>KE525377.1:0-15266 GCA_000441895.2 Anopheles sinensis | reverse complement strand
AGAATAAAGATAGCAGCATCCAGCATTTAAACACGCATTATACTTTTTTACCTTAATGACAAATTATAATTACATCCGTTCTGGCAGATGCGTTGTGGCAATTGACTGCACGGACGCTGGCCACAGTAACCTTTGCGACACAAATTTGCGGAACGAGGTGGAATTAAAAACGCGATACCATCGGGATCAGCAAAATAGCATTAGCTGGAATGCTGGTGCGAGGCGAATCGATCAAACTGTTTACGAAAAGCGTAAGCTCATTAAATTTTCGGAAAGTCATTAGCATCAGTTTTGTAATCCATGCCGTAGTTTGCATTCTATTGGCAGGGGTAATCGTTGTGACGGCACGCTACGCCATTTTTCCGACCCACAGTAAGGTAACACCGATCGAACGTGTCGTTCGTTCTTTTCTGACACATTTTTGGCGACATCTACGTGGTGCTGGTCTTCACTCTAAAATTAAAGGCAAAATAATCTTTGTTGTTCGAAAAAAACGAAAGTTCTATCGCGAATACAGGTATTCAAAAGGTGACGTTGTTCGTTTGCCTAACATCTTTCCATTCCTATTTTTTCACTGTGCGTATTTTACAGGTAGTACGTAATCACTTCACGATACCATGAAGCTACAGATCCTGCTCCTGGCTGGGCTGCTGGTTGCATCCTGCTGCTCGGCGGCTGACATCCTCATGATAACGATGGGCGGCACTAAAATCGCACAAGATCCCGTTCTGGGAACTGGCAAAGGGACTCGTGCCAAGGTAAGTATAGTAGACTCTAAAAAGAGAAAAAAAACAGTTAAAATCCAACCAGCTAGAAAAACCAATCTTTACTCTAGCATCTGCTACATACCGGACAGTCCAGTGCAACAATGGCGACCGTATAAGTAGTCCGGCATTCCGCCGCAACAGTGATTGGATTAGTGGATCAAGTTTTCGGACAATGTCAGTGGGTCGGATTGTACTCGTTGTTTTCTTTTCGACTTGGTTTTGTTTTTTCTACACCTGTTCCCGGTTTCCCACCATACTTTCAAAGCTAATTGCAAAGCTTGCCACGGTCTTTTGAACCGATTCCGGGCCGAACCCATTTACATCGTTATGTGGAGAATCGTAATCCTGATCCTTGAAGCAAGCGCTTCGGCGGACAACCTTGGTCGGTGCATGTCGATCCTTTTATCCTGTTAGATGTAACTAACTTTCATGCCCGGTGGGCCCTGATTCACGCGGTAGGAAACTATACAAAACGTGAATAAAGAATAGAAAATTTCTCCGAATTGACTTTTGCTCGCCATCGTCCCAATTAGAATGCCCTTAGGATGTGTTTGTTATCTTGAGGCGGGAGCTAGGGCAATGGTAGAAGTGTCACAATTTTGAATCTGTTCGAAAACGAATCGCTTTTCACATATAATCCGTTGCATACCCGAAATTTGCGCCCAATACACTACGCCATACTTTTAATCGCTGTTTATGAAACTTAATTTGTGATCACTTACGCCTAAACTTTGGATGTGAAACCAAATCCTCGCACGTTAATATTCCTCGAAAATTTAAGGCTATATTTACTCACCTTTGCTTCGTGGTAAAACTAACCCTTCATCTGTGCGTCACGTTCTGAAAAGATGTTAAATTTAACTCTACCCACCATCAATAAACGGCAGTACGGACGGAGTGCTGTTACGCAATATTTTCAATTGTTTTTGCTTTCTTGGCTTCAAAATCGCTCTTCATCTTCTCCTCGGCAGGGGTCACAACATTACATTTCTGAACGGATTTCCGGCGGATTTCACACTGCACGGCCTGCAGGAGGTAACGCCATCCGGCCTGGTAGAGTACATTCGGAACTACACCAACTGGGACCTGCTTGGGGCGCGTATGCGAGGCGATTTGCCGTTGTCGGTTTGGGACGTTTTTCGGTATCCGTGGCAGGTAAGTGAGGTGAACCATCTGTAGCACCAATAAATTCTACGAAGCAACACGTGGCGATATGGGTATGGTAGATTTTCGGAGGATAAACACGTAACGTCACCATGGGAAGGGTATTTTCGAGCGTTTTGACGACCTGTTTTGGGATGTGTCTTGTTTTGTTCCAGAACAGTGCCAGAAATGTTCTCGAAACAAACACGAACCCATCCTGAGATTTATGCAGCTAAACACACATCTCGATGCCGTCTCATGATACCATTCGTACATACGAGTTTAAAAAACGATAAAAACACACGAATAAGAAACGTGTAATAATTCAGATTAAAAAGATGCAGCTTAGAGCTATATTGTAAAACCTGGGGATTTAAAGTCCTATCATTCAAACATGTCTGGTAACAACATCAACAGCAACACATTGTAAAGCGTTCGGCAATGTTAATATCTCATCTAAGAAGCCACCAATTATGCAACTATAAGACATAACTTTGATACCCAAAACATTGGTTGGGAAAATGAAAAAATAGCATATGCGTTGCATTCAAATATTATATTACTTGTTTCTTTATTGTTGAGGAGGATGTTTCTTGATTTCGCTAGACCGTTGATAGAAAAAAATACTAGACCCTTTTACTGTGGTCCAAAAAATATCTCAGTGCCTGTTGGTCTGGCATTGTCCACACAGCGTGTGTTTATTCAACTTCGGACATATAGCTCACTTATCCTCGCTTCTGTAAAGCCGCACACAGTTTCTTCGGCATGCAACGGCCACCGTCGTACTCACGGATGAATCCCTCCTGGCAGAAGCAGCCCTTGGTGCACTTATTCTGGCACTTCATCTTCTTCGTGATGCACGACTCCTGGAAGCAGCTTCCACAGCACTTGTATTCTTCGTAATCGCCACACGCAACTGCATTGGTGGCATAAAGAAAAGTCAGTTTAGCTTCGGACCATGCGAAAAGTGTTTAAAACGCGTATGTTTCGTGTAACTTACCTGTGGGGCAGTTTGCCTCGGGGTCAACTTCGGTCGCGTTCTGGGCGTACGCCACGCTGGCAATCAACACCACACCAACCAGAGCAAACACGGCGAACTTCATGCTGGAGCCGGCTACCGTAGACGTGGAAAGACAATGAACTCGAAGAAAGGAACGCTTTGGCGAAGATACTGAAACAAGTCACGGTGCGCTGGGCGTGAAAGTGGGAATTTTATAGCGATTTCGGCCCGGCAGCGGCATTCAGCTGCGCAAACATGGAACTTTTCGCGAAAGAAATCCCCCCGCGACACGCGAAGGTGTCTGAATTTGGCCGGAGATGTTGTGTACGACGCTGCACCAGACATGACCTTCGGGGAACTTCATCCACACAGTGCCGTCGACATGCGGAGGAGAATGTTTTATTTTCGTGTGAGATTAATCACCACGCTCTAGCTACGGGGCGTAGAAGTGTTTTGCCTCACACCGCCATTGCAGTGACTCAAGGAACTAAACGTGGTTTGTAATAAAGGGTTTATTTATACTACCGAACAATTTAAGCTATTCGAATTTCATTCTGCTCATATGTCGTCGTCGTCGTCATCGGAGAGGATCGGCAAACTAACCAGCGGACAGAAGAGACTCGGAATACAGGATCCACCGGGATACTCTCGGACAAACCCTTTCTCGCAGAAGCAATCCGCGTAGCAGCGACTTTCGCAGCTAAGCACGCTACCCCGGCAAGACAGCTGATAGCAAGGGCCACAGCAGCGGTACTCCTCGAAGCGATCGCACGATTCTATGTTGGAATTGAGACAAGAAAGCGATGTCAAGTGGCATCATCATTGCATAGTTATAAAACGGAGACTGTCCATTTACTTGTCGGAACACAGCGCTGCTCCTCGTCATTTTCGACCACCACCTTCACCTCATCCAGCTCGTACAACGACGGATCGTCGACACTATCTTCACTTGCGAAGACACTACCAACCAGCCCGGTAGCGAACAGGGCGAAAAATAGAGCCGGAAAATTCATGGCCTTTCGTTCGGTTTCGATCCACTACACGCACTCCCGTCCGTTTGCTGCACTCGAGCCGGATCACGCCCCGGTACCGTCTATTTATCGAAAAAGTTGTCGGCAGCTCGTCTTTGGGAATGGCGCAATGGACACCTTTCCCCACGTGCTCTGCTTTATGTGTCCCAATCGATGGTTTGAATCGGAGCAGATGCGGCTATGACAAAAATTAGATCACTGTTGGCAGGAGGCAAACAGTGGCCTCCATACTTCATTGGGGGAAACTATGCCTCATGTTCCAGCCTTGAAAAACACGTCCAACGATAGAACGACCGTCCACCGAATAGTGCGAGTGATTCGGATGATGACATAGCTATTCTCAACATTCGTTCAAACTACTGATAAACCTGTCGAAGCAACCTTCTTACCAGCATCTTACGGTCACAGATTGCGCACCAGGCACTCCAACGGATTGTCACATTTGCTCCCATCGCTCGACTTATGCCGAACACACGTGGTCGTGGGTGGGTGAAAATAAGTTTGTGACTAATTTCTGGTGACTTATAGGCTTTCGAACAATCGCACCGGATGGACGGAACGTTCTCCGCATCTAGAATCGTAAGCGACAATAATATTGCGTTCGAAGGCGAAACATAAGTTTCATCGCCTGATAACCTCATGCAACAGATTGCTCAAGTTGTCTGCCAGGCAAAGAATGTGTCGTCCGTAGCGGGGTGAGGCAAACACTCGAGCGGTTCAGTTCTGTGCGGTTTTCTGCCCTCGCATTTCTTTCGAATACACAATACATAAGTGAAGCATGAGTCCGAATCTTGTCTATCTTTACACGAAAATCTGCTTCTTTGGCAGAAAAGGAGATAGAAGGGGTGCCATGGGTGGATGAAAAATTTGCCAACGACTTCGTGAGGCAATTTTCGCTTTCGTCCAATTTTACGTAACTCATTCTTCGACTCTAGTAGCAAAAGTGTATTGAAATGGAAGATGTTGCTGTGTGATTTGCTCTTGAAAAAGTTTAAATATGCGTATCGCCGATTTCTCGGTAGTTCTGAGGAAGTTCAAGATACTTATTAAAGAGACATTTTCACGAAGCGTTACACAAGTTTTCCGTTTGAATCATCCCGAGTTTGAATCATATATTAACCCGTGTATAAACTTATAAAATTATTACCATTCCATTCCGATATACTCATACGTCTTCTATCATGTGCAGATTTGCGATGCCACGCTGGAGGACAAGGAAACGATGGACCTGCTGGGGCGCAAATTTGATCTGCTGATCCTGGACGGCGCCTTTCCGGAGTGTGCCCTCGGCCTGGTGTACCGACTCGGCGTACCGTTCATGTACATCAACACGGTCGGGTTCTACACGGGCACCATGGCCCTGGCCGGCAACCCAACCCCGTACTCAACGACGCCGGCGTTCTACCGGCCGCTCACCGACGACATGAACTTCCTGGAACGGGTGTCCAACACCATCTGCAGGATGTTTACCGAAACTCTGATTGTGGTAAGTTTTAAGGATCAGCGCAAGTATCAAATGCTAAGTCCTTCGATGTCGTCCCATCAGGGAAAAACCCCACTTTGTTCCAAACAACCACATTCGACTGTTGAAGGTGTTTATCATGGCCACAGGGGGGTCACAAAAAAAATGGAGAGAATTATTAGCACAGTTGCACAAGCGTTGCTGTACAGCGTCGCTGACGATACATTTCCTACGATTTTCGTGCGGAACAAAAGCACTCTGACTTGTTTTGAAGATTCTGCTATCGAAAGAAGGACGATTTAATATATCTAAACAATGTTGTAGAACTAAATGCATAGTTTTTTAGAAGTAACGCAAAACAATATCTGTTATTGATTTTTTTTTAAGAATAACACCTTAGTCATGCATCCGTTTAATGTTTTAATGGAAATCTTTTAATAAAAACTTCCGTAAATTCAATGTAAATTGTAAAAAGCGCAGCAAAAGTATAGCAGGATAAAATGGTGGCTCTGTTGAAATTTAAGCATGCAATTAATGTTGGTGACAATTTCTTAAATTGTCCTAGTTTCCTATAAGTTTTATTCTCACGAAATGTACAAGTTCAAACCATCGTTCATCGTTATTGTTTTATTGCGCTAAGTTGATTAAATAATTGTACAAAAACCTTGATTTAAGTTGAGGTATTTGTTAGCTTTCTGTTGGATTAAAGTGGGCAGCCTAAATTTTACGTTAAATTTCGTAGTTACAAAGCCACTAATAACCTTCATTAGACAAGGGAATTTATCTCTGATAATGAATGAATTTAAATCCGACGCATTGATTTTGAGCAGTAATACTTTCAAAACTTGTGAGCTAGGATGTGAAAAGCATGTTCGCTTCTAATATATTGATTTTCTAAAATTGCAACTTGATAACGATATTAAATTGTTACCTCGATTGGATAACAAATATGAAATGATTACATATGATTTCCCTCAGTCAATCGCTACGTGTAGCTGTTCCAAATTCCATTCTGCGCGATGGTAGTTTTTGCACGAGGTAGGGAGGTTTTAGTTAAATAGGATTATGGTCCATTAATGACGTTGCGGGTTTTGGATCAGGAGTTTATTAGCATAAAGTTCGTCACTGTCGAGAGCACCTCCATGCGTGGCACGTGAGGGTTGTTTCGGGCGCTGTTATAGGTCGTGCGATAATTAAACGATTCATGTGCGTTAAAGCTAGCGGCAACTGGCGGCTCAGCTGCCGGGCAAAAATTCCAAGAATTTGTCTCCGAACCGACGATAATGACATATGCGTTAATGAAAAATTTAAATCACTCGCTTACTGCCCTTGCAAAGTATGCCGATGGGTTGCATAAAAACGGTGCCGCGTGAACCATCGTTCGGCAGCACGTGCTCCTAATATGTCGCCTGCGGTCCCTCCGTGCCACCAACTGGTACGAGTACGTGCCTTGTTAATCTTGGTCCAGTTTTGGAACTCGTCCGTAGAAAATATAGCGTAATTACCATCTTCATGCTCGCTACCTCATCGCACCGCGCGTGAGTTTCTTGCCTTCTCTTTCTGTTCATCTTTCTCGTTAGTGTGTACTGCTGATCGAGTTGGTCACGGTGAGCCTCATCTCGTAGCCGCCTGGTCCGACTTGGTACGCTGGACCGGTTCGCTTAGGTCAAGGCTAAGAAAATCACCCTACCCCTCTTTGAGCATGAACCGGCGTTGAGGTTATGTTATCTACGCCAGACATTACGCCGGGTTTTACTCGTCCTTCCAAAAATGATACCGTCTGCCATGAAGTGTACTTCTCCTTTTCCGACCTTAACCCTTCACAAAATAGCATTTTGGTTTTTGTAACAATATATACTCTAACTTTAACTACAACACAAAACAAAATAAAGTTTTCTCAAATGATACGTGGATTCTACTTTGTTTTGACAGCCGACCATGATGATGGTACAGCATATGGTTCGCCGCCATCTAGGCTCGGATGTTCCGAGCGTCTGGGAATTGGGCCGGAACGTGAGCTTCATCTTGCAGAACGGCCAGGCCAGCGTCACCTACCCGAGGCCACTCCTACCGAACGTGGCAGAAATTGCGTGCATACACTGTAAGCCGGCTGTGGCCCTTCCGAAGGATTTGGAGGACTTTATAGCAGGAGCGGGCGAGTCCGGCTTCATCTACGTGTCGATGGGTTCCTCTGTGAAGGCAGCCAACATGCCGGACCACCTTCGCAAGCTGCTAACACAAACATTCGCCCGGTTGCCGTACCGGGTCCTGTGGAAGTACGAAGCCAGCCCGGCGCTGCTGACGGACCTTCCGGCGAATGTCAAAATCGGTCGGTGGCTGCCGCAGCAGGACATTCTCGGCCATCGCAAGTTACGCGCCTTCGTGACGCACGGCGGATTGCTCAGCATGTTCGAGACGGTCTACCACGGAGTGCCGGTCGTAACGATGCCCGTGTTCTGCGACCATGACGCGAATGCAGCCAAAGCGTCCACCGATGGGTACGCGCTCAAGCTGGATCTCGAGACGCTTACCACCGAAAAGCTGGTGCGGGCGATCCATAAAGTCATCCACGATCCCAAGTACCGCAAAGAGGCCAAGTGAGCAAACGAAAGTGCAACACCGCACAAAGGGCTGGAAAATGATACTAAACTGGTTTGTTGTCATTTCAGACGCCGGCAGATTTTGTTGAAGGACCAAAGATCTACGCCACTCGAGACGGCCATCTACTGGACTGAGTACGTCATCCGACACAATGGCGCATACCATTTACAGTCACCGGCGCGAAACTTAAAGTGAGTCCCGGGGACTGCTTTGTCCCATGTCCGGTTGCTCGTTAGCTCTTAATCTTTGCCTGTGAATGCTAGGAGCTTCCACTCAATCTGAGCAAATCAGCTAAAACGAAACTGTTTCATGATAATTATCCCTTAACTACTTTTCTACCCGAACTTGATGAACTGAATAATTAATCATGGATTTTTTTCTGATTTCTTTCAGCTTCCTTCAGTACTATTGCATAGATCAGATACTGTTCTTCATCGCAGTGGTTTATCTAATGCGAGCATTGACCCGGTTGTATCTCAGTCCGAAAATAGTTCAGCTGACCAAGGAAAAGCTACACTGATCTGCTGTCCATTCGGTTTGGTAGAAGCAGCGGAGGCGACCTGGAAGAAACAAGAACCAAACATTAACGCTTCGCCATTTTTTGACACAAACAAAAACTTCATAGGAAACCACACTTGGTCAATCAATACAATCATCACTGGGACTGTGGGAATGTTTTTGGTTGATGATAGCATGCTTCTATGCTATCGACCGGTTCTAGATCAATGACCAACGTAACAATTATGCTCTCGAACAGATAAATGCGTTAAGTTTATTTATGTTATGAGCAGTAGTTTAACCATTGTAGCACACAACGTCAACTCTTTTGAAAGGGCCCCGAAGCAAATGATTTAGTAAATGAATCTGTTTATTAATTGTTTGATTTTTGATAGTTGGAGCAGGTACGCACAGGAAAAATGTGATAATTGGATTCGAAAAGCAGTAAATCGCTCGAAAGGCACATAGAACTTACTTCACACTCTTATGGTACAGTACAATTGGCTAACAAAATGTTTTAATACGGAATTAACGTTACTATTATCAATGATAGGATTTTTATTTATTGGATCGGGAAGGTATATTTAAAGAATGAAACATATGTTTGAAGAGTCACGTCAATAGGGAAACAAACTGTCATACTTTATGGGGTCTTATGTGTATGCTTATATTTGTACGTTTAAAGTCTCCTTGTACATAATTCACAAGAAAACTAAAGGTAATTAATAAACTCTTCAATTGGATTAAAACAATGAACTGGTTTGAAAGCTGCACTAGCGATCTGGAAGTAATCGGCACAGCGCATACATCTGAACCGTACGATTGGTACAGTCAAAGGTAATGTAATTTCATATAATTTAGTGCAATATTTTTGATGACCATGCTCATTTTACTTTGATAAGATTGATTTATTCATTTTACAAAGCGAACGAAACACTACGACAATATAACATAAAACTAAATAACAAACTTATATGTTACAATAATCTCGATTTTGATAAAAGCTTTCTTCCGCCTGTAAGGCACCATGTAAGATAGTTTGCATAACTCGCAGGCGCTTTTATATTTGAAAACCCGTTTTAAGTCGAAAGCTTATGTTCAAACAAATCTAAAGGTAACATTTGATCGACATCCAATGAGCAGCAATATATAGGAGTGCGTACAATCCTAAGATAATGCAATAATGCAAAAAGAATAGTTGCAGCATACATTAAGCAAAAGGTAGGGTCTGGTGCAAAATAAACGCGAGGTGGTTTTAACCGAACACGGAACAGAACGTTATTGTTACTATTGCTGATTGATTGTAAGAAAATTTATAGCGGCATGGGTGTTGTTTTCTCGCGATGTTCACCGTACCGCAAAACAAGGTGACAGAGGCACATAGACGTTCACTTTGGCAAACATTACAGCAGCACACACGATAGCGACAAGTAACAAAAACAGTCTACGTTTGTTCAAGTGAAACCAAACATTTCCTGCGTTAAAATGTGTTGCTAAATGTTTCATGATATAAATTGAACAGAAATCAGTGTAGTGTCCTCCGCGATACAACGATCGCAGTTGATAAAATTTAATCGAGCAAAGAAAATACTAACGCTGTGAGATGAAGTTGCTAATTGTAGTTGGTGTTATTGTTGGCCTTGCCGCTCTCAACATCAACGCCCAAGAAGAGGAAAGCGTTGCTGCAGCAAAATGTGTAAAAGGTAAATGAAACAAAAAAAACCAAAGGCATTCATTTGCTTGTACCAAAACTATTTACTCGTAATTTTATTCGCAGAAATATGTCCAGATTTCGAAAAGTACAAATGCTGTGGCTCATGCGTCCAGCAGACCTGTGCTTTGGAAGACGATTCCACGTGTCCGGATGTGTGCGTTAAGGGGTGCTATTGCATCAAAGGTTACGTTCGGAGCTACGCGCCCGACGGACGGTGTATTCCAATCAAAAAATGTCCCCGAACTATTCCAACACTGCCCCCGAGCAAATAAAAATGAGCCTGGAATATTCCATCGTTCAATAACATGTCAAGAAATTTTTTTCATATGTTACATGGGTATGTAGGTTTCGTGTTATTGAAAAGGGGAATGTCCTTCGACATTAAATTAAATTCTTTCTACCCGTGGGATCTGATCGTAAGTCAACGTGTGTGGAAAAGAATGTTTACTGCGAAAATAACCCTTCTCCAATATTGCTGCAATCATATTCTTGAAAATCGAAAACAATAAAATTTAGATGGCAAAATTTTATTTCATTGAAAGTTGTACGAAAAAGCAAAGAATGCAATGTGTTCATGCGAAATTCTTTATCGCATTTGCTTTTTAGACAGTAATAGTCTTGAGAAGGATAATTATGATTAATTCACAAGAAAGATCCAACACGAATTGTGTTTCGCTATTATATAAACACACATTAGATTAGAGATGTCACTTTATTTTGAAAAAATATACATTTGAACAAATATAAAGGATTTACACTATCTTACACTCTTTCAATCATTTAGTTTTTGGTTAGTTAAAAGTATGATCCCACCTATTATTTCTTTGACGACCACGAAAAACAAATGTCCTACCGTCGTGGATGACTAACGTTAAAGTCTAGCAGGTCACGTAGTACGGCTGTTACGAAATACTTTGCAAAAACTGGGAAGAGTAAACAAAACGATCGTTTTTCAAATGCGTCGTGCAGTACAAAATATGTACACAACTGCCAATTGTTCTCGTTGCAACGAACTCAAACATCTAACGTTTCAATGTCACAGAAAAAAAGTATAAGGACGGCCAGATAAACAGAATGTGAAGTAATCTATGCATTGTATATTAGATCGAGAGGCGTAGGATTTTTTCTTTTGTGACATGAATTGAGATTAAACAGAATCATATTTCGAAGATCGTAATAGAAACTCTACTAGTGTACTCATTACTTGGATGCATAAGTTGTAAATCACATGCCATACTCAAGAAATCGTATGTGATATACCCAAGGTTAATGAATGATTTATTGGAACATTTCGTAATTTTCAACAGTTTCAAAACTTGCAATAACGCGTCAACTTTTTTTCGAATAGAAATAGGTTCACTTTCGAACAAATGTAACGGTGTTTAACTTGCTTTTTTGAGTTCTCCAGCTTTTAACCATACATGTACCGTATCAACGACCAAAGTATTAGCGCGGATGGAATCAACGAGTACGGAACGCTAATGAAACTCGGTTACAAGGACATCGACCACTACACCAGCACCGGAGACAACTGAACGACCCCGGGATTTTGATTCAGAATTTTTCCGTTTTCAGTTCTGAGCAAGGTTAAATCGTCTGTTACAACAGATATTTCACAACCAATTAGCATGACGAACGGTACAACAACTTTAGAGAATTTAGTAACTCGAGCAAACAAGTACTTTAGGGAACAAGTTCAACAACGAGTATTTGAAAAAGTACAGCTTTTGCAAAAATAGAGTTAACTACAAGTGATCCAAAAAGCACAACGGATACTTTTATTGCAGAATCAAATTCATCTTCACCAAAAGCCTATGGTTAAACTAATCTAACCGATTAGCACGCTTAAACCAGGTGATACTACAACCGTCACTTCAGAGAACCCGAATCAAACAACTGGCATAGGTTCATCCAGCATACAAACCACGACCAATGGAGCAATGATGGAAATAATAATACAGAAATTTAGTTTTTACATAAGTATTATAAGTCTATCAAGACTCTATATTGTCAAAAACCAACTCAAATTACTTTTAGATTTGTACCCATTCTTTGTATTATAAAAAGTGCACCGTGAAGAAAAGTATTAAAATAAAGATAATAATAACCTATTGTCTTACTTATTTGAGAATGTATCGATATATTATATTGAACAATCCATAACAATGCATGACACTCACACCGATTGAGATCTTGCATAAATGTTCCTAGCGGTATGCTGAGATTGGCTCTGAATTCGTTGCAGAATGTTATTTACACAGCTGAACTCAATGCGAAAAACGTTCCATATAGCTTTCGATGTGCTACAAGGTCAGCATAGCAGTATATAATGGCCCCATAACGAAGCATATTAGCAGTCACTGTAGTCAGGCGGACCAGTTCAGGAGATTTTATATTAAAATGAGGTTAAAGTCTGCATTGATTGTTTTGTTAACATTTTCCAATCTCAACTATGCAGTGTTAGGTCAGTTATTCGATCCATCTGAAACACCTGAAAACGAACCACCAAATGATCCAGATAACCCTGAATATCTAGCGGATCTATCGACTGTAGTAAGAACTACAGTTATTCGAACATTACCTGTTACAAGACAAACGAACACTACGGCCAGCATAACAACGTCGGGAATAACAGCAACAGGAAGCCAAGCTACATTAGTGACAAATAGTCCAACGCCTCCTGTCACGGTAGGAACGACCACATCGCCAATTCCGACAGGAAGTCAACCGACGACAGTGAGCAATGGTTCTACATCGACTGTAGCTGGAGGTACAACCACGACAATTGCTCCTTCGAACTCAACAGGAAGCCAAGCGACGACTGTGAGCAATGGTTCTTCATCGACTGTAGCTGGAGGTGCAACCACAACCACGACTGTGAACAATGGTTCTACATCGACTGTAGCTGGAGGGGCAACCACAACTACGACTATAGCTGGAGGTACTACCACGACAGTTTCTCCTTCGAACTCGACAGGAAGCCAAGCGACGACTGTGAACAATGGTTCTACATCGACTGTAGCTGGAGGTACAACCACGACAATTGCTCCTTCGAACACGACAGGAAGCCTAGCAACAACTGTGAACAATGGTTCGACATCGACTGTAGTTGGAGGAGCAACAACAACCACGACTGTGAACAATGGTTCTACATCGACTGCAGCTGGAGGAGCAACCACAACCACGACTTTGAGCAATGGTTCTACATCGACTGTAGCTGGTGGAACAACTACAACAGTTACTCCTTCGAACTGGACAGGAAGCCAAGCGACGACTGTGAGCAATGGTTCCTCATCGACTGTAGCTGGAGGTACAACATCGACTGTAGCTGGAGGAGCAACCACAACCACGACTGTGAGCAATGGTTCTTCATCGACTGTAGCTGGAGGTACAACCACGACAATTGCTCCTTCGAACTCGACAGGAAGCCAAGCGACGACTGTGAGTAACGGTTCTTCATCGACTGTAGCTGGAGGTACAACATCGACTGTAGCTGGAGGAGCAACCACAACCACGACTGTGAGCAATGGTTCCACATCGACTGTAGCTGGAGGTACAACTACGACAATTGCTCCTTCGAACACGACAGGAAGCCAAGCGACGACTGTGAGCAATGGTTCTACATCAACTGTAGCTGGAGGTACAACATCGACTGTAGCTGGAGGAGCAACCACAACCACGACTGTGAGCAATGGTTCTACATCGACTGTAGCTGGAGGTACAACATCGACTGTAGCTGGAGGAGCAACAACAACCACGACTGTGAGCAATGGTTCTACATCGACTGCAGCTGAAGGTACAATTACAACAGTTTCTCCTTCAAACTCGACAGCAAGTCAAGCTACAACTGTGAGCAATGGTTCTACATCGACTGTAGCTGGAGGTACAACATCGACTGTAGCTGGAGGTGCAACCACAACCACGACTGTGAGCAATGGTTCCTCATCGACTGTAGCTGGAGGTACAACCACGACAATTGCTCCTTCGAACACGACAGCAAGTCAAGCTACAACTGTGAGCAATGGTTCTACATCGACTACAGCTGGAGGTACAACCACAACAGTTGCTCCTTCGAACTCAACAGGAAGCCAAGCGACGACTGTGAGCAATGGTTCTTCATCGCCTGTAGCTGGAGGTGCAACCACAACCACGACTGTGAGCAATGGTTCTACATCGACTGTAACTGGAGGTACAACTACGACAGTTTCTCCTTCGAACTCGACAGGAAGCCCAGCGACGAGTGTGAGCAATGGTACTACTTCCACTTTAGCTAGTGGTACGAGAACGACGCCTTCACCAACCTCATACTCAACTAGAAGTCGATCAACCACTGTTAGCAGTGGTTCTACATCGACTGAAGCTGGTGATGGAAAAACGACTTCTTCGCGAACCACAAACTCATATGGAAGCCGATCAACAACTATGAGCAATTTTTCTACATCCACTGTGACTGGTGGAACAAGAACAACAACTATGCGAACCACGAAGTCACCTGGAAGTCAAGCAACGACTGAGAACAATAGTTCTACATCGACTGTAGCTGGAGGTGCAACCACAACCACGACTGTGAGCAATGGTTCTACATCGACTGTAGCTGGAGGTACAACCACAACAGTTTCTCCTTCGAACTCGACAGCAAGTCAAGCTACAACTGTGAGCAATGGTTCTACATCGACTGTAGCTGGAGGAGCAACCACAACCACGACTGTGAGCAATGGTTCCACTTCGACTGTAGCTGGAGGTACAACTACGACAATTGCTCCTTCGAACACGACAGGAAGCCAAGCGACGACTGTGAATAATGGTTCTACATCGACTGTAGCTGGAGGTACAACATCGACTGTAGCTGGAGGAGCAACCACAACCACGACTGTGAGCAATGGTTCTTCATCGACTGTAGCTGGAGGTACAACTACGACAATTGCTCCTTCGAACTCAACAGGAAGCCAAGCGACGACTGTGAGCAATGGTTCCTCATCGACTGTAGCTGGAGGTACAACATCGACTGTAGCTGGAGGTGCAACCACAACCACGACTGTGAGCAAATGGT
>KE525375.1:12513-26770 GCA_000441895.2 Anopheles sinensis | reverse complement strand
ATTTTTTTAAATTAAAGAGACATTGTTCGTTCAGAGTTAAGGGTTTTAATCAACTATATGGAATAACGTAAAGCAATAATATATTAATTTTTCAAATCAGTTAAAATGCCTGACAAACATCCATCGTTACAAGATATATAAAAAATTTCCTTATTTCTTGTATTGGCTGGTCAATTTCTTAAGAATTACATATTACACAGCATGCATTAAATTTTCTATTTTGCGTCTTTTTTCTATTGTTAGAGCAACTTTGATATCAGACTATGCCAACACACAGCTAACTTAGTAGGCAGATACTTAATCGAATGTTTACTTCTTGTGAAAACTAGTTAACTTGACATAACGAATGTAAAACGAAATTAAAGAAACGATTTGCATAAAAACTTAAAGGCTTATCTACAACGGCTACACACATTAATGTCATATACGCGTGTTGTTGATGGAGGTGTGCAATTTAGTTTGGTTTTTTTTTTTTTTTGTTCATTAGGGTGAGTAATTGATACTTTTAAGTGTAATGCCTTCCTCATACGACCAAAATGTATTTGACACCGTGTTGGAGTATCGATCTCGTTAAATTCCGGGTCTCCGGGATGGAAACTGTAACCGTTTTCCCCCTCCAACTCATCAGCCTTTCATGGCCTTATGTCCTACTTCAGAGCAAAGGGTGCTAAAAAAATGGTTTCAATAAAGGTCTCGCCCAACCCCTACCGCTTCCCTGGTTGTTTCGTTATTAATGAATTCCGGCTCGTTCCGCATCCGGATGACAATGACAATGTCCGGGTAAGCCGGTGATGTTGCGGCAGTTTCTAATCTCTCCTGGGTTTAATTACTCGACCAGAACTCGGGTTGAACTTTCCGCTCTATTTTCAATCGATCGTAGTTCAATGAACCATGGATAGGATAAGCTTTGGTTTCTAAGCTTTGGTTAAACTAGATTGTAGTGGATAATTTTGGTTTGAAATACTTGAGGGAGTCTAACGTGTGTTGATGTATTAAGATATTTTATTTTATTTTCTTCTAGTCAGGAATTTTTTTCTGAAAAACATATTTTATGATTATGTTACAATCCATTTTTAATGAAGCTTAACTTTTCGTTCGTTTAAAAAGAAAGCTAAAGCAGGTCTTGCGATTGTAAGTGCTCTATATATAACATAAAGAATTTATTTGCATTCCATAAAATCTTTATATGTTCCCCATTGTTCTCCAACTTTTACCCAGCGTTTCAAACTACCAAGCCATAGGATTTCGGGCTGCCGGTCTGCAGAAAATATGAGCCAATAAACGAACCGATTTCTTTTTATCGCCGACGGCGAAAAGTGAAATGTTCGCAAAATATTAATCTATTTTGACTTTGGCCGCAATGCAAGGTAAACCAATATTATTGCCCTTCACCCGTAACTCCAAGGGAAGCAAAAAGAACTCCAGGAAAAGCAAGAGCGACACAAAGAAAAAGCAAGAATTGTTGAATGATTTGTTCACCAAGCGAATAAAATCTGCTTTATCCCGTTTGATCCTTTTTGGCACCGTCAATAGTCGGTATATTTCCGCGTGCAAATCACACCAGGCTTTGGGGTGGAATACGGGCGCGTGATGCGTTGTGAAATAAATTCGTTAAAACCCGAAAGTCGTATGTTCCATTCCAGGCACGTCCGCCATACTTAACATGCCACACCATCAGTGAGGTAAAATACTATTGATTTAGACCGGTTTCACAGGGTTCTTCCTAGTAGCGTACTGGTGTTTGTGGACCTTGTGCTAGCCAAATGGATAGAGCTTCGGATGTTTTCGATTTTTGGATGGAGATATCCAGTGCGAGCTTTCTGACATTCAAGGAATCGTAATTTCTAGATAGATGAATCAAATTATTGAGCATGATATAGAAAACCCCTGAGACAAACCGTGTTATCCAGCATTCAGTATGAATTTTGACTATTATTAACTTTGTTTACTTTCACTTGATAAAAACTAAAGATAATATGTTATATGCCAACATAATAAATCATTGAAAAAAATACATTGATTCCAATTTGTGAAATAAGTAGAAGAAAAAAATTAATTAATGTTATTTCGATTAAAAAACCACATTATTTATAAATTACACGCATGCAAATCATAGACCTTAATCCTGCTGAGGTGAACAATTGATTAGAATAAATAGGAAATAAACGAATTACTATACGAAGTGCTCGTTAAATGAGGTACCACACAGTTTTTCTGTTACGTTAGAAAAAAAATCTGTGATTTAATGTACCACACTTATAAAATACATCATGGTCGAGGAACGTGACATACGTGTAAAATCATATGTTCACATATAGCACTCACCTTCACACAAACGTAAAGTAGCAGACATTATATTTATTTCCTTTTTTATATTCAGCAGGTGCGATGTATGAAAATGTTCGCTATCATTCGTTTGGTGTACTAATACTATTACTGAAATTTACTTCATTTGCCAAACACCAGGCGTCTCCATCGCACCAGCAGAAGGTAAAATAACACCTAAATTGTATTAACGCTCTAGAATAGCGAGACCAGCCACCTTTTGTTTCAGTCATTCTCCTAATGAACTCATTCAATGATAACATTTATTGGTAAAATTATGCCCCGCCGTTAATTGACCGAACCCACACTTCAACGCTGCCCCAGTCGAGTAGACCCATTCCACACGTTCTTCCTTCCGAATAATATATCTGATCTCGTGAGTAAAAAAAATATTAGAAGCAATCCACTTTGTTTGGGGAGTTAGTACAGGAAGCGCAAAAACACTTTGGGAACACAATTCAACGTACTTTGAACATGACGATAGTAGAAGGCTATTATCACGTAGTGAACAATGCACGGGTTTACCAGTCTATTAGCTGGAAACATACTGCTAACTATTCAGCGATGCCATTCACCCAGCAACATCATCATCCTTCACCATCATCAGCTATCTATTGCCAGCCCTAGCCTCAGTTGAAGACGGTAATATTCGTTCAGTTGATTCAGTTACAACCGTAATTGGATAAATCATTCCACAGAACTTTGTCCCACCGTCTGGAACCATCATTAGTACTGGCTACAACTGATTGATCACACACACGCACACATACAGCATAATTGGAAAACAATAGTTTTTTAAAGTTTAATAAATACATGAATTAACTGCAATAATGTGACAAAATATGATGCCAATTGTTAATAACACAAGCCTCATTACGATGTTGGTGTTGATATTTCAGGTTATATCAACAGAAATTCTCTGAACTGATCTTCATTTTAGGTTCAATTTTCAGGCTGTAATGATTTTCGTACTTTACTCGCTGGTTTCAAGTTTTTACCCAACAATTTTTTTAAAACATATCCATTCATAAACATCACTATAATTCTGATACTCATCATCACATGAGGGATAACACATGCGAATTACACAGGAATAAACAAATCAATTTTTGTTATTTGAGCACACTTTCACATAATTATGCTGCCAAGCTTATAATTAATGCACATTTGCAGCACGTGTTTGCTCATTGCACTTTCAATTCTCATTTTCCTTCGTAGATTTCACAAAACCCCTTTCTGATGACATCCAGGGAAGTTAACATGGACAGAATGTGTGTTCATCAACAAAAACAGAATGTTCTAGCCCTATCAACCAACGTACACCCGAAAAGTTCTATTCGACCAACATTCACGGAGCATCTAAACAAACGAAAACTATCCTGAGCGGATTGTGCTGTGTTTTCCTGCAGGCCTTGCGAAATGTACACGACGAAACAAATGTTAATCCACATCCCTCAGCGGGACATTAACAGTGCGAATAAAAGATACTGAAGCAAATGAAACTTCCAAGTACACTTTCGTAGGCTACCACATTTCCAGGTTATCGCCGGTTGGAATCCAAGGCAGTCCAGTTGGAAGAAGATTGAAGTAATCTAGTGATACAAGCAAGGACACGAGGAAAAAAGGGATTCTTTCCCTGGACAGAGAATGGGAGGAATCAGACCGAAACATTCGATTGGGGCAATCGGTAGCGTACACGTTGTCACCGTTGGTTGATCATCATTGGGTCGGGAAAACCCGTCTTACCTGCAATGTTACCTGTCGTCTAGAAGGACATCACCGTGAAAGTGCGGTTCACTACGGTGTATAGGAAATGTACGGTGTTCCTGCACGTCCTTCTTCCGTCCAACTTTCAGTTCCTGTTTCTTGATCCCTTTTCAAGGTGCATGAATTTTACACGAGCCAATGCACACCAGTGGGTACTGATTTTCCCTTATTCAGCTACTTTCTAGCACGGGACGTGAGAGTCACGTGCTACAATCATAGACAACTCGGATTAAGGACAGCAGGATCATACATGTTTTTCCATTCAGTTTTCTATTGACTGGAAAGAAAAGTTAGTTTTTCGAAGGATTAGAAATTGAGCTTTAAATACACAATGTGCATTTTATTCCTGGTTAAAATTGCTGATAGCTTCTGTAGTTTAGGATTGGTGATTCGGCTCGTTCTGTTCTTGTGGGAATTTTTGATCGAAAAACATTCATTAAAAAAAGATAATGGCCGATATTCTCAGAAATCCCAGAAATGTTAGAGTTAAGTACCGAAGTGGTCAAATTATTTTTGAAATATCGATTTTCAATTCATTCCAAGAGTTTGAAGTTAAACTATAAAATCACATTTTCAGAGATGGATATACATTTATTCATATGCAATAGTACAAATTGTGAAACAAAATCAACAGTGAGCCCAGAATGGCAGCATCCCAGCATATCGATCTACCAAAATGTTGTTTAAAGCATCCGTCCGTTCTATCACCGCTTCTAGGATTACTCAGGAAAGGTGCTAAAGTGCAAACAATGAGTGTTTAGTGTGTGATAGAGGAGGGTAAAAGAAAAATACCCTCAAGCAAACCCATACAGTATACTGCCGCAACACGACCAGTTTAGTGTGAAGCCTGAGGGGAAAATAATATTCAAGTTTCGCACGACATAAAGCCTTTCCAGGAAAGTGTGGCTCCATAAAGTTTATTGGGCTTCGGGGCGTACATGGAGCATTTGCAACATATCGTGCAACAGTGACAGTGTCGTTGCATTGCATAGTTTCACGCTATCTACATAGTTGGGCCACCACCGGTTGGCCACCCACGGTCGCTCCAGTCGGGCTCAAAATGACCGACATTAATCGCAGCGTCAAACAGCAAAACTTTCAGCACAAGCACAATGGGAAAATCGACGCACAATCGGAGCAATTCACGCCGGGCCTAGTGCTATCCTCGGGAGGCCAAAACGAGTATAACCATGCTGCCAACAACGGCACCGGAAGCACCTCCAGGGGTGGCTCGTTGAAACGCAACAATAGCCATCATCAGCGGACGAAAAAACCCCAGCATGCCAATACGATCGAACGAGGGACCAACATCGGTGGCCACAGAAATCAAGACTGGAGCGGTGGCACCGCGAATGGCCATTACCATCTCCACCAGGGCGGAACGGGCGGCACGAGATCCGGCGCCGGTTCCGGTCTGGCGCAGAGCTGGAACTCCCAGGCGCAATCGACGTCGGCTGGAGGTGTCGGTACGCCAACGCAGACGCCTACCGGACCGGACGCTGGCAACACTGGCCAGCCACCCGGGAGTACGAGCACAGGAACGAAATTAATATCCACCATCAAAACAGAAGCCACGCTCGGGGAGGATTTTAAACGCTTCCACACGCTCCGCAACAGCTACGGCGGGAAATCCAATTTAAATGTAAATAACACCGATCAGACGATAAAGACGCAGGTCCTGCTGCACCAGCAGAAACTCCGCGAGTATAGTCGGCAGCACCAGCAGCAGCACGTGGACAACGACAGCTACTCGACCTGCTCGTCCTCGCAATCCGATTACCAACATCCTCAGCACAGTCAGCCGCATCGACACAAGCATCATGCCCACCATCGCCAGCATCATCATCAACACCACCATCAGCAACACCAACAACAGCACCCTCAACAACAACAGCCGCAACCGCCTCAAAGCATCTATCCTATCTCAGCGACGGTCGCAGCGACGGCCACACTCACTCGAAGCGGTGGCGTTGGTGGTGGCTCGATATTGAAAAATGCCACCAACACTATCGCCTACGGTGAAGCCTCGGCGGGGGTCGGCGGGAACCGGAACAGCCTCCGGCGTGGCCCTGGCGGATTAAGCACTCTCTCGCTGTGTAGCTGTGATGCGGAAACGGAGGTGAGTAAGTCATTATTACAAGCATTTCCTTTTCCATCGCATTCCTTTACGTTTTCATCTGGCTTTCGCATCATTTTTCGTACCATCCATTTTTCATGCAACGTAAAACTCTGGGGTACGGGGAGCATGAAATGACCGATACGGTTTGTTAATCACTGACACTGACTGTAATGGCGGCTTTATGACTCAGGCTACTGGAATATATAGGCAGTGGATGACCTACAGAGATATGCTCCCTTTCAGGCTGTTTATCGGATAAATAAAACCCTTTGTCAGCTTTGGGTTTTCTATAAATCTATCTGTTTTAACCATTAACATACCAAAACTTTAACGCATTGTTTTTATTGGTTTTATTTCTACGATTTGTTATTGTTTGAACTCATTGCTTAGCAGGTTTGATTTACGAATGACATGAAAGATAAATGCAAGTGAGATTCCAGCTTAATGTAACAATTTTGTTCAGCTAAATCGAAACTTAAAGCATGAAAGATGAATGACATAATTTTGTATCAACGTACTTCATTATATGATTGCTATCTAAACTTTTGTTAAAGCTCACTTCTCCAATAAGTCGTGGAAAAATTATTCTACGAAAACATATGTCTTAATATGTCTCCATGGTCACAAAGTTTTTTTAAATTTAAATTGCCTAAACAATCGTCAATGCCACAAGAATTTTTACTAGAAATTTTGCACCGAACTTTCAGGCCTAACCCAGTTCTCACGATGACTTTGTAATTTCAAAACTTCGAACAGCCAATGGCGCTTGGAGTTTGTAATTAATTTTACTAATCTCATTATCAAGACCTCCCTCCAGTAAAGGGCGTATGAAGGAAGTGCGACGAATAGAAACTCTGGTTGTGTACTTTACGATGGCCAGGAGTAAAATGGAAAGTCTAAAATTGTGCCACCCACAGCTGTTATTACAAGGACAACTCAAAAACAGACATTCCGCAAGCGTAACTCAATAAGGGTAACACAAAAAAATAAGCGAAAGACCAACCACCACCAAGAGAGCGTTTCCCTCGAGGCATTCCCAGGATTGTCTGAGAAGCAATTTACAATTGAGAAAACAAAAATAAAAACCAACCTAAACATCACTCAGAGGGAAACGGTGCATGCAATTTGCGCTTTAAATGATATTATTTAAGTTTTTATGTAGAAGACCGGTTTGTTTTGACTTTCTATTGTTTCCAAAATACAAGTTTTTATGGTAAACGAGAATTTATTAAGACAAAATTATTAATATAAGACGCCCAAACCATCGAAAAGATTGTTTATTTTTAAATTTATGTGTTGAGTTATGTGTATTTGTTAGCGATACAAAATCTACAACAAAAAAGAAAAATAATGGTAAGAATTGCAAACAATTTGAACAATATAAGTGAAGAAACATATTGGATGATTCATTTGACAGATATTAAAAATAGTTGACCGAAGGGTAATGCTAAAAAAACATACAAATTTATATTTTTCATTCACTAATGCTAAGGCCGTAGTTCCAATGCTTCTCTGAAATGCATAGTATCAGAAAAATTGAAGTATATTGAGGTTTTGCCCTAGGAATGCTACCTTGTGTTATGGCATGGATAATTGGGATTAACCTATCGTCTCTAGAGCTCCAATTAGAGCCACTCGATAAATCAATATACCGAAGGATCACAGAAGCCATCAGACCTGCAAGTGGCTATCTATTGCATTGCTTGCCACACTTGGACGATGGTGTCTTTTTAGATGTTGGAGATCGTTCTGCACAGAGCATGCAATTACACAAATTGACCAATAATCATACGTAACGTCATTCGAGCATGTTGCTTCCAGAAGTGGGTTCAGTTCACCAAAGGATACGGCTTGCAACAGTCCCTCCTCTGTTTGATTGTCTCAAATGTGCTAATGTGTGAAAGTGTCACTAATATGGCCTAATCTATCATTCCATCTCCTGTATTGGGTTACTGGCTAGTTGCACTAGTTCCAATTAGCTTTCCCGTTTGACAATTTGTGAGGACTCGTCTCGACTCGAAGAGTTGGACACGTATTTCCTCTTCGAAAACTCCATCCGGAAGACGGTTGCTGGGTTTGTTGAACCACATTTGTAGCCTGCGTTCGGTTTCGTATGACGAAATGGACCAACGTGAATGCCATACCATTACGAGAACCATTTTATCGGCCTGATCGGTCTATTTCGTTACCAATTTCGGCCTCAGCTCAAATGTCATGCCCCTATCTATCCTATTCACGTCCGATGTTTATCACTCACTCATTCGCATCCACATCCTTATGCCCCTCACTCACGCTACGTTCCGATGCAATCTCTTCATTTCGGTCTCCGGATCAAATATTTACAGATAATACCGAATCCATTAAGGCCATTATATCAGTACAGCCTGGACAGGAAAAACCCTCGCCA
Organism: Anopheles sinensis; assembly: GCA_000441895.2. Taxonomy (NCBI): domain Eukaryota; kingdom Metazoa; phylum Arthropoda; class Insecta; order Diptera; family Culicidae; genus Anopheles; species Anopheles sinensis. The sequence continues at coordinate 18,152 of KE525375.1, read as the reverse complement.
GCACACGTACACGTGCGAGCAGAACGCACAAATACGGCTACGGCTGGAGAAGGACCGCCAGAGGAAGTTCGGCTCGATGGGAAAGTTGGTAAGTGTCGATTCCGTTCCGTTTCTGACTGTGATTTTATTTTCCCCCAATGATTACGGTCGTGTCGTGGAGCCGTCGCGATGTGACCTGTTTCGAAGCGAGCGTGGCGTAATCGGGAGCCATTTTCGTCGCGACGTATGTCCGTCCGGTTATTTGCCGCGTGTTTGAATGTCGTTTTTTAAGAAGATAACTCCCCTAGCGCTAGTTTTCGACTACTCAAGCGTCTTTCATAATGGACCTGAATGAAGCAAATGGTAAACATTTGGCTGTGATTCATTTTTCAACTGAAAATATGCGAGCGAATATTGGATCAGAAACTCAACAATGACTTCACTGTCGTTCGATTGAGAATAAAAAAATTGTATGACGTTTATGATATCTCTAGACACTTTCGCCATTCTCAAACCTGTGTTGGGGCAAGAGGTGGGACTCATCAATTTTCTTTCCGAATTTAAACTCGCATTGATATAGACAGATCTTTAACTTGCTTTGTGCTAAGCGTCTTGCTTTGCAGTTTCTTTTGTCGCTAGGAGAAGCCAATAGCAAATCAGTGCTTGTGCTGTACCGTTCTTCAGTCTAACTGAACTCCAAACTCTTTTCTTTTATGGCCCATAAATTCGCAACAACAACCGACCACCAAATGCCAAGAGGACAGAAAGCTTGAGAAAACTAATTTGCTAATGAAAACTCAACCAACTTTTCCCCAGAGTTTGCCGTTGCCTGCAATGGTTTGAGATTCCCAAGGACCCTGTATTTTGTTTCCCGGCTCATTTTGTCCTTCCAGTCAACAGGATCGCGGCTGCTTGCAGTTGCAGTCCTTTGTTCTTGTTAGCTTCGTGAATGTATGTTCATACGCTCGAACGACTCGGGCGTGCGTTTCGTCATCATTTTGCAGTGAAGTACCTTACCGTTACTTCCTACTACCCTTGGGCACTTTAGTTGCTAGGAGTGACCGTTGTTAAACTTTCACTCAAACCGTTGTAGTGTGCATCGCCACAACAAAGTGTGCCATCACCAACAGCTACAACGGGAAGGCAACTTCTCCACTTCACCAAACCGGCCGGCTCCACAAGCTGCGTCTCGTCACTATGAGCACGTTGTGGAAAACCGACACTAATGCACTACTACTGCTTCATTTTCTTTCGACGAAAATCTCGACTCACGCCCTGGAAACACATCGACACAATGCTCACACGACCGGTGCAGCATCTCACCACGTCAACCGGCGACCTCAGCGTGGCGGCTTCGGCAACGCAGCGCCACTCGAGCATTACCGGTGCATCCGTTCCGGCCTCTTCCGTTTCCACGCCAACGCCGACACGGTCCGGGAACGGTCCCAAGGGAAACACGTGTAAGGTGACGGCGACGGTAGCGGCCAACGTGCTCACGTTCAACTGCCAACACGGACCACAGTTCCCACGGGGAGGTGATAATTATGCGGAGGTAAGTTCGGTGTGCCATACGGAATATCTTTTGATGTCATTTTGGTCGGAACAGCCACAAAACAGCCGCCGCCAGGGGGACCGCAAATTAATTTCGTCACATTATTAATATCTCGTACTGCGTGGATACCAACAAAAATGGTTTCAAATGTCGATTCTTTCAAGTTTTTAAAATTATTATTATCTAATACTAAGCCTTATTGAATTTCCCCCCCATAAGTATGCATAGCCTCAACTGAGTGAGCATCAGCGAGCGAGAAATGAAAATGAAACAAATTCAAGTAAACTATTGAAAAATAAATAGAAATTAAAACTGCATTTGATAAGCACTTTGCTTGAAGGCGGATGATGTAAAAAGATGAACCCCAATTTTTATAAATTTCAAATTCTATCATTAATTTATATTTAATCGTTTTTCAAACAAATTTGCCAAGTTTTTTTTTTCAATTTGTTTGTGCCTGTTAATGGCATGTCTTGTAAATAACTTTGAATACTTCCACATGAGCAAGTTTTATAGTTAAATCTGATATTTCGTGGATCGGATTTGTATCGCAAATGGAAAATTATTGACTAAAATGTTCGGGGCCATTAGTTTTAAAATCTTTATTATGGTTTACACTTTCGAGAGCTGTTACTACAGGAACAAGCGTGTGCACACATAAAAAAAAAATGTGTGTTCAATAGATCGGTAGCCGATCTGAGAAACATATGGTAACTTCGCTATTTGGAAAATGATTACTTCGTTCGAAAAACTGTTAATTTCTATGGGATGCGTTCTGGACCGAAAAGTCAAAATTCTGAGAATCAAACCTGAAAATGGATGCCTTAAGTTCATTACTTCGTAATTGTTTCTATAATGAAAATGATTTAAATTTAGTTGAAATTAATGAAAAGTCAAGTAAGATTGATTTTCATCGGTGCTATTGAGTTTAACAAATCAGAGGATTTGCTTGAAATAATAAAATGAATGGAATTAGAACCACTAAACAAATCAAATGTAAATCAATAAAATTACTGCACCCTTTTCTACATCGAAATGCACAAACCGCTGGCTCACTTTTGATCAATTTCAAATCCCAACTGTTTTTGCCAATCAAAACATCGAAAATACCCAGGTCCGTTCCGCTTGAAGAATTATTCCCTTCGCAATTCGACCGAAGGATGAAACGATTGCCTTCACGGTTCGGTCAGGCCGATTGATTTCGTCAGCAAACAATCAGAGCTCACGTCGGACACCTAATCGGGTAAACGGAATATACTGTCCTTTTCCAGATCGCAAACATTGCGATGTCCACTAAGCTCGATGTTTCCGACGAGGCCTTCTGTACCTCGTTGATTATTTCACATGATCAGCACTCGATTCCGCGTAATGCGTACTTCCGTTTCGCTGTCCGCTTTTAGCGCGAGCTGTTCAAAACACTTTCCCGGCACAAGCTGCGAATGAACTTGCCCTAGAAACATCGGAAAACACAATAGCGACGCCCAATCGATAGACCATGGTTCCGTCGTCCGGCGTTCAGAAATGTCGAGAAACACAATATTCGATTTATGAGATTTTTATCGAATGCCGTAAAATGCAGTCACTTCCAGCATCCGTTCGGATGGAGCCGATCGATGCACTCGCACTGTTTTAAGGAATCAGCCAGTAAGTACCATTTCCTTGTACTGTTGCAATCGTAAAAATAATGAAACACAAGAAGATCGCATAAAAAATAGCAAATAAAAAATATCTCGAGTTACTGCTGTACACAATTTGTGAACTTTTGCGTTCTCTTCCCATGTCAAGTGTCAGCCATTTCCACGCGATATAAATCCGCTGACATGAGTTAAGGAGACGAAAAACAACAGCCGAACGTAGCTGTGCTTGAATGTTATTGATTTGATGATTCGGCATTCGATACTAAAATTGATTTTAGTAGCGAACGCACGGAATTCGAACGTGACCTTGGCTCGTTGTCAACCAACAGCTTGGAAAACATTTTGGAAATGGAATTGGGTATTGTTTTTCTACGTGAGAGTTATGGATTGTCATACAAAAAAGGCGAAGCACGCAAAACAAATGTGTTGATTAGCGAAGAAAAAAATGAAAATTCCAATTCATTAACATCGTCATAAAGTCTATTTGTTATCAAAAGTATGAGATAATTATTTAAATTCTTGCAGAATGATTAAACCACCCCCAAAGGCTTTAATTATGAACATGGATTAATTTATTTAAACGAAACATGAGCCACGGGAATTTGAATCATTACTTTTCATCCTAAGCGAAAAATGAATGTTTTTTTTCCTACGAAGTTTTTTGAATTATTTTTCTTCGGTGTACACCCGAGATTTTCGGGCTTGCTGGTCAAATTTCCTCGCTGTCATGTCCAAGCTAAATTTGCCGACTTTTCGTTTTGCCCTTGTCCGTCCATCGTGATTTGTACGATTTCTTCATCAGCAATCAAGCAGTCATTATTCAAAAGGAGTAAAAGCAAAGGAAACAAAAATCCCTCCCTGATTATTCGTCGGGCTTGAATGAAAGAGGAAACTTCATGTGAACTTGCGCCATGCCAACTGACCCGCAGAATTTGGGATGACGGAAACCGGTCTGTAAACTGAAACCCAGGAACCCGGAACTGCAAGACAATAAAAAAATGAAATGGATTTAGTTGATGGAAAAGCTATGGAAAACAAACCATCAGGGATCAGGCAAAAGGGAAACAGCACGTAAAGGGACGCTTCAAGAATGACATGCGGAATGACAAAGGGATGGAATGTAGAAGATGGTAAGGATAAAATGGCAGACACAATGAATGCCCGTACAATGAGAACACGGTCGGCCCGCAGCCATCGCAAGCGCCTCGAAGGGCATTGTGCATTTCACTTCCATCAACCTCGGGGAAACATTTATTCTGCTCATTTCCATCGAGCGACAATGTCATAAATATCCGCTCCATCTGTCGCTGTTGGGGCCGCATTTTTCTGCTACCATTTTCCAGCTGTGCCGATGCGCACCGTGCCGTGTCGCCCTTGGCTATATCTGTTTTGCGCTTTCCCATGATTACGCTGCGGTTTTCCTGTGGACGCAAAGCATTCTGCCGTTTTGCGACGCTCGTTAGCTTCCGAGCGAATCGTGGCCGTGGGATGAATCGGGTGCATTTTGGCCAGATCAGATACAGCTGCCGAAACGTGCTGCTCGTGGCTACCGGGTCGTGTAACGCTCCGGGCGTTTCCAAAGACGCAACAGCTGTGTGTCGTTTGCTCAGGATGAGAAAAATAGGTTTTCTTTCACACCAGCAGCCATTTATTACGTGATTATGGATGGGCTCTATTGCTTTCCGCGTGGCCCGGATCAACTGTTAAGTCGATGGGCTTGTGCCCGAAGGCGACTGGGAAATGTGTGGGAAATTTTGGAAGCATGCCTGCGAAAAACGACGCATGGTATGATGGCTGCCGGGAAGTAATTTATTTCACAGAATTTTAGTTGCAAACGAGCCGTGACGAAGAAGAGGATAATAAACGATGAGAACTCAAACAGACGGGATACCCAATATATAAACATACAGCTAAATTACAGCAATTGTGCTACAAGAGATCCTAATAACATGACTTTATTAGATTTTGCTAAATACAGTATGCTAATCGGTAAGTGGGACACTTGAGATTCTGAGAACATGCTTCGTAGAAAGACGGACAAAGGAGATGTTAAAAAACATTGTTTAAGATTCAAAGTACTCTAAAATTGACCGCAAAGCCAGACAATTATTCTACTTTGGTGTAAATGTTAGAGGTGTCCCACTTAAAGATTGGCACAGTGTATGTTTATTCTACAAGCAATGCATGTACTTACGATTGTAGGATATACGATTTTTATCTCTTAGAATATACGATAAGTTATTCATCCTACGATTCTGTCCGGCAATTCGATTAAGACAATCAAATCACACGTCTTTGTTAAGTAATCCTACAAGCAGCGGATGTCTTCATATTCGCAGCCCCGTAACTTGTTTGCGATGTCTACGGTGCTGCATTGTTTATCAAAAGACTCACGTATCGAAAATCAACATATCATCAATCGATTCTTCTGTTGTGTGCTTCAATTGCAGGACGATTCGTACAGTGAAGAC
>KE525374.1:6519-16583 GCA_000441895.2 Anopheles sinensis | reverse complement strand
CAATAATAATCAGCCGCTTTAATACCTCGATTTGGAGCTCGAGCATCCGTCTGCCGGAACCTCCGAAGTTTCAAATGTTCACGAGGGTGACGTTAAGGCGTGGCCCATCAGACGCATGACCTCCCCGCGCAATGAGCTACAAGACCACGTGCTCTTGATACTTGGCATTGAATTGTCTATCGTTGTTGTTGCTCGTGATACTTGCTGCCGAAGGGCACACACTAAAGGCACCAAGAAAGTGGAAAGAAATCGTACGATAAGCAGTGCTAACGAAACAAAGTTTATGCTCACAACAATTTGACACGTTAGTGAGCCCGGGATGGACTAACGTCGCCATCAGCCGCCACTGAAAACAGCGTTATGAATAATTCAACGGTACATTTACGCCTGCTGACTAATTATCATAACTTTCAATTAACGAAACCGGTAAAGAAATTTACACAGGCATAGAAAAAAACAAAGAAAAAGTTTCGCAAAAGGCACTTAAACTATATGGAAGATTCTAACCTCTTATTTATTATAGCTTCTTCGTTAGAAGTCGTGACTAAACTTCCTCGTTGTTAGCTCGCGCTCTCCTTTTATATCCTAACTTAGCTTACTTAGATTGTACAAATATTTATGCAGCCTACTTATGTGCACTACAACTACTACCAAGGTAGGTAGGTTTTGTGCCTTTAAACTCTCACATTATTTTAGTCTCACGTAGAACTTTTTGAGTTCACCATAGGGACGCAAGGCAAAATTTGGCTAAAAGTTTGATTTGTTATGCTCGCGTTCCACTTTTTCTTTCACTCTATTATGCAACACGCATTATACTCTTTCATTGCACAATTTAAACGATGTTACTCTAGTTTTTTGTTGAAGGTAAGTAGTTTCATATTCTACCCTACCAATAGCTTTGAGTGTCACTTGGAAAAATGGAAAAACTTGCACAATTTTGAAGTAAAAACGATTCTATACATGTGGAAAGCGTTGATTAAAGTTACTGCTATAAAAGGAACTTTTCATAAAGGATAATACAATTAGTTTTGATCCACTTATGCACTTTATTCAAACACAGAATCAGCAAGTCTGTTAACCTGCCTTTAAAACATTAAGCAAGGAAAGATTTTGTAATATTTAAAGTATAAAAGAACCCACAGAAATTCTATCCCTACAGGATATCATAAAGTGGAAACGGGTAATCAAACTGGAACACAATGCGATAAGCGAAAAGAAATTGCCACTGCCAAAGCATTACTTTCTTACACAACCTAATGTTGGCTTTAGTTCTGAAAATGTTAACATTTGCTTTCCCGTTGTGGAAATTTTGCCTTATTCTATGGCCTCAAAATACTCGCAATTGGGTTATCGTTGTTCACTGATAGTCCCTATAATCCAATCCGGAACCAAATGAGGGAAAATAATTATTATTTTATTTCAATATCATCAAACTGGAGTTTCCAACGAAATGTTTTCCAGGCAGGAGAAGTTTCCATTGCGGTTTTCTTGAGGGATAGAATAACGTTGGTAACGGCTGAAAACGTTATTTATATGGTACGTAAAGCAATCTCGAGTCGAAATCTCACTTACGCAACTCGCTGAGTTCATGCTTGCTCTTTTTACAGGTTTTACACGGTTTAAGTTCACGTTAAGCGTATTTAAAGCAAAACCATAATATTTCCACAATGGCACAAGTCGCACAAGTCTTTATCAGCACATAAATTACCAATAGCAACAATATGTATCCTTGATCGAGCTCTGCATACTCTTCGCCCGTCCAGCCATTACTTTTTCCTACCAGGGCTCATATTTATAGGTCATAAAATACCAATTCGACCCATAACCAGGCTGAACATCGATACCACACAACCCACAACCTGGATCGATATATTAAGTGGTAGAAGTTAATCAACACTTCCTTAAGTGTCATAAACACTAAATTGTGGACTGGTTTAGCTAGACTAACAGCGATTGCAAAAATAATCATGATTACCTCCTGAAGAATATGTTTCCGGTGGATCACATATTTTATACACTTGTCTATGCCTTCTTTGCCTGCATTTAAACTTCGTTTTATTAGTCTGGCAACCTACTAAAAAGAATCTTCTTGGCAAAGATTTAACCCGGCTCTACTTGCGACAATTGATCAACCTAGCTGGTTAAAAATGAACCAAAACAGAATGAATACAGCAAAGAACAAAAACCAGAGCAGATTCCATAAAAATAAATCGCCCTTACCGATCGTCCAATGAGTATCGATGGGAATCGATAAAAACATTTAAGCTAGCCCCTACTTTTATTGCTGCTTTAAACGGGCTCGATTATGATACGTTTAGTAATACTTCAGCGCAAATCGAGTCGTGCCATTTATTGCACGTAGTAACCTGTAGTGGAGTAACTTTTCAGGCTGGAAGAAGCATGCCAACGCCACCCGATGGGAGTTACGCTTCATCAAATAGCCTAATTACGTGGAAAAAAACGTGATAGCAAATCAAAAGGTGAAGAATTGAAATTTATCACTGAGTTTCAAGAAACTATGTGATTTACAGCTACTACAAGTCATGTGTATTGTTATATTCAATTACAAATATTTTTCAATTGATTTAAAGCTTCCAATAACAATCCCTTTCACTATAATTCTAAATGCTTTTTTGGAGAGCGTTCGCCAGTTGTTGTAGGCAATAAAAACACATAAACAATCAAAATTGTACTGACCTACTACAGTAATTGATAAATAAAGGTGATTCATCTGATAGAAAACTTGTTTATTTTACTGTTAAAATACAGTTGACAGTAAAAAGGTGTTATCTATCGAAACCGACATCACGCTGGAATCAACTTCAAAAACAATTGATCCGCTTTAAGTTGTTAAGCGCTGCCGGTTTTACAATCAGAAATTTTTAAAACTGTCACTTTTTTCTCTCCTTGCATTTTTTATGCCGAGGCATTTAATTACTCTTATCAAGAATTTCAAAACCGTTCTTTGTTCAATTCCGCTTGCAACATGTTTCAAAAAGTTTTCTTTTATCTTAACGTAGATATTCAATTTGTGCAAATGAATTTCGAAAATGTTTTTCATCATTCCAATGATAAGGGATCTTGAAAAATTTTAAGAGCGTCATGAGAGTCATCAAAAGTTTAACATGCTTCAAATGAAGATGTAAGATATATTCTTATAAAGCTTATTCTAACAAGACCGAAAGGAGGATCTTTCATCAAGCATGCTTCAACACAACATTTATGCTAAGAAGATTAATTTACCCTAAATAATTTATTCAGATGCATACAATCACAATCAGAGCATCACACGAAAACGTGTGAATACCCGCTGTCAATTATATTGGATAATACAATCAGAATAACCGATTACTGTAATCTGTTCGATCGGTAAGACCTTCCACACGCCAAACAAAACTGAGTCGAATCGTAAAAGCTAAGTCAAACCCTAAAAGCGAAGGTATTCCGAGCGTATTCATAACGAAAGACCACTTCGATCAAACCCTTCCCATCTGACCTATTCGTTTCCGTGCCAGATCAAGCGTATAGCTACGATCCGAAACAGACTTAAATAACTGTAACCGACCCAGTAGAACACTGTTTTTTTCCTTCCTCGGTTCGATTGCAGGAATCGCATTTCTTCAACGAGAAACAAGGCATCCAATAAGAACGGTTTCCGCCACATTTCATATGGTCTTCTTTCTATGGGGAACTTTCATCGGATCTATTCCATAAAAGGATAGCGGGTGTTTTCTGGAACGCCTATGGCCTCATCCCCAAACAAATATTAGTGCTATTGTTCAACCGACGCGTCAATTGTAAGTGGCTGACCTAGATCCTGCCTGTCAGGTTGGTTTGAAGAAGCAGTAATTGAAAGGAAAGAAAGGCAGAGAGTTGAGGGGAAAATGACACTGAGTTACGAACTAGCTGACTGCCTAAGCGGATGGCCGAAGAGTGGTACAAAACACCAGGCGCCTCCATCTTTGGACATTGGTATGTGGTATATTGAGAAACCCCAGATTCAAAGTAGTGTTTGTAACGAGAGCATTTTAGTGAAGTTGGTTGGTCTGCACGTGTGTCTTGGTATGTAGGTAACGTGAAGGTGATAGAGGAGGCGACAGCTACAACCTGAACCACTGCTATAAGCCATCAATCACTTCAAACTCTTCATACTGAAAGAGTTTCCAGTGAAAAACTTACTAAACAAACGTGCAATCACTATAAAAACAAACCGGTATGAATAAAAACGAAACGTTTTTACATTACACTATAATATAAGGGATTGAATTTCACAACTAAATCAAGCAAGTCATAGTTATTAGTCTGCAAAATGTTGGCAAAATTTTCATCGACAAAAATAAGTTTCATAACTTTTTGTGCATTTTCTGACAAATTATAAATTGCGTGAGCATTAACAACGACTTATTTGAGGACCTTTTAGGATTCATAGTGGTTAATCCGACAAATAGGGAAATGGATTAAGCTTTGTAGAAGAAATTCCGTGAGCATGCGATTCACTTGCAATGGAGTTGATCTTTTCGTCCTTGATTTCTCTCCTGTTTGACTATTTACATGTCGCCTCGTGGTAAAATGCGCTCGTATTTCACAAAAGGCAGAGTCACGCCAAACCATAATCTCCGGTTCCACCAGCAAAGACTGTCAGTTTTGACAAGTTCTTTGTCAGTCCGACAGTCGTCTGTGAGCTGCTCAGATAGGGCCAAGGAACTACCGCCGTAGGTGAACAAGAATCTAGGCCTATGGCAACCAGGAGTATGAAGAGGAGGGTTAGTGAATGAGCCGCGAAGGTTCTCAAGCCCCCAGGTGAAAATTAAAGATTACACTGGGAATAAGAAACATATACTCCTACCATGATGGTTGGGCCGAGAGAAATGGCGCAAGCATTATAAATGCCCATAGCGGTTATAATCTCCGCCACCGAAGAATGGACAAATGTATTCAGGCTTCTGGTTGATTAAAGCATCACCTCAAGTCACTCGCAATATTTTAGGCCGACTACAAACGAAGACCATAATGTTCTCGGGTACAGAATTGCCAAAATTTTACGGTTTATAAAGACAGTTGGTAAAGTACGAGTACAGGCCGGGACAAGTTGGAGAGAAACAATTTATGAGAAAAAATAGAAAACAACCAAACATTGGCTACAATTGGAATTGTCGTTGTACTATATTTTTTAAAGCATTTATGATAGTTATTTATTGGTAGTGAGTTTTCAACAGCAGAGTAAATATATTTTTTCGCTGCGTATGTAATGGTTTGGATGGAGTTTGGTGGTAGGCCGTTATGTTTCCCGCATACATTGCAGGTTGGCTCATTTTAATCGAATTTCAATGTACCGTACACGTGCTTCAGTGTTGTTTTTCCAAGCTTGAAACGTTTTATTTGCGGTCTACAGCACCATTAGAGCTTCCCGACAAGTTCGATGTTCACTTCTCTCGTCAAGATATATTGAAGCCATTAGGCCTCAAACGAAAATTCTACCCTGAAATATTCTATTTTTGTGCCTTCACAACATTCAGTAAACAGTATGGAAATTGTTGTGAGAAGGAATGGAAATAGTATGGACAAGGCGTGAAATGCTGTTTTTCTGACCCCTTCGCGATGACAAATTGCATGGTTTCCCTTGGCTCGGGGATTCGTTTTGGCTGCTTAATTTAGCAATAATCACAACTTGTTCCTTAAATAAACACATGTGTTTTTTCTAGAGGCAAAGAAAATAGAAAACACACTCTTAGGCGAACACTACGCATTTCCGGTTTCATTTAAATCGATGCTATTTTTTTTAAACGTAACCGATTACAATATCCGCAACCATCAGCTCAAATTCGGCTTAAAGGTTGAAATTTATCGATGCTATTTTTTTAACGTAACCGATTACAATATCCGCAACCATCAGCTCAAATTCGGCTAAAAGGTTGATATTTTAGTTCGTATCCGGGTATCGCAGGTGGTTCCTTTCCAACTGAACTTTTCTAGCTCAGAATGCGATCTTCATTTGATTTTGAGGGCAGCTTTTGTTATCATGCTGGTAAAACCATGTATCTTTGATAACGTGGCTATACATGGCCACAAATTATACAGTGTCTTTACTGACTCCTTTGGATAAATTCACACCTCCGGTTTTCTTCAACGATAGCGATGAAAGGATATTGAAACCCCGTCATTTCACTAAGCAGGAAAAACTATGGGCTAGCCGTTCCAAGAATACTGGCCACAAGTCGCTCAAATGTGCCATGCCTAACCTCTTTGCAACCGTGGGCTTATAATGTAAGCTGAAACAACAGGTCGGCTGATAATTGTTTGGCCTAACACATAAATGGCGCTATTAGATTTAAATCCATGCCCGTCTTCGTTCTACGACTTATGTTTTCCTGTACTCAGTGGACTTAGCCAGGCAAAATGGATCCATGTTCTACGTTTGTTCTCGATTTGAAACAATGATGCTGTGATTGACATAAACGTCCTTACTTGTTACGTCCTTTGTTGTAAAGTGTTGTTTTTTAAGTGTTTATTTAAAAACTATTTGAAAACTAACGTAATAAACAATATTTTATAAAAAAAGTGTCCTTTCCTGCCTTTTCAGGTGGCTTATACTCTTGGACTCTGAGTAGATAATTGAAAGTCCACTATTGAATAATTTATCAATTATTCTTTTTCCCATATATGTTATCCTTGCTGCCAGTCATGAAAAAAGAAGGGATTTGGTTTACACAAAGCTGATATGCAGGTAGCAAGGGAACGTAAACACTTGTAATCTGAGGCCTGAGGATCCGCGTTCGTACCAAAAAGCACCTCACGTAAGGTTATGAAGTTATCAGCCCGGACACGTATTGTACATGTTTGCAATGTGCGAACGCATGTCGCCAACACCATTGATAATGGCAGCAATCTTGAAACAGAATCGTGAATGTTGGAAAACAACTGACGTTTTACCTACCACGCAGAGTTTTCGTTCAACTGAACGTTTCCAGCCGGGTATCAGAGCACCCCCGTATGCGCAACATCCTAATGCCGAACACTTGTTGAAATCGATAGAAGATCATGCGTTATTCGGTGCTTTTACCTTGCTCTTATCCCTCCGACGCTCATTTTTTCACAGCGAGTGTGCTCTTTTGACAAGTCTTATCTCTAGCTGCCCTCGGTTTCGTTATATAAGAGATAACACACACAGTACGTTGCATTTTGGTGGGTTTGGTGTGAGACGCAAGGTGGGACAAGCAAGTTCGCAAGAGTGCTAAGAAAATGTGCGCTGTGTTGCGTCTCAGGACGTGGTTTGAATAAAAATATCTAATAAATCGACAAACTTGGGAGAGCGGTGAAACCGGGGCAGAGTGCTTTATGCAGAGTCGTTTTCACTGCATCAACATCAAGGAAGGAAACCATTTCACGACCCTCGCTATCGGCCCCACCTCCAAGGCTTTGTCACCACGGCAACCAAATTGAGGGCCAGAGGAGTATCATTTTATCATTTTGAGCCGGCACAATCAAACACAATGTCTCTCGCACCTTGATGAAATGAATTTTTGGCTCGTTTAAGGTGCGTGTATTGGTGGAAGCAGTGTCGTCCCGATGATGTTCGGCTGCGAGAAGACCGGAGGACGGGTAATCCGAGGTGTTTCTGGAACGGAACAAACATGTTGACGGTGACAGTGTCGTGCAAATGAAACAATTTGTTAAAACAGCTAGCTGGGTGAATTTTATCATTTATCTTTCGTTATTTCAGCTATCCGCCCTCTCATCATCAGGCCTTCACTCCATCCTTTAATAATTCCGTCACTCCGTCCTTTTTTCATTCGCTCTCTATATCCTGTTCACTTGTAAACATTTCAGACTATTTGCATATTGATCATGGAAACCCTACACGGTTTTTTCCACTCATTGCATTCAATTTTATCGAATTACTTTCCACTGGGAATTTCCTGCTGACGCTCGGAAAGTTTTCGGTGTAAAAAAACTTTTGAAACCGAACGGTCAACAGAGAGGAAAAGCTAAGTAACAACAGCTGTTTTAACGCAAACTGAAAGTGCGGTGTTAACGTTGGGGCAATCATCAATCAATAATTTGTCGAATTTGGGAAAACAAATCGTAAGGCATTTATTCTTTTAAATTTGTTTTACCGCAATAAGTTGTTGGATAGCTATTATTGTTTCCATTGAAAACTGTTGATTTTATTTTCTATCAGTGAAGTAGGGAACGAATTGGATTTGAAATTCTTTTGGAAAAAAATATCTTTCATATTCATGACCGAATGTTTAACAACGTGAGACTAACAACGGTTTTATGAAGCATCCAATTTCCACCACCAGATTCTACCACTCTGAGATTGTTGAACGTTTCAATCAACACACAGTACTTTGCTGTGTTTTTGTTCCGTTGCGTCGGGTGCTGCCTAGTACAACGTCACTTAGGCATATCACTAGGAGCCTCGTCAATCAACGGAGTATTTTACTAAACGCTTGGTGCTTGATAGGCGAGAAGAGCGTGGAGAAACAAATCAGAAAAACACACCATGCAATGGAAGTTGTTTCTTATTCTCCAAATCAATTCAGAAGTGATCACACCATCGTTAACCTGCCGATGCCCTACACTTAAGCGTTCCTGGACTGTGTTTTAAGATTTGCAGGGATAATATGCTTGTTGTGTTTGGCACCTACAGCGCAATTGAATGTAGAAATAGTAGTAGAATTTAGAAAAAGTAAAAGGAACAGTGTAGTTACGGGTAGTTCTTTTTGTTACATAAAAGACGATTAAGGGTTTTAACGGCTTCAATCTCAGCTTTTTTAATTTGAATAGATTAAAATTTGATATATTACCTTGGTGACGTTTCGATGGAATTCACGGGGAAAATTTAAAAATTTCGAAATTCACATGATAATCTACCGAATGTCGTACCTAATCTTTATTATTAGATAAATTACTAAATTACTCCAGTACATTTGAGTAGAGTACGCATTTTGTTTTTGCTGTCCAATATCGCACGTTCTTTTAATCACTGCTTTGCTACTATTGCCAGCCTGTGTTTCCCATGGCTAATGGATTCCTGAATAAATTTATTTTTTACATACTGTCCTCAGGCAATGATAGACCTCGTAACCGAATCAAACTGCACTGCATTCATCATTGTCATGGAACACGGTGGTGTTCGCAAACTAATCACAAAACAGATTCACAGCGTTTTGTCAGAAAAAGATGGTTAGATTGGGACAGATTTAGCCGGAAAGTTGGAGTGTGCTTGAATCATTGCTCGCTTCGGGAAGCAACACCATTAGTGACCAACAGACAACAACTAAGCAGGACTAATGTGTACTGCATAGCCTTCAGATTCGATGTTTCATTACAAGCGGAAATCATTGATTAAAAGTTAGTTTGGAGTGGTTAGTGACCTATGTAGAGACGAATAATTTGCATGTTTTTGACTCCGTTAAAAGTATAGTAGTACATAGTAAAAAATCGTGTTCAAAGAAACATACAAAAACCCATTCAAAAGAAAAATAGAAGAACTACTTTTTCTAGACATGTGGCACACAACAAGTTTGCAAAGAGAAAAGAAATGGATGCCAGTGATTCGAGAACTCAACATTGCACTTTAGGAAAACTCCTTTGCTTGATGCACTTTAGGAAAACAGCGCTGCTTGAAAAAGTACATGCCTTGAAAGAGAAGAAAGAGAATCTGAAATCAAACTACGCTATACCTTTCAGTATGTAAAGGAAGAAGTGATTGATGGCAAACAGCAATGTGGGTGAACCGGTGGCGTTGAACGCCTCTGGCACTTCTTTACCTTCACACGAAGGCATACTCACACACCCATGGGCAAACATATCAACCAATGCTTTCTCTACACAAATGTTTTCGCTTCAAGTTTTTCTTTGCATTGGAGATTTCTCGGACTCGATGGAGGCGCCCGGTGATTTGTACAACTCGCCGGTCAGTCTCTGCCAGTTAACCAGTCGTCCAGTTCGTCAGCCTACCTATCAACCTCACATCTTCAAACATTTTCCTTCTTCTAGTTTTGGCTTGTACACACAAAACTGACTAGCAACTAGGTCAAACAGTTACAATTGACTCG
>KE525373.1:8682-19089 GCA_000441895.2 Anopheles sinensis | reverse complement strand
GGGTGTACCGCATATTCAGACGAACGGTTCTTTCGTCATCTCTCCGTAAGCCACGCCGAGTCGTCGTCAACGCCGTATATATGAACTGCGTCGTGCGCTCGAGTGCCTAGTGCTACGGCTTTACATCGGGCTTGTTTGTTCAGCTTAATTGCTGCAACGTAACACTGCAATTGACTGCGACGTGCACAAGTGGATGCACTTGTATGCACCTTTTACCTCCGGGGGTTCCACTCGCTGGAAGTGCATTTCCTACCTAAACCCCCCCTAACTGTCCCGCGTTCCAGGCGAATCAGCAACAACATTTTGAACGAACCACTGCCTTCATGCTCGGTGAGCTGTTGTCCCTTCATTGAAAGTGGATGATATTCTTCTACTCTCTTTGCAACGAAACTCTTACATTACCACATTTCCATTGTAAGAAAGCAGAGGGAAGTAACTCGAGTGGAAGTTTCTATTTTGATTAGGATGTGGGTGAAATTACAAATGACACAGACACATGGAACGTTGCGGTGATGCAATTTTAGTCGGAAAAACCCACTAACTCGGCCGTACGGTTGATCGGCTTTTGGTCAAATTATCGAATCGAGAGGCATCGATGGGGGGATGGCACTGCATTTGAGATTCATTTTCAACCAGTAATTATTTTCCCAATGCTTCCTCGGTGAACATCAATTCAAACAACAAAATGGGTCCGCATTGTATGGATTTTCTTATGCCTTCGAAAGGTACAAAAGAAGCAATTGATCACTAACTGCTTGGCTTTATCACAATCAGAGCGAGAAAGAATTGGAAACTCATTAAACAATGATTAATATCAATTAAAACTACACAACCGGATCCTTTCTGAACTGATCAGAGTCGAGCAAATTGAAATACTTCAAAGAAAACAAAATAAGAAAAAAGGATTTGCTTTCCGTTGATTTGCGATAAGAACTCCAACCTCGAAGCTCCAACGGGCAAAAGCAACGGATTGATGAGATTTAATGTTTGCTTTCAATTTCCTGCAATCTACTGAGTAGTTAGGTACTTTCTTTTTCACTCTACTCGAGTTCCTATCATCCTTTCTCGGGACGTATTCTCCAGATCTCGTAGGGAGAGAGCGCCCGAAACTAGAACTCATTTATTTCTCCACCAACGAGCTGCCATTTTTCCTGTTCTTTATTGAGAAACCTAATCGTGCAAAATCCACTATCCATCTAGATGGTCTAGCGATGTTATAGTGAAAAGTGAAATATGTTTTACCGAGCGATACTACTACAAACTGATACAAAGAGGAAGAACAGGAGAACACAGTGAAGATCTTGTTTTTGTAGCTGATTTATCAGCTCGGGCCATCCTCTGCTTTTCAGTTCTTGCACTTCGAGTGGTTTTCTTTCTTGTTTCAACGAAAACACCCCTGCGGATGTTTGATTTGTTTTTGATTTTCTCTCTTCGGTTGTTTTGTTCTGTTTGCTGATAAAACGTTTGCTCCGGACAACCAAATGGAGGTGGCTTTCGTTCGAGAGGGAGGAGCTCCAGTGGACGTGTTAGCTTCAATAGTAAACGAAGCTCAGCTTCCTGGCACACAAAGGAAACACTGGAGACTAGTGACCTAAGTAGTGGTCAAGCAAACGATGCTGCGATGCGTCCATCCCGAAGGAGTCAAGGAAAAAAGGGAACAGAAGAAATCAAACTGCCCCGCCGGGTATTTGCAGACTACGGTGGGAAAGCGAAGTGCGTCTTGTGAGAAGAAGCAAAACCAACAGATTGCCGAACTACGAACTCGTATTGCAATTTTTTTCATGGCTTCGCTTTTGATCCGTGTACGGCTTTCCGTTCGAACCGTCCGTACGTTCGGACTGGCCAGCCTCGAACGTCAGCATTTCCTTCTAGCCATCGAGCAGCTGAGCACTGACAATGACGATAATCTTAACGACGGTTCGTGAGGCGTGTTTTCCGACCTGGCATTTGATAGCCGTCCAAAAAGCAAATGGCTTTTCCGCCTGCAGCAGCAGCAGCATATTGCAAAGGGCTTGACAGACAACTTCAAAATCGAATTATCGAACCGTCGACTTTAATGTACCACCGTAGTGAATGCAAATATCGTTTGCCCGAGCGAACGGTGGGCGGGAAAATTGGGGGACGTTTACCCACGGGCGCATATCAGTAAACGGTAAATGCTATTGAACGCTCATTATCGAACCTTCTGTGCATGCTTATGTGTGTGCACAGGCGCCGGAATGGCTCCGTGGCATGACCGTTTGGAGT
Source organism: Anopheles sinensis (assembly GCA_000441895.2). Classification (NCBI taxonomy): domain Eukaryota; kingdom Metazoa; phylum Arthropoda; class Insecta; order Diptera; family Culicidae; genus Anopheles; species Anopheles sinensis. Next base: position 16,842 of record KE525373.1, on the reverse strand, counting down.
GGAAATGATGATAGGCATACGGAGAGACACACATACATACACTTAGTGCAATGCAATCATCGGTCACCAACTGTTTGCTAAACATCTCATGAGTTGCGATCGATTTACAATTATCTGAATTATTAGCTACGGGAGTTATGTTGTTTATCGAGTCATTTGTCATTAGGAGCCATCTACATTGCATGAAGAAAATTATGCAATCATACTTTTCTCGTCCATCCTCAATATAATACTCTGAACTAATCCGACAACGATCGAGAAAAAGGGTTTTCCATTGTAGAGAATATTATGCCTAACCTTTGTGTATAGTTTAATCAATCATAGGCAATTATTTTTAAACAAAAACCATCCTCTTTATGTATCGCATAGCCATAGGCATGGGAAAGAGATAATTTTTCATGCTTAAAATTGCCTGGCTAACGACCTGAGGCTGTGACCGTAACGGGCCCCAAAATGAAGGGACGCCCGAGTTCCGTTCGCTAGCGTTGGACATAAATCAGGGCAGAAATAATTTAAAATGCGTGAGAATCGCTGAATCACCGTCATCACTTAGTGGAGGTATTTTATATTATCATCCGCACGTGACCATGGAACCAGGGAACGCAAAGCGAAGCTCCACGATAAATACACGCGACTATAATGACCTGGATGGACAATTTTTCACATTTTTCAAACATAAAGTATCTCACCGTAAAAACGGCGCTGCCGGGAGTTGAGCGGTTAAAAAAAATGGAAACAAGTTATAAATAGAGAATCCCCAACACTCTGCTGCAAAGCGGCTGTGAAGGGTTAATTTATGATGACAATGTTGTTTTTCTTCGGGCAACCCGATTTTTCTCCCGTCCCATGCTTTAGTCAGCTCGTTTATCCAAACAAGTGCGGTGGTGCAATTATTTTACATTATGTCTTTTACACTTTCTTCCAGGGAAAATTCAGTTTGGTAAGAAAGACTACAATATTCTGATTATAAGGCTGTTGAAAATGTATGCCTCAATGTAGTTTTCCGAGAAAAGAGCTTTAGTCCACGCCGTGTTTTCCCGAGAACGATAATAAACACCACATTCCGTTAACATTTACTGATGTGCTGTTGGCTATTGTTTTCCTTGGCAACGGATCAAAAAATGGAAACCAAATATTGAACTCTCTTTTTTTACAACTCTGGAAACACAAAATGCGCTGTTTTCAAACGAAAAAACCGTACATGTTATTTTTAGTGCTTGTGATCCTTTCGAAGAAAACGAAGGTTCTTCGTGAGCTACTTTTCGTGTACTTATTTTTTGATTCTCGCAATCAACGCTTTGACGAACAACGAGAGCAAAATTCTGTTGCTTGATGGTTCTAGTGATAAAAGAAATATTCACACACCAGCGCCTCCATCTGGCCTGCGTAAACACTAGGCGTCTCCATCGAAGACAGAAGCGTACATAGGAAACATACTCTTCCCGAAAATAAAAAATATATTCCGCCACCATATACTCGACACATTCAATTGAAAAATAGAAGAAAATAATGGAATGCATTGGTGGTAGAACTAATAACTCTCAATTTGTGCAGAGTACAATACAATAATAAAAGATAAATAATGTTGATTAAGATATTAAGTATCACACAAAAGGTAGTTTAATGACAATTTATAACTGGAGCTTTTCCTGGAAAAGGTAATTTTCCTCCGTGAACTCAAGGTGACCTACCATAAATTCACAATTAAGGGGGAAAAATATCCACAAACAGAGACTGTAAACTGTACAAAAAAGACAAAACTGAAAGCAACCAAGGATTTCCTCCGTCAAATGCTGTTAGCTCTGTCTTACACTGTCGCATCTTCCTGTGGCATTTTCAGGACCAAAATAATGGCTTTTAAATTATTCCTTATTTATTTTTCATTAGGTCGCATGTCACCAGCTCCGAGCGGTGGCGGATGCTAGGTGGGATCCCCTGTGGGATAAATTTATTCCCAGCTAAATTTTCCCCCGTCCGACGGGACAGCACGAAGCACCGCTGCGCCAACATTGTTTGCTGATCCTCCGGTGCTTTTGTACTTCGTGCTAATGCCCCTTCGTGGATGTCTTCCTCCGAGACAAAACTCCGGTTTCCTTCGGCCCGTTCAGCGTTTCTCAGCAAGCGGTGTTACATATTCATTTCGCAGTCAAAGGACAACCAGCCGGTGGAAAACCGAAAGTCATCTTGAAAGACGGCATGGAGTTGAAGTTTGCCAGTGACTTGGTGTGGTTTGTTTCATGCAGAGATTCATGCTGCAATGCAATGCGCGATGGGTAAGTGAAGAGAAAACACAGCCAGATGTAGTATAATACTAAACGACGATTCTTTCCCGCGCCATACTTTGTACCTCATTAATCGACCGCATTCGAAAGCGTAATCCGTCGTCACAATAATTCGATTCAAATCGATAGCACACTTCATGGAATTTATCGCCGGCGCCCCTGGTTTTTGCGATTCAACTTTCGTTTGTTATTGGTGAACGGTGGAACGTGAAAACCGTGAGCCAATGGGTGTCGTTGAATTCGTGGAATAAATTCAAACCACGGCCTGTCAAATACGCGGATCGGCACGAAAACGAAACGATTCCCGCCAGTTTCTTCGCGTTGCGTCACGCTGGTTTTCCATTCCTGCCGTTCCATTCCGGTGGTGACTCATCAATATTGATAGCAAATAAATCGCTCCTTATCGGTTACACCATTCGTGGGTTAGCATTGTATTTGCTTTCTTCCCGAATTCCTCCCGCCCGGAAGCCCTTGTGTCAGCTTTCTCCTCTTTAAACAGCTTAGGATCATGTTTACTCGAATGAGTCGTAATAAATCAATTTACCAAAACGGAGGACAAATGATTGTTTATCATTTCACGGGTTGTTTCTACTAATTGTTTCCACCTCGTTTTGAAGCGATTTACGAAAAGTATACTTTCCGTAACAACCAACATTTTTTTTAAATTTAAATGCTACGATCGAGTCGTTTGTTTTAAGTACGAAAAATGTAATGATCGGACAAAGTTTCAAGAATAATATTAATAATAATTGGTTCACTTTCGTGACATAGGAAAAATTAAGTAGTGTTCACTGCTAGATATTTTGGAATAATTATTAATAAGTATCCAAAACAGAAGTTTTGAGAAAACTCATACGTGTCGTTCGAAACAGAGCTATGAAAGACATCCTGAAGTTTTTAAAGGTACGAATGGAATTCGTCTATTTAATCGAATTATCCTCTTGTTCAACCATCAAAGCTATCGCTCTCATAACACATGAGGCGCCCCATTTATCCAGTCCGCATTGCGGTCAATGGAACATGCTGGAGCGAGCAAAAGAAAGATAGTGACGTAACGGGAACGGCAACGATTAGAAAAAACCACAACGCAAAAGCCCACACCAGAGCCATCGCGAAAATGGGTAAATTTTCGTGGTCAGCCGTTTACATTGCGAACCGAGAAATCATAATTAGCGCTAGTTAATTTGCATATCTAAACAGATCGATCCGCGCCGCAAACCATCCATTTCCATTCCAGCGTTTACGGAGAATGGCAATCAGGCGGCGGTTTTGTCCGAAATTTTAATCCAGGATTTCATCAACACCGACCGCGGGGAAGATTTCCATCTAAAATGCCAGCGAACGTTCGTCGGAAGCGAACGTTCGGGAAGGGAGCAGCAGCGGCGAGTAGATTGATAATCAATCCCTCCGATGCACCTGATTTCCCTTCGGTAGTTTCTGTTGGATGTATTGATGCATATGTGGACGTGCAGGATCGTTGCGTGCACGCAAGGCACTGATTATCCTAATCACGATGAGCAGCTGAAAATGGAGACGTTGTGTGGCGCACTCGAACCGTACTTGATTAGTTTGCAAATGCAAACCTAGCTGAACCTCGAGGGAGCGTTATAATTAGGCAGAAACGGTTGGGTGTGAAATTGTTGATCGAATTTATTTCAGTTAAAGTAAAAACTTATTTGTAAATATAATAGAATACGAGCAATTTGGGCTTACTCTATACAAACAAAAATTTAACAACCTTTCAATCTATGCAACCGCACACAGCGAAACTTTTTACGCTGCTTCACAAGAAAATTACCTGCCTCTAACCGAGCCCGTTAGATGCAACGATGCATTAATCGTGCGGAAATGTTTACCAAACCGGTTGGAAAAGTTTATCAACGGCGAAACAGATGCGCCCGAGCCGGCAGTCGTCTCCGTACCATGGCATCATCTTACAGGCTTTCCCGTGCCCGTTTTTCCTTCGCCAAACTCCTGGCTGCAGCAAGCAGAGATTGCTGGCTAAATTACATCCCGACACCTCCAGCTCGAAAAGGCACCAGCAAAAGCGGAAAAAATACACACCTTCCAGATCCCTTCTCGCCAGAGATCACAGGATCGGAATGGCGTTAACGACCATCGCGTAGTGGAACACCCGGTGACGGCACCGAAACCAACGCTGAACCGTTTTTCAAGGTGGCTTATCGTAAAACCGCACAAACCAGCCACCTCCCGTTACCTGTGCACGCGGTACATGTGTTTTTATGTGTGTGTTGCATGCTTGAGAGTTTTCATTTTTCGCTTCGTCGGGCAGAATCGGTGCAGACCGGTATGAAATAAAATAAAAACGAAGGATGCAAAGTAAACGAGCTGTAAGGAGTAAAGTATGATAAATACCATAAGGTGGCGTGACTTTTGCTGCTGCGGTCGTACGGGAGAAGTGAGAAAAAATCGGTCGGATGTATTTTCCATACCGGGAAGGCCACGGATATCTCGTACTAGAGACGTGATTTGAATTTTGCTCCTAGGTTGGGTGAGGAAAAAGCTGCTGCTCTGTGATGTCACGCAGTACTTAAACAGGTTTTACGCGAGTGCAACGATTGAAATGAACGCTTTTTCGCTGCCATGAAGTTTACTAATAAACATTAAAAAGAGCACTGCCGGAGGATTAGGTGGGAATATGAATCGTCCTACTCTTAAGCAAATGAAGCCAAAAATCCTCAATTTACATTTGGTTTGTGTACTTTGAACGTTTGCAACGTTCCCGGAAATGTCCCGGAAAAACTTTATTGGAATAGCATTTGTTTTATTAAAATAGATACTTGTGAATGAGATACTTGCTTTTTCGTATTCATATTTTACTTAAGAAAGGAATCGATCATACTATGCTATCAATACCGGGATGGAAGAATAGTTCTTAGATTGATTACGAATAGTTTTTAGATTGAATAGTTCGAGATTAGATTGAAGTTACGCAAGTAACGTGAGGCCTGGATCTAAAAAGATCCTTATTTCACTGCAATAGTTTTTAATTCAACTCATCTATTACATATTTTATTATTTTTTGTTTTGCATGTAGTTTGGTGTACACCAAAAACTCAGCAAATACTAAACCGTCACATCTCAAACTTTCCACACATTAAGTTTAAGCACCGCAGATGTTGTTGAAGGTTTGATTGATTTCAGTTTTCTTATAAAATCATCTTAATTTGTATTTACATTTTAATCTTTCGATGACAGCGACCAAGGTGTATCAAGGTGTAGATGTTGATCAAAATCAGGATTTATACAGCACGGGAAATCGATGCAATATTACTTAGGTTAAATATGTTGTAGCTATCAAATTACACCTTTCAACATAATCATGAAAAAAGAAATGTAAGTCCTGAACTGGATTTCGACCTTTGCTTCTTGGAACTGTTGTCGGATAGGGGGAAAGCAAAATTTTACATCAAGCTTAAAAACATAACTCTTTTCTTTTCTACACCCCTTCTTAACCGAGCAACACCGGTGCGCCAAACTAGTAGGAAGTAAACTGAAGTTGTCGGAAATTATAATCCAAACTTTCTTGGAATAAAGAAATATTGTTACATAAAAATTTCCAAACAATGATAAATTGAAGGGTGCAAGCTTTTATGCATTAAGAAATTTATGTAAGATACTTTTCATCTGCTCTATTTCAATCTATCCGTTCCATAAGGGAAGAAGATTCGAAAAATGTCCCTTTGTCGCCATGAATGTCCATCACTCCAGAATGGCCGCACTCGTCGAAGCAGCAAAAACCCCGTTCACTGCCCTTCTCTCCAAATAAAGCTGAAGCAGACTAACATTCAATAGTGACATAATATTAGAGTGAAAAAAAAACGCAGTTGTTCACCCTTGTCAACCGGACGACAAGTCGGACAGGACTTTCAAACATCCTTACAGGAAAATGCGCGACCGGCAGCCTCGATGCCAACCGGATGCGAGGGAAGTGGAAGTTGAAAAGTCAATTGATGCCAGCGAGAGCGAGGGGCAAAGGGGCAAACTTGCCGGCTGGCGCAGTAAGAGTAGCCCGAACGTGCGGACTGTGCGGGCACAAACGGAGGTTGAAACGTTTCGTTATTGAATTAACTTGTTAAAATACCCGACAGGATGACTTGCCAGCACGGTCGAAAAATGTTTTTCGGAAACGGTGCAATAGAGATGGATAGAAAATGTGTCTAGAGTTTGTAAATGGAGGAATTTCGCACAACTAAACATCGCTTACCGTTAAATTACACATAAACATCCGAAACTAGTCTTATTCGGTGGTTGTTCAAACAAATTGTGAAAATTATGGCACGGAAATCATGTCGTGAAACAGCAGAAAACATCACAACAACAACGATTTTATTATGCGCCACATTTCGCCCATTGTTCCGTGCCATGTCCACGAATTGATCGTCGTAGAAAAATTATCTCCAATTATTATCGGCAATCAGTGCCCAATAAAACATCTTCTCCAGCTCCGCAGGGCGATAAAGTGAAACATGCTTTCCACTTCCCAGGAAGCTGCGCCATACCGCCAAGACTTTGAGCCGCTTACGACTTGAGCAGCAATTTTACGACATTCATTTAATACCGACCCATTACGAGCATATTTAAAGAAGCATTATAACGGTGAAAATTGGAAATATAAATTTTATTATCGCGCGTAAATAAGTCCCCGCCCGACAGGGAACCGTTGGCCGCCCGTGGTCAAGCTGGTTCTCGGTTTGCAAAGCAGCGCACGCAGTTGGCCACCAGTTTATAGCTGGCGAACGAAAAGAGGCCACGCTGGGCGTCCTTCTGATGAACATTCGAACAAATCCGACACCGAAACGTCCAACCTTCGATAGCGGTAGAAGCGGTGGAATGGAAATGGAAGCACCGGTAAGCCGCACGTCCTTACTCGCCCCCCGGAAAATGGGAAGCTGGACGGAATGGCCGGAAATCGTGCCGCAAGGTCCGACCATTTCCACTCGGACTCGAGCACTGATGGATCGTTCGGATTCGGGCGCTTCTTCCATTCGCTGCAGCCTCCACAATTATGAGGCTCTTCCTCGGAACACGGAAGCACCGGCAGGACATTAGCCCTTCGCCATGAAATAACGGAAACTCTCGGGCCGGGAGTGGGTGAGCATTCGCATGGGGGAAATGAAAGACATGCTTTATGGTTGGCTGAATTAGTCTTGGACAAACTACGAACGAGTGGGTAAAGGGGGATAGGGAAGAGGGTATAGGGGATGTAAAATACGGACCGAAGTCAGCTGAAAAGCTCACTGAAGTGGTAAAGGAGCAACCAAACTGCTAAGGAAATTTGCTACAGAATGGAGCTTTGGGAACAGTTGGGAGTGAAAATATTGACCCAGAATGCGCAAAGTGATTATTTGCTCGATAATAAAGTCAAACAAATTCCATTACCATGAACACCAGTCGCATGAGTTAGGTCCGCCCTGTTGACGACTACAGGAAGGACGAATAGAAATCTGATCGATGGAAAATTGTTCTGAACGTGGTGCAATTTTAACAGCAAAGTTAGAATATATTACGCTTAATACACGTAGGATACAATTCTCACCAAAAGCCCACCCATGGAAAATCGCAGAGGAAGTAATGATGCTACGTTGATGAATTTTACCTGAAAGAAAAGAAATAAACAAACATGATTAGTCTCATCATACGGACGCAAATATCGCATTTGATGCGTGCAAAAAGGAAAAACCCTACACTTACTCAAAACTCTCAAGGAAAGTAATTCGTAGAAAGCTCTCGAGAATTATTTAGAACAACGCCCACAACACGTTTGCGATGTTTCACAATGCGGCTAGCAATCGTTTTCACTCGATCAGGAATCCGGAAAACTTCCCAGAAAATGGTGCCAGCAAAGGAGTGTTTC
>KE525372.1:13761-26884 GCA_000441895.2 Anopheles sinensis | reverse complement strand
GCGCATTAATTATAGTTCATATTAGGCCGTGCGCATCCTTCTACTTCCTCCATGTAGATAACAAATTCTTAATTGGATTCTAAAAAGGGGAATAAGGTGGTAGGTATTCTATCCATATCTCATTGCCCCTATCGACATTTTTTACTGCCTTGGTTTTATGAAATGCTATATTGTCCATTATTATTAAGGGTTACATAATGTTATTTAACTGCAACTCACCCTTTAGTCGATCCAAAAATTAAAAAAAAATTGCCTCGTTCAACGCACCAACGGTGGATGCAAAAGCGACAATCCCGTTCCGCGTCATGGCACGACATACCGAAATATTGATTGTTCGAATAGAAGCAACTAAGTGAGTAGCCGGTTTCCCGACTACTGCACGTCCTCGTTTGGCACGCATAGAGACGTTGAATACAACTTCTTCCAGGAAAACGAAGTTGGATTCGTTGAGCTCCTCTGGCCATTCACAAAACCGATGGTCATATCCTTTTCTAACTTCAATATTCGACGGGACATTATTAGCTAAAATCCGTCAAATAGTTACAGATCGTCGATTCAGCCACCTTTACTCCTAGCTCACGCTCACAATTTGCACTAATTTATTTTTTAGAAAATGCTTCGATCCATTCTCATACTTTTATCCGCTGTTCTTCGGTGAGTCTGTTTTGGTGGTCACCTCCTCGTTTTTTGGTGTTCACCGGTAGCAAAATGAGTGGTATTTCAGCTCACCGTGATATCGCGCCGACAAGAGACTCGGATGATGCCACAACGATCTCCGGTGGATCGGATTTCGCCAACACTCTTGCTGCAGCATGCACACTGGAACCAAATGAGGTGCGAATGGTGTTATTCCGCACAACGCGTGAATGACTGCAAGCACAACGAAACACTTTAGCACTACGAAACACTTGTAAGAACAAAACCAAACTATTCACCAACGCAGATAAAAAACAAGTCTCGCTGTGTTTACGTTCGAGACTGACGATCGAACTCCATGTTGCACAGTAGCGCAACCCTGCGAGCGAACGCTGTAAGCTTTGCCTGTGGCAATGTTTGTAGTATTTTTGCTCACCTGATATCGCGGTGACAAGGATTTGCGATAAATTCAATATGGCTTCCCACAAGGTCACTCAAACCAGGAATTTTTCCTTAAGAAACGGGCATAGCTTCGTTCAAGTAACCTTGGTATTGCTCGCTAATCTGGCTCGGTGTTTGTAGTGTTGTTAATGACTTCACCGTGTTTTATATAGTGTTGAACTTTTCTACTAGTAGTATGAGGATTCATAGACATTATGTTCCCTATTTCTAACACTCGATACTGCTCGTTGTAGAACTTAACGATGTGCTTCTTGTCGTCCACGGAGATAAATTTGCGTCCCGGCATTTTTACTTCTTTTTATATTTACACCCACATGCTGCTGTTCTTTTGAGCATGTTTTTGAATGTTCCTTACATTTCGAAAACAATGTTGGTCCATTGATGCTGCTAGCTACTAGTCTACTGGCTAAAAAATCTTTAAACAATGGTATAAAACAATATGTAACGCACAAAAGGTATTTGAACTGAATGGCAAAAACCAACGCTCTTGAACAACTTGAACATACAAGAAAATTTTGTTTTGACATAACCGTATTAGCAAGGTTGCCAGACATCAACAAATTTTAATGCGATTGACAGTCGACATAGAAAGCTTGCTTGAATCCCCCGAGTCACAGCGGTTCGCAATTGTATGCTTGCGTAAAACCCTCTACTGGGTCAGGCATCATCAACAATCTTTGTACCGGTTCGGGCCTGCCATTGATTACTACAGACCCTGTAAAATTGCGAACCGTAGTGGCTCGGGAGAATCACGCAAGCTACTTGTTGCGGTTGGCAACCGGTCCCAAAATTCCGAATATCACGTAATTGTATTGTATTGTATTGTATTGTATTTCATACTATATCTGCCTCCCAGGGCTACATATAGAACTTATGACTAAAATCTAAGCCTAATGACTTTACACTTAACAGTGATACAAAAAACGAAAAATTTCCCTGACATAGCCTAACGTAAGGAAACCCAGATCAGCAATCAGATAGATTAGGGAGAGGATATAGGAAGGGATTGGAAAAACTGAATGACTAGACGTTTGAAGTGGATAGAGGAATGATTAAAGTCAAACGCAACGAAGGATGCTTGAGCAATAAAACGTCGGTCCGCAAGCGACAGAAGACCCAATAGTCTGCAGCGAACAGGATACGAGGGTACTGTCGTCGAGTTAGCACCCAGAACACGCCTGACTGCCAGTCGCGTAAAGTTCCGCTGAACTTGCTCGACTCTAGCAACCCAAGAAGCGCAGGTGGGATTCCAGACCACACACGCATACTCTAAAACCGACCGTACGAGGCTGTTATAGAGGGCAGTCAAGCACAACGGATCCCTAAATTCCCTGCCAAAGTTACATATCATGCCCAAAAGCCGACAAGCTCTACTCGTAACGTCAGTGATGTGAGCATTGAAGGACAACTTGTCGTCCAGGATGACCCCAAGGTCACGAATAACATTGACACGGTTCAACACAACAGAGTTCAACATGTATGGAAAGGAAATGGGGTTACGGGACCGAGAAAAGGAAATAGAGGAACACTTATCCAAGCACAGGAATAGAAAGTTATCTGAACACCACTGAGAAAAACGATCAAGAGCACATTGCAACTGCACAGAGGAATTGACATCCTCAAGTGCACAGAAAATCTTAATGTCATCCGCAAAAAGTAAATGACCAGAAGAAGGGAGAATAGAACAGACATCATTAATAAATAGTACAAATAGGAGTGGACTAAGCACACTACCTTGGGGAACACCCGACGAGCACATGGATTCGTAGGACAGCTCACCAAACATCCTCAAGTGCACAGAAAATCTTAATGTCATCCGCAAAAAGTAAATGACCAGAAGAAGGGAGAATAGAACAGACATCATTAATAAATAGTACAAATAGGAGTGGACTAAGCACACTACCTTGGGGAACACCCGACGAGCACATGAATTCGTAGGACAGCTCACCAAACAAACTAACACGACAATGACGGTTAGAAAGATAAGATTCAAACCAGGTCGTGATGGCCGGTGAGAAACCTAACTTCTGGAATTTAGCAACCAGTAAAGCATGGGGCAACTTATCGAAGGCAGCTTTGAAATCAGTGTAGATGGCATCTACCTGAAGCCCAGGGTCCAGTCGACAAAGATTATGGGAAACGAACTCTGTAAGATTCGTGACCGTTGAGCGACCTGGCATAAAGCCATGTTGTTCTGGGCTGATCCAAGCACTGACATCAAACAAAAGGGACGGGCGGATCACCGATTCAAAAACTTTACTGCAAGGGGATTGCATCGCGATCCCACGGTAATTAGAAATGGCAGACCTATCACCTTTCTTAAAGACAGGTCTCAACCACGACTGCTTCCATGCGACCGGAACACGCCCGATGCAAGGGACAACTGAAACAGGTGAGTAAGTGGTCTCACAAGGGCATCCTTACACCTGACAAGCAAAGCCGAAGGAATGCCATCAGGACCCGGAGCAAATGATTGTTTCAGGTTCGCTAACTCCTGACCAACCTTGTCCAAGCTATTCGGGAAAGGATCAACTGAAACCACAGTAGTGGGTGTTCTGGATAGACCCGGCAACAAACTTACCGGGTCAAGGATAGCTGGCTCAAATATCCCCGAGAAATGATCAGCAAACAAAGAGCAGATACTACCCGGGCTACTAGCAATCACGTCACCCAACGACATACTACTCGGGCACCCGCTATTGCCCCTCAACGAGTTGATGTGATTCCAAAAGGACCGTGGATTTGAGCGAAACCGCGATTGTAACCTGTTGACATGTTGTTCAAACCGCAGTCTGTTGTAGGCTCTAAAGGCTGCAGCAGATGTTTTGAAGACTGAACGCGAGTGCACAGCGCGAAGAATTTTAGCGGCACGGTTCCGTTCACGCTTCAGAGCATGCCAAGTACTGTCCGACCAGGGAGGATGGCGGGAAGGGAGCAGGAATTAAGTGAGGACACTAAAAGATTGCTAAACTGGGAAACCGCTTCATCAATGGCCGTACAATTAAACAAAAAGGACCAATCAGCTGAAGCTAAGATTTCGCCTAACCTAAGGTAATCAGTCTTACTATAATCAAATAATCTAGGAGCTCCTCGATTAGTAGCGATGCCAGTTGATGAACAAGTCTTTAATACATAGTCAGAACTAGAGGAGGATGATGATCATCTATTTTTACTAGTGGCTGAATCGCTTGGCTGACCACGTAGGATGAATCTAATTCGCAGTCAGTAAGAACTAAATCAAGACAAATTTGATTGGTTAAAATCCCCTAAAATTATCAACTTATCGTTCTTCCGCATACGCGCCTTAACATCACTAACACAATCAATCAAACATTCAAACGTTGGCGAATCTGACGCAAGATACGGTGGGATATATACGACACCAATAAACATTTTGTACTTAGCAAGACGAATCATCACCCAAACACACTCTAGGGACTTACAACCCAAAACAACCATTGAGGACGAAAGAGATGTCGAACAAGCGGTAAGTACGCCACCTCCTCTGCCTCGCGTACTGTTATGAACATTCCGGTCACATCGATACACAACAAAGTCCTCACTAGCGAACAAAGCACCATCTGGAATAGACGCATCAAGCCACGTCTCTGTGAGAGTGACGATATCAAAATCCCTTTCCGAAGCTGCCAGTACACTTCGAGCTGGCAACTCAGAACACTTCGAGCGCAGACCCCGAGTGTTCTGATAGAAGAGATACAGCTATTCGGTTGCCCTAGATTTAACGCCTGTTCCCTGGCTTTTCGCGTGGTTAGCGCGCGTGCGTATAGCCGAAGTGTTCGCTTCCGGGGTGAAACGCTGAGACACATTTCGTGACGATGGTCCAGCACGAACCGAAACAGCCGTCGATGACGCAGCAGCAGATGAAAGCAGCGCAGGTGAGTTTGGTTGTCTTCCCGTCACAGCAGAGGTTGATTGAAGTGGGGGTGGAGGGCGAGGGCCAGCCTTCGTTGCCTTGACCGCAGGAGCAACCGGCGGCGGTGAGGCTACGCCCAACGCAGCACGTGAGGGAACCGGAGTAGAAGGAAGGTTCATCCGGGCTCCAACTGCTTTCACAGTAGTAGTGGAAGAATTTCCATCCATCATCATTGCTGCACTTCCATCATCCACTACAATCACGGGAGGCGCAACATCAGTCAGCAACGCAGGAACGCGACGGGCGGGCTCAGCAAGGAACTCCCTGAATGAGAGAGCGGGTGGCCAACTATCCGGTGAGAGAGCTAACTCTCGTTTGGCAGCCGGTACACCAACTTTAAAGGAGACCACCGACACCGGCCCCACATCAGCGTTGCGTTTAACCAAACGCTGAACTACAATGTCAGACGAAGGCACCGCAAGCCTGTCCGACACCATCGCTACGATTTGGCAATCCTTGACCGATGGCGCGAAACGGGACATGAAGATCCAAGTTAGCGAACCGTCACGGGGCGCCAGCATTGATGGGTCAGTCTCGCGCAGCGACCCGGTTCCATGCAGGAATGCCATTGAGGGACCCACGGGAGCAGAGAGACGAGGCGCTCTAGCAACGCCAACGCGCGAGGCATGTCGGCTCTCCTTGGTGGACGCGGAGGAGAGAGATCCTCGATGTGAAGATTCTGCAGCACCAACGACGCACGGGGCATTCCAGCTCTCCCTGAAGGACGTTGAAGAGAGAGATCCCCGATGAGAGGCTTCCCCAGCATCACTCTTCGAAAGAGAAGCACTCTCCACAGAGATCCCTTCAATGCGCTGGGCACGAAGCTCCTCTCTCAGCGCCATGATAGCGTTGCTAAGCGACTCAAGGACGCCATCGATTGCTCGAAACACTAAGGCGCCAATGTCAACAGCAGCGTCCGAACCTTTAATCGACCGAAACGCCGAACATCTTCCACACAGCCAGCCGCAACCACTGTTACGGACCAGTTCTTTTAACGATGCGTTCGGGACGCCAGCACACTTTGCATGAAACACACGGTCACAGGGACCCGAACAAGCCAGATTGTCCTCAATCACCAATCCAAAACATATCGCGCAGGACATGATGGAAGAAGCCACGAACACGGAAAGATATGCGCAGCCACAATCCTTCGATCACACAACAGTCAAGCAACAGCAACAAAACTTAGTAGCAACAATGCAATAAAGTTCAGAATGCAACGAAACCAAAACACGTCCGTAGTGAACGACACTTGTGTAGTGTATCTGAGTTGCACCAAAATGCTGCGAAAAGCTGATGTAAAGTTGCCATTTTATTAATATGGACCAAAACACAGTGACCAGAGTGGTTTAGCGATGAAAAAAGGTTAGCCGTCTTGAAAAATATTCAAGAACCAGTCGTTTTCCCTTCATATTGAACCGGATGAGGCGCGTGATTGAGACCATTGTACTTATTACAGGACATGTTACTGTACTTACTAATTGTTACAGGAAGGTGAAACATTGCACTGCTGATTTACAATTTTTAGCTGCAAAACAGCAATTAAATTTAGTGATTGATTTGCACATGGTACATCAACAGCACGTGGACTATGCATTGATGAAATAACAGTCCTCTACAGTTTGCAATATCTAAACCCATTGCTTTCGACGACCTTGATGGCCGTACTTTTCAAGATCTAGATGTGATTTCAAAAATTCATATTCGCTTAAATAGTCTAAACAGAACAATTAATTTCCTTTCCTATTGCTTTCCTTGCTTCATGTCATCGAAAAGCTACACCTAAACGACTTAATAATTTAACAGTACTGACTATTCGCTTTAGCACTTGTCTCTAATAATTTTCTTCCTTTTCCCGTTTTTATTAACTGTGTGTCAATAGTTTGTCATGGATATAAATACATGGATAGCAAATTCTTTCTTCGGTAAAAGAGTAAATGAGTCCCCTGTCTAGATGCTCGTCTTTCTACCGATTCAAATTTGCGCCCGAAGTTATGCAAAGCGCAACACATGCGGTAATTTCAAATCTTTGAACGCTACCGGTTCGCTTAAAAGAACATAACCGTTTAAACTAATAATGCAGTGGAGGGTGAATGTAGGTTAATATACTTTTACTTATTGAGTTACCTTGAAAATTACACTACACAGGTAAGACTGCATTAACCAATGAGTTTGGCCGAAGAAATGAAACGGCGTCGCACCCGCAGCGAGCGAAGCGAGCGGACTGCGCTAGGTCTACCGAAAAAGGGAATTTGTTATAATTTTATGAGGTAAGGGGGGCCCGTGACCCTCCCTCATACCGCACCACTAGGTTGACAGCGTAGCCGAATAATAACGGACCACACAACGGTTCAAATATTCGTACAGGGTTTATCATTTGATAGCACAAAATTATAAGATGATATCACAAACGCAGCAGATGATAATTCAATCGTGGCAGATGATATGACAAGTTTGGCAGGTATAGTTAAATCGTGGCAGATGATATCACAAGCGGGTTCGACGATTTGACAGTTGTCAGCCAAACGATCTTTGTTTACATTTTCATTTGGTTTTTGGCTTCGATTCAAATGCAGTGT
Source organism: Anopheles sinensis (assembly GCA_000441895.2). NCBI lineage: Eukaryota > Metazoa > Arthropoda > Insecta > Diptera > Culicidae > Anopheles > Anopheles sinensis. The sequence continues at coordinate 19,273 of KE525372.1, read as the reverse complement.
GCGGACTTTATGTAGTGATTTTAATTGAACTAGCGAATTTACGTGATAAATGTAAGTAATCTAGTCGAAAAGATGAATTGTGGATACGTTTATACGCGCGAGTTTCTACTTCACTGTCATCGTCGTACCGGCTTGTGAAATCATCTGCTACAATTGTGATATTACCTGCCACGATTTAATTATACCTGCCACACTTGTCATATCATCTGCCACGGTTGAATTATCATCTGCTGCGTTTGTGATATCATCTGATAATTTTGTGCTATCAAATGGTAAACACTGTAAGGTTGAAATTAACGAATACATGTTTCGCCCATTGCATACATTCCAGTATGATATCACACAAGAGGTGTAGCCAGAACCGGTAAAATGGCGGCAGGGGCCTCATTTACTCTTTTACCGAAATTTCTTAGATTGATTTTTTGAACTATTATTTATTAATTTAAGAATTGATTACCGAAAAATTTCATATTTTTTTAAATCTTCTGAGTAAGTTAAGTTTGCAAACTGTAGAAGTAAGTGAAAGATATCGAAGTGAAAGTTTTTACATTTTTAAACCGAATTAAAATGAACCATGTTGATTTTCAAAGATTGGAAATTACCGCATGTGTTGCGCTTTGCATAGCTTCAGGCGCAAATGTGAACCGGTAGAAACACTAGAATCTAGGCCTCATTTACTCTTTTACCAAATGATGTATTCCATGGCTATAAATTTAATAAAATATGTATATAATTCACGCTAACTATGTACAAGCCCTAAGTCGTGTGCTTCAAGCGAGCTGGTATCCGGTTCGACCAGCGGTAATTTGGTCCAGTCATTCGTCTCGGAAAGAGATTTAAATTCTGATTCGGTGTAACGTGACAGCGCTTTCTTGAGCCAAAATAGTTTGATTGAATGATTTAAAAAAGCGGTCAGGGGCCAGTTTGAGCTCCCAAGTTTTGGCAGGCGTAGAACAATCGCTAGGCCGCGGATGTCGTATTTGGCCTGTTCTGCGTCTATCGCACCAAAAAGGTTCAGCTGTAACATATATAGTTCGATGTTGCAAACGAACCGTAGCTGCACCAAATTTGTGGACAATGCAAACTCATGGTTGGACACGTCAGGTACGGAGACGTTTATTGTGACCTAACTAATATTGATCCCATTGGGTAAATGTATAAAAATGGATGATACAGTTGTAGCTCAGATAGCGTACCGGATTTTTCAGGCCGTAATTATTTTGCGATTGCCCGTGGATTCTTTTTTGCATGATCTGCTGGCTTGATCTGTCCAAATCTCTTCACATATTCGCTCTCATCATCGCTGTCCAAGCCGGAGCAATTCATCGAGCCGGCCTGAAAGCAGCACTCCATACCGAGCACTACTGCACCTTTCGTCACGTGAAGCATCACTGGAGCTGATTTGGAAGAAGACACCAGGTCGTCATCGGTCGCTTTTCCGATCAAACCGACGACGAGGGTGGCAAACTTGCCTTTGTTAAACCCGTCGCTGTTGTGAACTCGCGTCAGCGGCTACATTTCGAGACCGTTCAGGGGGTACGGTCACCTGCGCAGCGTGGCCGGTTGTCAACGCTCACTATAAAAAGTGACAACCACAGTTCTAGCCTCTAATCCACACAATCGTAAGATAAGTTAAGTTCAGTGACACATTTGTTTATGTATCTGCTTTTGTTTTTGCAGTTATTCGCATTACATCGCGATTGTTCTCAATTCGATCGTTATCTACGATGAATCTTCATCGCCCCGGCACTGATGAATTTTCACTTTTTACATACGCCATTCTTTTTTCCCGGTCGTTGGATCTGCATACAATGCTCCACTTCTCTTCTGAACGTTTAATCCCCATTTCTTGGAAATTTTTTAGATTTCACAAATTAAATAATCACAGTATACAGAAGTGTCTGATGGCAAATCCAGGATCCGAAAAAAACTATGTTATACACACACAAATTTTTTTAACGAATAAGATTTGAGTAAGTAGAGTGTACTTCTGAGATTGTGCTCTTATTCGTTAAATATTACTCACCCATCCCGTGTGATCACAGAGTCATACTGAACGTTTTCCTTTTTGTATGTCATAAACCACTGTTTTCAATGTCCTTTTCGAAATATAAAATCTGGTCTTATTTTCAACATTATGCCTCTACTTACTTTCACTAATATTGGTTCCCTGAAAAAAAAGTTTTTTACAGTTTGACTGCTATTTTATCCTTTTATGATAATCTTTTAACTATCTTTTCTAAACACTTCCAACTGTTTCTTAACATTCTTACGAGTTGCTGAAGCTTGTTTTCATAAGGATAGGACGATATTGTGTGGAGTGGGCCAAACCTTGCAACATCATCGTAGATGTGCTGAAGGTTATGGACATTGCTTACATGAAATTGATTTCCGTAAATACCGGGAGAATCAATAATTAATTTTATCAAAAGGTTTTTTGGCTGTGATCCAATACTTCTCGTAGACATCGGAGGACAACAAAGTTGATCGCCTCTAGAAGGGGCTATCGCCAAATCGTCGTTTCGTTTCAGCGGTCTCTAAAGGTGCTCATCTGTTCATTAGTTGCACATGCGCAGTCGAATTTCCGCTTCAGTAGGCGACCGCTAACCGCTCGGTCGCTTCGTTTAGTCGCTTCGCTCTATCGAATGGATGGAAAATGAGTCGAGCAGTTGAGTTAGCAGTCATCAAGGCTATCGCCAATGCTAAAATTTCAAATTTAGCGGTCGTTTCGCTAACGGCAGCTCAAGACATGCCGCTAAACGTGAAAATGTTCAATTTCGTCAAATTTCTTACAAAAAAAATATTTTTTATTAAAAAGGATCCTTGACAGCAGGCGGATGGAGATGCGCGCCTCAAGAAAGAAATGTCAGGCCGCAAATAGACGGCGCGCGTAGCACGCGGGCGCGTACAGGACTAGCCTTTCAATAATATCTAAATGACGTTTGTCATGTCACGTTCGGATTGTCATTTACCCGTGTAGGACGCGTATCGTCTAGGTATCCGTGTAGGTACGCGTGTAGCTATCGCAGTTGCCCGTTATTCGTGTTCCTATAAAAGTTTTGTGCTTCTTAAAAGTGAAGAAATGAATCTCGAAGCAAAAGAAGCTGCTCTACGCTTAACTAGTGCATGGAGCAACTTCATGAGATTGCACATGATTTCACTCCAACTACCCCCGACCAGGGAATGGATGAGAGCAATGCTGCTCGAGAGAAATGAGCAAGCAAGTATGCTCCTCGAGACAATATTGGAGGAGGAACTGGACACCACCTGTCAAAACGACAGGGCTGTATACCCAACGGCCCATTTTGACAGCGTCCGTAATAACATAGTCTGCGAGAGCGAGATTACCGCGACTGAATCACTACCTTTCTTTTTCACTCTGCCCTAGTTCAGAAGAACCGACGGACGATATGCCGGACGGTGCGAATGTCAAACGAATGTTTGTGAGACTGTGTTGGTTAACAACACTTTTCTTTCGATCAAAATAAATTGTTACATTAATGTACTCGCAACATATAGTAAACAAAAGAGAAATACGTACTTTGTCTAAGAAAAGATTATCTATTTGATGTTTTCGAATTTTTATTTCTTTCGGAATTGTTTTGCCTTATCTTTCAGCAAACAAAACCTTACTATTACAACGAGCATTTCCGCCGGTAAATTCATGATGGCTTTATTCAGTCCAAGTATCATAAATTTGCTTTTATCCAAGTATCACGAGCAGTGAGAATCGGCCGACGAGCAACCGCACCCGCTGCAGCAGATGTGGACGACCGCGGATGATCCTGCCCCGCACTTGTCGAGTCGACAAGAGCAGTGGGATCCAGCCGCCGGGTAACCGCATCCGCTGCAGCCGATGTGGACGCCCGCGGATGATTTTGCACTGGCGTTGAAGCATGCGGCCGACCACGGAACTGGAACATGAACCAGCGTTGCACTTTTTTCACTGCACGTTTGATAATCACATCACATACACTGTGTCCAGTTTCTATAGAGCCACCTGCATTTTTCTGAGTTTAGTAGGTTATAAATTTTTTTACCAAAAATACAAATATGGCTTCAAAAAAGCTTGCATTGTATACATTTTAACCCAGTTTTGATATTTTTATTTGTCATAAAAGTTACGTTTTATCAGTTTTGCTTGAAAATGGCTGTCCATGTTGTATAGAGCCACTGGCAATTTCGTTGGGTTTGGCACGATAAAAGAGGTTATAATAGCTATTATAATTTATTTTCAAATATTTTAGTAATCAGTAACTCTGGCATTCCTATTTATAGTTTGAAATATTCGGTTTGGCATACTGCTAATAAGGTTTTTAATTATGGATTCCTCGATTTCTTCCCAGGCATCAGAAATAGCGATTTGGAGTTCATTAACAGTTGAGTATTGCCTTCCTTCGGCGTAAATTCGTCGTACAAGTATTCCCCAAAGATTTTCAACCGGATTTAGATCCGGTGAACGAGCTGGCCAATCCAACAAATCGACTTTATGGTACTTAAACCAAGCACTCGTTTCTTTGCTTTTATGAATTGCCGCATTGTCTTGTAGAAAAATTAACTTTTTGGGGTGCAACTTGCGAATAAAAGGCAACAGACGTGACTCTACACCGGTAGCAAAATTTGTGGTATTTCAGCTCACCGTGATATCACGGTGACAGGAGATTCGGGACAGTTAGTTTGTTACGGTGAGCGTGGTGAGGAAGATTTTTATGAGCTCGAGCAGTTCCTATACTGTCAAAATTTTATTTGTTTTCTTTGTTGTCAAAATAAAAATACCATTGAGTTAAGATGTTTTCACAACTGTTTTATTGACCTATTTTTAACGATTCAAAATAACAATTATGGGCATCCTTACTCTTATTCCAATACATTTGCACTGCATGCTGCTCCACCGTTTCATCTTCGCAGCAATGTTTGGGGCAGGAATGTGTTCGTCTTCATCCGGCTCTTCATGCGGCAAATCCAAAGAAGGCACGATGCTACGATGCTCCGACGAAAACACAGCTGGAATGAAAGCAAAGCAATGTTGTATCGTTTTAGTTCGATACCCGATGTAAATCAAACTCCATAGTTAGAAAACTTACCCGGCAACTCTGATGATGCCACGACGTTCACAACGCTCTCCGGTGGATCGGATTTCGCAAACACTCTTGCTGCGCACTGGAACAAAATGAGTTGCGAATGGTGTTATTCCGCACAACGCGTGAATGGCCGCAAGCACAGCGAAACACTTTAGCACTACGAAACACTTGAAGAACAAAACCAAACTATTAACAACGCAGATAAAAACACAACAAGTCCCGCTGTGTTTACGTTCGAGACTGACGATCGAACTCCATGTTGCACAGTAGCGCCACCCTGCAAGCGAACGCTGTAAGCTTCGCCTGTAGAAAAGTTTGTGGTATTTTTGCTCACCTGATATCACGGCGACAAGGATTTGCGATAAATTCAATATGGCTTCCCACAAGGTTGTTCAAACCCGGAATTTTTCCTTTAGAAACGGGCATAGCTT
>KE525372.1:0-11285 GCA_000441895.2 Anopheles sinensis | reverse complement strand
CTATTCCAACAATTTAAAGCCCAAGTGGAGCGGCAGGTGGTCATGTAGGCCACACAACTACTGAAAAACATCCTTACACGATTTGTTTTGTCGGCTATGGCTAAAGTTTCGACCAAGTACCGCCTGGCCGCCTTACTGGCCGTCAAAATATTTTTTTAAAGTACTTAAGTGATGTAACTTTACAATAAAATTTACTTCATTCAATTAGCTTGGTTAACTTTTTTCTTATCGTCGATGAAAATTTGTCTATTTTTTTTAATGCATACGTTAGTCTGTGTGTAATCGATTTTTGACATCATTACAAACATAATTAAATAAAACAATTTGAACTGCCATCATTTTTCTTTTTTTTCATTTACATTTTCTGATATTACGAAGTGGCTCTATAGAAACTGGACACAGGTATTCTCATTCAAATACCCGTTCAATTGCACAGTCCTGAAAGGCATGTACTCGTTCATTTTGCACAATCTTGAAAGTATCTATAGAGCTAATAATGCCTCCCGTTATAACAGCACTGATAGCCCAATGGTAGTGCTTACTTTTCTTTGTCTCACATTTCCAGGGTTCAACTTTTCGTCAGCAGCCTCGCCAAGCATACAGGAATACAAACAACTATGAATGTAAAAAGATTAGAATTATAGATCACTTCTCACACACATGCACCACAACATAGGAGAAAAAAAATCTGCAACTCACAACACCAGCAACATGGTGTTGTGTCATTTATTTTTTAATTCAGCTGTCGCCGCCATGACATGCCGGACCATCCATGCAAGAGCTTCCGTCCGGCATAAGCGTCCGGACGGACGGTATGACGGACGCTGTCAAAATGGTCGGTTGGGTAGCGACAGCGTGAGAAGTGAGCGGTGAGAATGGGGAATGTGAGAAGCGGGAGTGACAACATCCCCGTGCGCAAAATCTCACTTTCTCACCATAGTGAAAAAGTGGCTCATTAGCTGGACCGACAAAAGTTTAGCCTTCATGCCTCATAGGCCAAAAAAATGCTTCGGAAAAAAGCTTTGCCTGGCCACGCCCCGTGCCTGCCATCGCTTTCACTATTGCCTTGGAGTTCGTGTGCCCGTGGCACAGCTGTTTGCCGTTCGCGTCTCTTCTCTGGTATCTCTTTTTTCTTTCCTAACCCAGCGTCGCTTGTTGACTCTATCGCGCGGTTCAGTTGCGCAGTATGTCCACAGCGCTGGTACGATGCAATCGTACTCTGCGCGCGTTCTTTGTGTTTGCGCACACGTTCTTCGATGCATGCATTGCGGCGGGGTTCTGGTCTTTTTGTGTGGCGATACACTGGAGGTGTGCCGTTGTCGCGTGTCGATTCCTTTCCTTCTTTCTGAAAATAACAAACCATACACGTTAGGCCATTGCTGGCTCCAACAAATACCATTCTTGCGGCCAATATAAAAATATGGTTTTTGATGCACTCAGGTATCATTGAAAAAAAATCTAAGTCCAAAATCAGATTTTTTTAGGAAAAAATTTTTATTTCAGAAATCGAATGTGCATTGTCTGACGACATGCTGATGTCATTTATTTGTTCGCGACCCAAAGGGAAACTGTTTTTCGGCTTTTATGGCCAAACCGTTAGAGACAGCTACTTGCGTTCTTCGAAGTTTTGGATAACAATAAATTACAACTTTTTTACTCGTACCACATTCGTCCCCGGGGCTTCCTTCACCCCCTAAAAATGACTTTTGAAAAATAATAAATATTTTTCCAAACGTTAAAAGCAACGTTGTAGAGCAATAATATTCAAAAATAATAGTACAATAAATAATATGATAATATCAACAATTTGGTCCGAACGAAAATCTTAATCAATTTTGTTCTTGTTGATATGTTCTGTACTGGTATTGTGGTGGTGGCAACCCGAAAGTTACGAATGACGCATGAAAAGGAGGCATATGCCGTATGGCAAGTGTGCAGTTGAGACCGCAACATGTGTTCGCGACCGATAGCGACAAGCAAATGAAGCGTGTTCCAATAATGCAAGTCCTCTACCGTCTACGGCATGCTACCGCGTCGGCTAGCAGCGATAGACTGAAGTGAAGCAAAAATTATATGGCCCGCGTGTTAACGCGCTGGAAACGAACGAAGGAATGAAAATGTGTGTGCGTTGTGTTGCTTCTGCTGGTGCGAACGCGATTAGTCGAAGCGAAACCCATACATATTTAGGCATTGTAAATCGCTTGGGGTACCCTACCGTAGGTGTGAAAGCGAGGTAAAAAGATAAAAAGAGAGAAAAGTAGTTGAGCTTGATTTCAATTGCGCCGTACGACGCTGCGAAAAGCGTTCAAACGCAGAATGAGCCAAGTGAGAAGCTCGCCTCGTCAACTTTTTGGGAAAGGGGTGTAGGAGAGGAATGAAAGGGAAGCAGAGTGAGCTGTTCGCCCGTGTACAGATAGGACAATACACACAAAACTGAAAGCTTCATCGCAAATTTTGTATCACTGGGATACTCACTTGCACATCTCACGGACTGGAGCCCACGGGGGGCTCACTGGGGGCATAAAAGGATATAAAAGGGACGCCCGAAAAGGGAGCAGGCAGTCAGGACGAAAAACGAGGAAATAAACTAAATTTTGACTGGTCAGTTGATCACGACCAAAAGAATTATTCGCCTCAGTTTTAATTCGCACCACCGAAAGTTGTATTTACAACCCCACCATTATCAACTTTGTGTGATTATCAAGAATCGACTTTGATTTTTTGTTGGAACAAATAGGCCCAAAAATATCAAAAACGGATACAAACATGCGCAAGAGTTTGTCGGCCAAAGAAAAACTAATTGTTACATTGCGATATTTAGCTACAGACAATAATTACAAAACCTTGGAGCATACGTTTCGGGTAAGTATATGGTGATTTGCGTATTCCTCTCAATAGCATTACTTAATTTTTGTCCATCCATTCTATCATCAGATTTCGGCTCAATCAATAGGAATTTTCATTCCAGAAGTATGCGATAGCCTTATTGAAGTTGTCGCCGACGGAAGCGAAACCGCCGACGAGGCGCATCGCCAGTAGGTCGATCGGCAACTAGCAAGCAACCGACGAGTCAAAGCAGCCGACGATCGCCAGTAGGTCGATCGGCAACTGACAAGCAGCCGACGAGGCAAATATGCACGTAAACAAAAAACCGTAAAACCGTAGCTTGTAAGTAGGTTAAGAATTAGTATAAAAGACGAACAATGTTTAATAAACGGCAGTATTCTGCAAAAGACAACTCGCCTATTTAGTTCTACGTCGGTGGAAGTGCCGCCAGTCGTAGAGAGCGCCCTGTGCGCAACAGAAGTTTTAAGAGACTTGGTGAAGGTAAGAAAACACTTGTTTTTGTTTTAGTTCAGCATTTCACTTCTTGCTGTTTATTTTAAAAATACACATCACAAAAAGTGATTCATTTTTGATTGGTAGTTCATTTTGCTTGTATATATAAGTTACACGGCAGACATCGGGTCACGTGGCACACACCGAGGCTAGCGACCCGCAGAATCGCAGACGTTGCAGGCCACGCGCTTCCAGACCAGCGAAGCAGCCGACGCAAGCCGCGCGTTCCCGTAACCGGAGAAATGACGACCACGCGATTCGTCGGACCGGCTTGATCGATAGAATTAAGGTTTTAATTTGTAATTAGTTCTTTCCCGACCTCAGAGTAGAGCAGTCGCAAATAAAATTATATTTTTTTATACTTTACGTTACAACAAAGTTATAACTTATATATCAACTAAATAGAAAATAAAAACTTAACGTAATCTCGAACAATTAAAACCCTAATTAAAAGAAAAAATATTGAAAAAAATAAACTAAGGATCATATCCGTATTGCTCAGCAAAGCGGGACTTCATTAACTAACCTCCTAATGTTAATAAGCACGCGCTTACGCCGCCCTGGGCTCCACTCGTGCATAATATTGCGACAACTTTCAAGCTCATCTGAAGCTTTAATCTGGTTTAACAGCTCGATAGTGGCAGATCCTACTGTACGTAACGTATCCATAACCTCTTCATTGTATGCGAGATTTGCCTCTTGCCATCGCCTTTTTCGCCTTGCAATGGACGTGGTGGAGTTGACATACGGGATGGTCATGGAGGTGGTGTTGAACTAGCCGAATCGAAAGGCATCGAGCTCTCCTCCAATATCTCAATTTCCAAACCTTCGACATTTTCATGATGTTGAACCTGTATGAATAAATATAGGAAATAGGGAAAAAATTGTATATTTTTATTAACAAAGAAAATAAATCATACAGTTATATTTTTCTTTCTATTTCTAGCTCCCCACTTGTCCAGATGAATGGTTGAGAGTGGCACAAGGCCTTCAAGAAAAGTATTATTTTCCACATGTACTCGGGGCAATAGGCGGAAAGCATGTCGCAATTAAAGCACCTCCTCATAGTAGAACTGATTATTTTAATTATAGATTTTTTTAGCGTAGTATTGTTAGGAGTAGTTGATTCTAAAAGTAATTTTATATATGCCGATGTGGGAAGCAAGGGTAGAATATCTGATGGAGGAGTTTTTCGTAATACTGAACTTATTAAACAAATAGAACACATACACATACTTGCAATATTCCTAAGCCGGTCCCAATGAGCATATCATCCCGCATGTCAGTTCCCTACATGTTTTTAGGAGATAAGGCTTTCCCACTAACCAATTATTGCCTCAGGCCGTTCAGGGACTACAGAAAGGGGATCGATCGAGCGCTATTTCAATCAGCGGCACTGCACTACTGCAAGACGCACTGTTGACGCATCGCCATGTCATGGGTACGGGGCGCTCTTGTACCCCAGGAGAAGAACCCAGAGATTCTCGGGGAAATCGTCGCGGAACTCTTCCCAACGCATCCACCAATGATCTGGCCGGAGCCAGTGGACAACCCCGTCGCAGCCTGTAGACCAGTGACGGAAGAGGAGCTGATCAATATCACAGCCGGCATAAATCCCAAGAAAGCCCCAGGCCCCGACGGTATCAGGAATGATGCAGCCACTGCGGCGATAAGGGCGTTCCCGTCAGTATTCCGTCGCATCTTCCAGGACTGTCTTGATCGTGGCCACTTCCCGGACCAATGGAAGCATCAGCGGCTGATTCTGCTGCCTAAGCACGGAAAACCACCCGGCCGACCGTCGTCTTTTGGGCCACTGTGCATGCTTGACACCGTCGGCAAAGTATTCGAGCGTGTTATCCTTAGTCGCCTTAACGACCATTTGGAGGACGACCCGAATGGTCCGCACCTCTCTCCCCGACAATTCGGGGTCCGGAAAACGAGATCGACGGTGGAGACGATCCAGGAAGTGGTAGCCAGAGGCTGACACGCAATGTCATTTGGGCGGACCAACAAGCGAGACCCGAGATGCTGCATGGTCGTGACGCTTGATGTGCGTAATGCATTCAACTCGGCTGGTTGGAGGCTGATCGGTGAGGCACTTCATGACAAGGAGACGTCTGAATTCTTGATGCGGATTATCCGAAGTTACTTCGAGAACAGGGTGCTTCATTACGCCACTGACACGGGAACCAGATCGCTCGCAGTCACAGCTGGGGTACCACAAGGCTCGCTGTGGAGCCCCACGCTGTGGAATGTGGTGTACGACGGAGTGCTGGACGTGAGGCTGCTAGCAGGATCATCTATCGTGGGATTTGCTGACGACCTGGTGCTGACTGTCGCTGGACGCACACCAGAAGAGGCAGCAACCGAAGCCAGTCGTGCCATCGCAGCAGTGCAACGGTGGATGCAGGACCATTCACTATCGCTGGCGGTTGACAAGACCGAGATTGTGATGGTGAGTAGTGTGCGGCGAGGACATCCGCGCATCCCCGTTCGTGTTGGGGACGTTGTCATCATTCCACAACGTAGTATCCGCTACCTGGGAGTTAGGATTGAGGACCATCTCTTGTGGACACCGCACATCAAGCACATCACGGAGAAAGCCACCAAAGTGAATAGGGCACTTCAGTACTTACTGAAAAACCACGGTGGCCCCTCAAGCACTCGCAGACGAACATTGGCGAGCGTGGCAAGTTCTACGATGCGGTACGCGGCGCCAGCATGGCACTCGGCGTTGAAGATCCAAAGCAACCGTAGACTGCTAAAACGCGTTGGCCCCAATGTCGACCAAGATGGTCACCAGCTGCTTCCGGAGCAATGCCAGCCCATATGCTTACTGATCGACGAGGATCACCGGTGTCACGAGATCAGAAGTCGAACGGGAAGAGCGGCAAAGAACATCCGCAAGGAGCAGCGAGGTGTCACTTATTCGAGGTGGCAGCTCAAGTGGGACTATATCGCCACCGCACCGTCAGCCAGCCGATTCGTGAGGTGGGCACACCATCTATTACCCGAAATCGAGCCATGGGTAACCCGGAGTCATGGGCTAGTTAACTTCCACCTGTCTCAGGTGCTTACGGGCCATGGTTTCTTCCGCGAATACCTGTTCGTGAAGGGGTTTGCTCAATCCTCTGGACTGCACCAGTTGCCCAGGGGTCGTCCAATCGGCAGAGCATGTTCTGTTCGATTGCCCCAGATTCCACGAGGTGCGCAGCCGATTTCTATGCACGTTGCACGGCTGAGCGCGATGACGCCGACCGCAAGAACGGATTGGAACAGAGAGCACAACAACATTCTCCAACGCATCCGGCGGCTGAGGAACAGGATGGTCCAGGGAAGGAACCACCAAGTGCTCGAGCGGAGGAACGAGGCGATGCTACGCGTGCACGAGGCGGTCACCGAGCAGGAGCTGGAGGATGCCAGACGCGTCCTCGATACCGCGAACGCACAGCTTCTGGCGGCACAACCGGCGCAGCGGAACCACCCGCAACGGCGCAACCACGCGAGGCGTTAACCCGCAACGAAATGCTGTGAGCTGCTAGCGAGTGCACCAGGAAGGTTTTTAGGGGTAGTAGACGGGGGTAAATCAATTGGTGGGCAACCATGTCAATTGTATTCCGTCTGAGTCCATCTTCGAGAGCAGGATAACTTTGATCCCTCGATTGAAAGGCTGTCTGGAAGCCTCTCGACGACATTCGCTTTCCTCCTCAAGGGATTGTCGCGTGCCACAACGTCCGTAAAAGATTTTTGCCCTTCCGAAACCCTCCCATACCAGCCCTACCTTATTGGTGCACATGCGGGATGGGGACAAAGGGTCTGTGGGGTCGCCCCATGAGCGCGACCATATAAAAAAATAAGACGCACTGTTGAAATGGCATTTGGGATACTTAGTGGAAGATTTCGTGTGCTTAGAAAACTGATAGAATTGAAGGAGGATAATGCCAAAAAAATTATAATGACTGCAATCTATTTGCACAATTTTATAAGAAGAGAGGAAGGTGCAATGATAACCGTATCTTTTTCTCAACACAAAACAATACCAATTGGTCAAATTTTTCGGCAAGTAGTGCACGAGCCAGTCAAGAAGCTATGGGCATAAGAATGCATGTAGCAAATTATTTGTTAAATAATTGAAACAAATACACTACTGAAGGAATCCAAGATAATATCCGAAAAGGAAAAATCCTTTATATCCATTCTCTACTTTTGTTGTTCATAAAGTATAGTTTTCTATTTAACTATGAATAAATATAGTTTATTATCAAACGTAATGTACTTACTGTGTCTATAGTTGTGCCCCATTCCGAAGTTGTGTTCAAAAACTGCATGGCATGGTACGCATACCATGATGGTTGATTTATTTCGTGAGATCCTAAAAAAATTGTGTGTTTAATTGTTTATCAAACTTTTTTTCACTCGTATGTTGTTATACATACCAGAACCAGTCACTAAACATTGATTGTATGCTAACCGGAGATTTCTAAAGGTTGACTGCAGTGAAGCCCATTTGTCTTTCAATTTATTAATTTCTATGCCGAATGTGTCTGCAATGTCTTGCCAATCGTCATTCCGTTTAGTAAAAATTTTATAATTAGTATTGCTACGATTCCATATACACCCGAGGAAACAAGAATAGCACCACCCTGTTTTTCACCGATATCTTTTAAATGCCCATTAATTTTGAGCTTTTTCCAGTTTGGAACGTTAGTTTAATCACTTTTACAAGTTTTCAGTGAGTTACGATCGTATTATTTTGGTCTACTAACGTTTAAGTTGAATATTTCACTATTAAGCATGGAAGTAAAAATAGCACCACTTTGGTTTCTGTTCAGTAGTTGCAAATATATCAACATTTAACAATTTTAATTGGTTTTTAAGGATAGCATAAGTTAGAATAGAGCTCAAACTATAGAAATTCAGTTTTATTAGTCGTGATTTATTTGGTTTTTTGATTCATTTAGCAGAAATGGGTCAAGAACAACCAAATTTTGTCAAAACTGACTTAAACATCAAATCTGATCATGATGCAGCTCTCTGCATCCATGAAAACTGGTCTTAAAATATTATTATTACTTATCATAGTAAAACAGTTCATGAAAAATTCCGGTAACGGCGGCCACAAGCATCAACGTTGGAGTGAAACCCTGGTTACAGTGATAGATAGGCGAATTATGTATAAAAAGTAGTGAAAAGAGAAGAACAACATCGGTAAATCATGTGGAATTCTTTATAAGGTGCCGCCAAGACATGTGCAGAAAATTATATTAAGCGAGGAAACCACAAGTGGCCAGAATGATTCCGCGAGCCCAACATGACAGAGCGACATGAACTAAATCGGTTCAAAGTCGCTGTAAGGTGTATTTATTGGAGCGAAGCATGATAAAAAGTTCTTTTTCAGCAAAATAATGGCCATTCTTCGTTTTTAAGATGTTTGGCAATACTTTTGGCACGATTTTTGAACAAGAACCGGGTGCTATAGTGAGCCGGTACATTGATGATTTTAAACCATTGATATGGGGAGATTCCTCACTGCGGTGAGAGCTTGCCTCGCCGTTGATCTGAGTGAGAACGATATCGAATATACTAGAAACAAAGTTAATTAGACAGAGCGAGTATTTTATAGGCTTACACTTCGTTTTCCAGCAGAATAATGCCGGAAATCACAAGGTTATGCTGTCTTTAGGTTGATTTCCTAACAGAGAACGGAGATTTCAGGGTGGCCAGAAGACTCTCTGTGTCCTTATCGCGTTGAAAACCTTTGGCCTAATCATGATCATCTTGATTGTCTTCAAATTTCAATTAGTTAAGCAACAATTACGTGCCAAGTCGTATTTGTGAATGTTGCGAGCATCACGAGCAGACTTTCCTCGAAAAAATAATTTGTTGCCTACAAATCTCCGTATATTGGAAAGATTAGATGCAAATACTCATACAATTACTAAAAACATCATTTTATTTTATTTGAATTGAGTTTTTGTTCGAATATCTTCAATCAATGAACAAAAACCAAGGTGGTGCTATTTTTACTTCCAGGCCATTTTAACGAATTATTTGAATGAAACGCTAGTAGACCAAATTAATACGATCGTAATCCACTGAAAACTTGTAAAACTAATTGAACTAACGTTCCAAACTGAAAAAAGCTCAAAATTTATAGACATTTTAAAGATATCGGCAAAAAACAGGGTGGTGCTATTCTTGTTTCCTCGGGTGTAGAAGGATGTCTTTCGATGGACTCTATCAATATGAGGGTTTCTTCCTCACTCATTTCAATGGTCTGGAAGTAATATTTTTTGTGAGTTAATAAATGCATCGAATCTGATAAAATACATGACTACTTGTATTGAATCAAGTGTATGTTTTTCATTACTGCAGCAATCTCCAATACAGTGCACAGCACTGTCCATCATTTCCTTTTGATTCAAAAAGCTACTGCCTGCAGCAAGTAAAATCGGACGCTCGTAAAATGGGACGGTCTGCCGCCTTTTCGTAAGCCTACAGCAGTGCCGGAACCGAATTTTAACCTTCAATGTATACATTTCTTCTCAATAACTTTTTCACTATGTAAGTTGAAAATGGAATCAAAATCGATTGTTTTACTGAGATATGGCCCGAAATGTGCGCGAAGACCCGAAAGGGAACACGCAACTAAAATCGGACTGGTAAGTTTCTTCGCCGTCTATTGCACTTTAAGTTACTGTTACGGGCGGACGATAAGTCCCGTTCTAGATTGAAAACAGATGTATTTCAAGAAAAAATTATTCTACAAATTTAACCCCTCGCAACGAATAGCGAGCAAAGATAAAGAATAAGTACGAAAAGAAAGAAACAAAGAAGCAACAGGATAGCCATAAAATGCTTGAAAACGTCCGTTAGTCTAAACAGAGAACATTCATGAGCAAGGTTTAGGACAAACATAAGGAGCGAAGAAACAGCGATTAGCGTTGTTCCATATCACCGAAAAACGTGGGAATCGGGTTTCGAAGGGCTCGAACCCATAGCGCACCATCGCGATCATAATTTAACCGAAATAGAAAAGGGACGCGTTGAGTCGCCAACGCGAAGCGACCAACGCGTAAGTTTACAAACAATTGTAACTCCTCTTGGAATCAGGATCGTTGGCCAAATAAACAGACGTATTTGAGAAGGCCCGAAACTGAAACCAGCGAGGAGCCATAAAACTTGAACCGCCGTAGGAGAGCGTATCATCCCGATACCAGAAAAGGTTAGGTTAAAAAACGCATGTGCATGGGGAGATAAGGGAATGCGATAATTGTAACGTACCAAGCTAGAAGACTATACGCGTTGCGCACCAGACGATAAACAGACGCAAATAGATTATTTGGTTAGGACCAACGCGTAGGACGAAACTATGCGTTTTCCACGCCTTGCATCCCACGCATTGCGTCTCCACACATGCACATCTCGTGTACGATTATAACGTACACAATCATACTTTGTTAGTATATAAGATTCAATTTTTCTTTAATAAAGCAGTCACTCTAACCAGGACATTGAAAAGGACAAGACCTCACGTTTCGCCTTTTCAATTCCAAATATCCGAAAGTAGATTCCTTGACCAACCGCAGGAATTATTGTAACTTGGTGTGGTTTCCTCGGTCGTCGGCCTAGACCGGAACGGACCTAAATTACACAAGTTATTCTAAGTCCAAGCAAAATTTTCAACCGTGTTTCCTCCGTTGTCGGCTTAGAACCGTCCCGGACCTAAATACGTTTGAAATCGAGCTAAGGAAAGTCAAGTCCTTAATGTTTAACTGTTGTGCGACAGAGTTTCCTCCGCCTTAGGCTTAGACCTGGTCGGACCTAAACCCTTTGCGCAATAGATTAAACTAGAAGTTTCGCCTCAACTGTGTTTCCTCCGTTGTCGGCTTAGACCTTCGCGGACCTAAACACATTAAGGCAAAATCTCGCCAAGGGACATTTTC
>KE525371.1:18941-37503 GCA_000441895.2 Anopheles sinensis | reverse complement strand
GTGCTCATACCAACACTTGTAGCGATCGATCGGTGACGGCGTCACGATTTGCGAAACCGTAGTGACCTCNCCGTGTTAAAATTCGTTGACCTTGATTCGTGGTGCCGGGCGAGGCATAAATTGTGTTGTATTATTTTTCTTGCAAGCCCTCATAAAATATACACTACGGATGGTTTTAAAAAACGTATATGGACACATTTTATAATCTATCTGGGTCGCTCTGCTTTTAATTTGTTATGCAATGAAGTATTTTTTGTTTTGTGTAATTAATGTTTCTTATGGGCAATTACATTTTTTAAACCTTGTTGCTTTCCATAAACGAACAAATTGTGTTTCAATTTAAAAACCAAAAAATTAAACGACCTGAATTTTGGATGAATTTTGGATCTTTTCCCGAAAATAAATAAAATCCAATATAAATATGGAAGCACACTTCATATAAAATTTTTAAATTATAGCTAAAATGTGTTCCCCTTCAAGTGTTACATCTTCCTCAGTAATACCGCACGGTTACGGTAAGACAAAGTAATAATTCTTTCAATTTCGCTCAATTTTGCTCCATTTCTGGAAGCCGCTTGCGTGCAGATAATGCCGATCGTTCCAGAGCTTCCCCATCTCCGCAGACGCAATGTCGTCTTGTTCGTGTCATTTTTCGCTTCAATCAAGAATATAATTTAAGTGCATTTTAAAGCCGTACGATTGCAAGGGCTTTGTCGAGCAGTGAACGAACGAGGACACATAAATCACCGTGCATTTGAGCTCTGCACCCCCAGCTTCTAGGCTAAAGTGCCATTGAAAGATATTACGTAGCAACTGGATTCCCAGCTGGTTTACTTCAGGAACATCGATGCTCTTCAAAGGTGTAAGGGGGTTAAAACTCAATATTTTTCATTTAGAAGATTGTTCCGAAAATGATCAATATGTTGCTTTGTTCATGGTAGATTTAAGAGATCGAGTAAAAGTTTGTATGTTTTAAAAGAGCCCTTCGGTTGACTTAGAGTAAACATTTGCGAATATATTTGCTTTCTGAGAACCTAGTCAAATCGATCCATTGTGTGATAATGAAGGTAAAGTAGCTCGTCCGGGCGCATAGACTAGACTTCGCTCGATCACCGCTAGATGCGGAGCATGCGCCCTAGTGCCGGCTCGAGAGGCTACCGGACCTTCGCCAATAAGTGCACCCCCCGCTCTGGTATGTGTTTGTGGCGTTCTCGACTAATTGAAATGCGACCTCCATTCGGTTTGTCCGGTCATATATGCCTTCACGCCACTCTCGACAAGACAGAACCTTCCCAGCCCATCAAGTTCACGCATCCATCCATCGGTCCATGGGGAAGTGGCAGCTCTTGTGTGGCTGTGTTCGTGTGTGTTTGAGGGAGGTAAAATTTTAATTGAACCGCTTACGAGGCTCTCCGTTCAGGGTGCAGGGTAATTGACATCGTCGCCACCAAACCCGCCCGGCCTCGTGTTGCTGGACACGACGTTTAAGCTGGTTTAATAAATATCTCCCCGCCGGAACCGAAGCGCGATCGTGCACATCAATCAATAAATTAACCAAGTCCAGCGGAACGTCTGGGAAGATGTTTCCCGTCCTGTAGGCAAAGGAAGTCGGGGACTAACCTTACCAATTTGTTACCCTTTCCTCGCCGACAGGCAATACTCGACGCTACGTTTCGGGAAGAAACGATCGTCCACGCTGGGAGTCAACAAAACCTCCGAGAGTCCACCACCGCTGCGAAGGGATCCGTACGATGAAGATTACGGAAGCACTTCCTACAGTGGCCACCGAAACACGGTCAACGGGTCCGGCTATGGCACCGTTCGTGAGAGTCAGTCCTACACCACCACGCCGTTGTTCGAACGACAAACGCGCTACCGCAGTTCCTTGCAACCTCGTTCACAGGTACGTTGTTTGGAGCGCATCGATGCAGTGTCGGTGTGCACTACCCTTGTTGATTTAGTAAACATATTGATAACCCCTACTGTTTCCCCGCAGGCAAGCGACGATTCTGAATTCACTCGGAACAATCGTTATCGCAGCACAATTCAGAATGGTTACGCCACGTACAACAACGGTATGGTGACGTCCACACCGAGAAAGAAGCAAGCACCACCTCAACCGTACGGGTATGGTACTAACGCGCCTGATTGATGTTGTACATGGAAAATGTTCTCATCTGTGCCTTCTGATTTCCTCGTTTAAAGCACCACCTCGAGGGTTCCGCAGCAGCACAACAACAGCAACCCGTTCGATGACGAACTGGAAGCGGACGGGGACACGCTGTCCACGATCAGCATGGACGATAGCTACAGCAGCACCCTCAGATCACGCACCAGAACTCGCAACAAACGACGAGCACCTCCGCCACCACCGGTAACTGTTGTAAGTATAATCGGAAGTAGGGAGAGCCTTTTCTTTTCATTAGATTGTTTTTGGGAAACTCTTATTTCACTGGAGAGTTTGAGCAAATTTGAACGTATTTTAATTGAAGCTCAAATCAAATCAAATAATTACAGCTGGTTTTAATTTGCATATTGTTGTACCTAATCTGAATACCCTGATTTTTTAATGCATCAATATTACCCTTTTGATATGCATTTAATTTTGTTTACATGCGACAAAAAAAACAATACTCACTCACTTCACTCTAGGGCAGTGATTCTCAAGCATTTTTCCTTTAAAGTAGACTTGGTGCTTAAAAATTACATGTTTTTTTTCAGTTTAAAGCAGTTAAAGCAGTGATTCTAAATAATTTTCAAATTTTAAAGCTAAATTACATAAAGCTGAAGTTCTTAGCACGATACGGAGTGGTAACGGCTGAAAAAAGCGTTGTGTCTTTAAATTCATTAGGTTTATTTATTTTATTTAAAATCTTGAAATCGAGAATAAATTAAACTTATTTGAGAAATAGGGTAAGTGCTCCTGCCTATGGAGCTAGTACCAATAGATGAAGCAGTGGAATAAAATTCTAGCTATACGAAGAAATAAATTCAATAGCCTTATTTGTGCTTGCATTAAATATTCTTTGATCTTTTACGGAGTGTTCAAAAGATAAACCTTGCCACTCCACAATGTATTAATGCTCCAAAATTAATATTTTCCAAACAGGTGGGGCTAG
Organism: Anopheles sinensis; assembly: GCA_000441895.2. Taxonomy (NCBI): domain Eukaryota; kingdom Metazoa; phylum Arthropoda; class Insecta; order Diptera; family Culicidae; genus Anopheles; species Anopheles sinensis. Next base: position 34,384 of record KE525371.1, on the reverse strand, counting down.
TAAACTGGTTTCTTAAGAATTTATCAGGAGTGCCATGATTTCCTTAAGTCATCGGAAAAAACATTGGTGAAAATGCATTGCATTGGTCTATGAGTAATTTGGTCGTTCTGTTTGAAATATACTTCAAAAATAAATTACAGTCAACATAGCTCAGTATTTTTTAAGTTTTTCAGTTTACCACCACTATAGAAACACGATTCCACCACTATAGAAACCCATACCACCATTATAGGAGCAATCGGCTAGGAAAAAGAAAACGCTTTTTTCGAGTATTTTTCAGAATAAATGGAGAAAATAGATCTTTTTCGCAAGAATTATGTTGTTTCGATCATAATTGGTCTAAAAATGTAAAATATTCTGTTCCTAACTCTTATAAATTTCATCATATTGTTAGTATCATGACTAAGTGCGCAACTATTGGTACAGTTACTCTAGTTAGATATTTTATACTAGTATATTGCTCGTAAATTACAGTAACAGTTGACATAAATTTACCTTACTCTTGCTCTAGGTCTTAAAAAAGGATATGAATTGAACGTTTGTTTTATTTTTTCCAGAAACCTGCAAATCACCCAGAACCGGAAACGGAAGTAAACGAAAGTCAAAGCGAGGACCTGCGAAATTTAACGGCCGAAATTGCTAGCTTTGTGTCATCAGCCACTGAGGATGAGGCGGCAAAAACCGAAACCGTGACACAGACTAGCAGCACCACCGTCGAGACAAGAACAGAGCAAACGTTCGACGTTAATAATAATAATGCCCGAGTGGACATACCGACAACGGTCTCTTCGATGGAGAGTGAAGTTGTTCAGGAACACCACGTTACGGCGAGCGTACCGAAGGAACCGGTTGTAAGCACGGTAACAGTCACCACCGAGTTGCAAATTGTTGAATCGCACAACGTGTCAGAGGCAGAAGCAAAGCCCCAAAATAATGTAACGGTCCCAGCGCCAACGCCGGTTGAGGAAACGGCGACGGAAACCAATCCTACTCCCGTACCAAGAAAGAAGTCAGAAAAACATCAAACCAATGCCGTGTCCGAAACCGAAACGGTCCAAAAGGTTGATATTGATTTTGAAAATCTCGCCCTCCCGGAAACGCCCGTCCCCACGAGACGATCGAATCGCGAACGATACATAACCGAGCAAGCTCCACCAGCCGTCGTTCGTCCCGTCGAACCGAAGGTTCCAAACCAACCGACCGATGGCCAGCAGGACGATGACGAGGGTCCAACGACAACGATCATTGTGGACAATATGCACTACAAGCTGAAGGTCGCACCGATTCACTCGGAGATCGATACGAAAATAGAAAACGCCCGGCTCAAGATCAGCGAGTCCACCGGCAACTTACCGGCGAGTGCGACGGAAAACGGCACGACCGAACGGCGCCGCTCGGTGAAAGACATCATCGAGTCGATCAACAAGAGCCAGAGCATGCTCAAGGTGAACCTCGAGCAGCAGGGTTTGCACGAGACGCAGTCCACCGACAGCATGACCCGGAACATCCGCGAGCTGAACGAGCGCGAGAAGGAGATCCAGAACTTGCTGCACGATATCGATAGTCGCTACGGTGCTGCAGGTGGAACTGGTGCCGGTGCTGAGGTGCCGGTTCCCTCCGGACGGGGTTCATACTACGATAACCTAGCGGACGACAACCTGAACGACAACCTGGACGACATGAACAACATGTACGCGTCGCCCGGGCATCGGGTGAAAAAGAGCCCAACCAAAACGGTCATCATCGCGCAGGCAGACGATCAGTTTCAAGATTGCATCGACTGGAATCCGCTGCCGAAACCGAAGCGCGTTATGGTGGAAAATGTGACGGGTGCTGATGAAAAGTCACGGATGGCAGAAAATGCTCCTTCCTAGTCGTGTAGTGCTGCTTGTTTTGCAGTAATGATTCTGCACTTCATCGCTGTTTTAATTGCTAAATCATTTTGGTGTGACTGTGCTTTACCATAAACGTAGAATAAAATTTGTGTTTTGTTGTATATTATTTATAGAACCAAAACATTCCCGAGTTTGATTATTCAATCGAGGACTGGCAAAAACACATATTGGTGAAATGACTCAGTTTTTCAAATTATAGTTTCACCCAGTTTTAAATCAATATCCCAAGCAAGAAACCCCCCTTAAGTGTGCTTATCATTAAATGAAACTATTTATATGGAATTAATACGAATCATATTTATCATTCGCGTTCAATTGAGAGGCGTTAGAAATATGAATTAAACATCAATAGTTGCATGTTGGTTTCGGTTAATACGGCATAGCCTAAAATGCTTTTAAAAATGTTTGAAAGCACAAAAAATTTTAAAATTTAATGTGTCCTAAACTCCGATCATTTTTTAAAGAAAAATATTTGATAACTTATACAAAAATATGATTAGAATAAGTATAAGAAAAATAGTTCTAATAAGAATCAAAACTATTTTTATTGGTATTCTCTTTCTTATTCATATGAATTGTTGTCTTTTACAACCAATGATGTATGAAAAATTCATGTGCTTTATTTCGTACATAAATTTTTTCAATCAAGTCAAAAAAAATCGCATCGTTTTCCTATCAGAGTGAGATAGAAGCTTTAGTTTTATTTTCTGAAATAATTCCATAAGTTTTGCGGATTACGTGTCAACATATTCCGTTTCTTAACCTACCGCAATCGTTGTATATATCTTTTCGTTCGGCTTTTCACAGGCGACCCCTACAACATCCCAGAAGGAAGTTACGATTCCATGTTCGGTTTGTAATTCTTCATTTCCGTTTCCAGATATTTACAAAACCGTCCCAGGTTGGTGCGCACCGTACTGACGGCCGGGAAGCGATCGCCGAGCTGCCGCTTGTCTCGCTTCAGCTTTTCGCGCATAACACGATCGAGCTGCTTGCATTTCGCGACCATCCCAACCTCGTGCACGATCGCGTACCAATCGTTATCGGCGAAAATGTCCATCATCGAGTCGAGCGCTTCCGCCAGCACCCAAACGTCCGTCTCGTTGGCGCAAGTATTGAGCACGAAGTCGATAATCAGCTTCACCAGCGGTTCAGGGAGCAGACACCCGAGCATTCCCAACATTCGCAGCCAGTTGGCGCGTATCTCCGGGTCCTCGCAGCCGACCACACCGTTCAGCATCAGCTGCAGATCGCTTTCGGTCATCTGTTTGAACAGCTCCGGGCTCTTGCGCAGGTGCTCGAGGGTGGCACGCATCAGCGAGGTCGAAGCTTCCAGCAGCTTCACGTTGCCCTGGCCCTGGAACACTTGCTGGCCGAGATCGATCCACACGTTGTACACCGCCGCCGGCCCTCCGAGGTCCTCGGTCGTGATGTTATTACACAGATTGTGCAGACACAGCATGGCGGAAATCCGCAGCGAGTCGAGTTTCTTCAGCGTTCCCTTCTCAGACTCGGCCAAAATTTGGTGCACATTCTCCGCCATCGGTTGCGCCTTCTGCCAGAGCTTCTCGACCAGCGCTAGTGATTTAATAGCTTCCAGCACCTCCACCGGCACCTTGTCCGTGTTCTCCACGCTTCCGTTCAACTCATTCGTATCGTAATCGTACACACTTTCGGCGTCCGAACCGGCGCCGTTATTGTCGACGTTCTCGTTTCCCTCGCTCTGCCAATCGTCATCGTCGGTGGAGCAGATGTTTGTGAGTATTTCGGCCGCTATTCGTTGCGCCTGCAGCATCCAACCTACGTTCCGCACTTCCAACTCACCGTCGGACGGAAGGTCCGCTTTCCGGCGACGCTGGTGGGACTCTGCCTCGGTTTCATCGTCAATCTGGACGTCATCGGTCACCTCCAGATCGACCACCTCCTTTTGGGCCGTAAGCGGTAGGATGCTGGTAAGGTTACCCAACGCAACCCGATGGTTCGCTTCCATCGTCTTGGCAATGGTTTGCAGAATTTGGCTCATATGGCTGCTCAACAATACCGGGACATTGCAAATTATTCCTGCGGCAAGGACACGTAGCATCATCGTGGCATTGTCCGTACCGTCGAGGGCAAGAAGCGTTGACAACTCTAAACCATGGTTTGCAAGCACTCGCCAAGACGATGTGTTTTCTTCAGACACCACCAACAGACATTGTGCAACAGCAATTGCTATGGAATGGAGAAGGAAGAAAATTAGATCAATGAAAGGTTCCTTCTGCAGAAGATAAAAGGTGCTCTTACCGATTTCCTTTCCATACACGTTACAATTCAAAAAGGTAACGAAAGGCTGCAGCAACTGAGCCTGATTGAACGCGGTCAAGGCGTCAGATGTGCTCTCGCACAGGTTCCACAACAAATTGACCCCCTGCAGGAACGTGTCGGAGTGCTCGTCCATTTGGTCCTGCATGCTCCTATCGAACGTTGGCTTCCATTGCGTGGCGCTCGTGTAGCGGTTCAGTAATGCCAGCAGCGGCGTCAGCACATCCTGATCGACCATAAACTCACACAGCTCCACACTGCCAACCGAGAGGTTTCGAAGCGCTCCAGCAGTGGCGTGACGCACGCTCGAATCCGGATGAACCAACAGCGATGCCGCTATCCGTATGATGTTGCTAGCGACAATTTCAGCTAGATTTACCTCACCCTGGCAGATGGTGGCCAGTGATTGCAATCCGCAGATTTTCTCCTCCGTTACGGACGATTCGATCTGCTCTACAATCGCATCGATGGGGGTCCCGGACTTGGCGCTACCGGCAAGCCCTTGCTCGATTAGCCCACTCACGTCCATCAACCCGGTGGGGCGGGTTGGTTTTTGTGAAGCCTCGGTTTCTTGGCCTTACCCATGATTTTTAGAACTCCCGGCTGCAGGAGGACCACAAATTACACACAAAAATTAACAAACCGGAGTCTTTTGCCGGTCCAAACAAGAACACACGTGTCGAAGTAGTGTGACAGACAGACGTCTGCAAAATATTTACCTTTTGACCAAGGTTAGTGGAGCAAGATAACTGCAAGTGTTGTCTGAAATAGCTTATTTGATAATAATTAAATGGGTGTAAACCGATCCAAGTAATTACCTTTCAAATGAATTTGTTGGAAAACGAGTCTCTTGAAGCAAGTGGAATTTTCCGTACTTTTGAGTTTTAGAGAAAATTAAATATGTCCGAAATAGATAAAGACACCTTGGTTGGAATTGTTCGAAACGTCACGTTCATACACCTTGGTCGAGAAGTTCAATCGATTTTCGAACATGGCACGTGTTCAAAGCGCATGTGGTTAAAAATTAACTTAACAAACTTTAATACATCAAAATAAACAAAAAATTGCGACGAAAAATCTGATTTATAATTTCTCGAAAATCCAATCATGATAAATATACAACGTTAAAAACGAGCCAGTAAGATCAATTATTTAGCAATCAATGAAAATAAAGGAAAAAAATCCTTTCACTAGCAAGGAAACTTTGTTAAGGGCGCGTCCAGACGGCGCGTAGCGTAGCGATTTTTACACTAAATGACACTACGCTCGTGTGTCATTAGGTGTTAAAATCGCTACGCTACGCGCCGTCTGGACGCGCATTAAAAAGTATAAAAGATGATCCAAAATTTAAATTTTTTTTTCTGGGTGAAGAAATATTTATAAACTACGAAATTAAATATATTTTGATGACAAAAACAAAAAAACATGTTGTATAGCAATTTCATAGACGGACTTTTTAACGGAGACATTTTATATTTCTCGCAGTAAAAATTTTCAACAGAGACATTTTATGTTGCTTGCGGAAAAATTTTGGTAGGATTTACAAAGTCAAAACTTTGAAATGTACAAAAGGTCATAAAGTTGTTTAGTTACTTTCCATGGTAGATTATTTTAATTGTTCTACAATAGTTTGTAAAATATTATGAAAACATATTATGCTAAATGTTATGAAAAATTCTAAATATTGTACCAGGTACCTAGGCTGCACTTTCCAGCGTGCTTTAGCTTAATAATTCGGATGTAAACAAATAATAGTCAACACTCGTCAACTTCACTTTTGCATCTATAATTTTATTACCATGCATTCCCATCTACTTCAAACAATGCTACGTCGTAATGCACATGCTAGCATTAGTTTCCAGCTGCGACTATCTCGCAATTGCAAATAACAATTCTACTCTCTAGTGTAATAATTCAACCCTGATAAAACCCGCCTGCAAGAGGCTCATTTGCATGCCGGACCTGAAGGTGCAACTTGTGGTTTTGTTTTCGTATGTTAACTTGATGACTTTCTTATTAGGCGTATTGTCGGTTTATTTTAGGTTCCGAACGGTTGTTGTATATTCACTACTAATTAAGACACTTCTTTCCGATACTACAGGCCTTTCCGTAGATAATGGCAACTATTGCTATCTACCCTTCATCGCCTTTAAATATTAATCAACAATGCAATGTCCAAACATTTGCTATCGATTTGATGTCCAAACGTTTCCACCTCACTGTCCGGGCACTCTGTTCTTGAATACAAGGGTTTCCTCATGGGGTTTGCTAACGATTTAATATATTATGTTGAATATAAATCCTCTCCATTCTACGTCTTTCTCACAAAACAGTAAACATTTAACAAGTATTGCTTTCAATTGTCCCTTATCTGTCGTTTGCACATGCACACGTGTCTGTCTCGTGGTTTCCTTTCCATTCCATCTGCTCGGTCACCCTATTGTCTACTGGTTCCTGCGATATATGTCCAGTTCACTTTCATGGCGCAAAAGAAACAAAACGTAGTAGTTTGAATTGAGGATTTCCTGTGGCGACTCCACTCGTACATGCCCACGCTGTCGGGCGCGCTGAGCAAATGAATCTAATTTAAAACACGATTACCATACGCGCGCGAAGCTCGAACGGTGCGTCGTTGCCATCGGCACTACTGGGTCGGTCACAGATCGACCCGTTCGAGACATATTAAACTGTACCATGCGAAATTAAAAAAAAAACCAAACTCCAAGCAGGGACCAAACACATGGCCGACGCTGGGCGCCTAGTAGCTGTTGACCTCACGGAGCTGCCGGTTGCCGAGCTCCAGCGGCGGACGGTAGTTGTTGATGACTTTGCCGTACTCGAACTGCTTATTGATGGTTGCGTCGCAGGGACACTCCTCGGCCGCATCGTAGCAACGCATCTCGCGGAACAGCTCCAGCTGCTCGTGGGACACCTCGATCGGCTCCTTGAACAGAATCCAGGTGACGGACTCGGAGCACGGCGGCGTCGTCAGTGATCCCAGGTAGGTCCAGTAAGCCTTACCCTCCGGCAAGAGGCGAGCTGGATCAAGTGGTTTGTTGAGTGTTACCTAAGTGCGAAAGTAAATGAAAATTATTAATCAATATGACGGATAGGATAAGTGGAGCGGAGAGAAATTAATCAGTAATAAAAGTCACTTGACTGAAATAGATTTGTATGTTTACTGCAATTTCTGATTTCATATCAACGTTTTAAAAAATGAATCTCCAAAGTCAAGAATCCAACTTTTCATTCAGTTTTAACTACCACAGTACTGTATGTATGGAACATTAAAAACAGCAAAAAGAAGGCATCTTCTTCCACACAATTTATTACTTCAAAAATCAGTGTCATAAGACATATGGTAGTCGCAACGTATCAACGACAAAACGTTAATAAAATAAAACCATTAGTATAACCGGTCTTCTACGACGTGTTTTAATTGTTCATTAGCCATTGATTCTTCACGAACGACCAATTGAACTCATTCAGATTCATGCCCGAGCGGAGCCATTATTAAAGGCACGCAAATAAGAATCAACAAACGAATCAAGCATCGTCCGTCTACAGCCAACCCAGGCTCCGTCGCAGCATCACAACACACGACAGACTCGTTGACGCTGGATCTCTTCATCCGATTCGAACCGGATCGCGAGTTCATGGACAGTCAACATTCGATCCGGCGCGTCGGTGAGCAAACGCGAGTTGCAGGAATAAATTCATCCGAAAGCGCCCGGGTGCAGTGTACGGTGCACTTTTCCGTTTCGCTTTTTTTTTTCGCAGCACATAAATCCTCATCGTGGGGCTTTGATCGCTCAAACACACACACACACACACTCTCGTTTCTCCCCGTACCAAGGCTACAACATCGGAAGGGGGAGGGTTCGTTGGGGAGGCAGAACAATCCGCCACGGCCCTAGATGGAAAAGATGGATAAAGCGGCCGTGCCTTTGAATCGAAACGGTTGTTAGTGTCAATGTCGGCCGAGTAACGCCGGCAATGAATTGGGTGCTACAAGCGAAAACACAATAGAATGATTGATAAGTGTTGGGAACGTGCGAAATAAAACGCAAAAAAAGAACAACCAATAGGGAACAACATGCGTTTCCGCTACTCGAGGGGAGTAAGGTCAAAACAACTTTACGATATAAATTAACTACAAATCAAATACCAATCTCAAGTACTGTCGACGTCTGTACCGCGTGCCATTAGCATGAGACAATTTGTAAACAGTTGGATAATTGGGGCAACTGCATTAAGGATTTATGTCTTGATGCAATCAGGCCTTAAGGCATTTTTCATCATTTCCGTAAATTTGTTTGTCCTTCAACACCCATCAACAGTTTACGTTTACGGAAGTAATAACTCGGTAGTTACACCTTTTTTTAATTATTTTTCTACAAAAACATGTAGTTTATTTTAATGTTTAAGTTGGGTTTTCTGCAATAGTTGGAGCATTACGAACCAATAAATTTTTAATCATATTAATCAGCCGATTTTAGAAAATCTCATGCATAGTTTTTCTAAACGAACTCCTTCAAACAACTTTCATCTTTTCTAAAAGAATAACAAATGGTAATGAACATTTCAATTTGTTTTTCTGTTCAATTTGTTTTGAAAAAACTTTTACCATTTTGTTTTTATCCAATAATTAATTATTTTATTATGTAAATAAATTCATTTATTCAGTTTTTAGCATGACAATTAATTATGTATTCAATCAGTAACCGTTTTGTTATTTATTCGGTTAACTTTTTCAATTTTCGAATGCTTTTGGCAGGTAAAGAAAAATACTACGTGAAGATACAAACGCAACATTCAATCAAGCATCATTACCAACATTAAAAAATGTTGCGTGGAACCCAAGTCAAACTCGACAATTTGTTGAGGATTTGAGGCACAAACCAAGTATAATCAGAAACTATATTTTGAAACTCTTTAATTTTTATTAATTAATATGATAGCTCTGCAAGTGATTGAAATTAACTTTCTCTCAATTGAAGTAACCACACGTGTGCGAAAACATGCCAATCCTTCGCTCGTGAGCCCTAACTGGATTCCGCCGGGCACAAGCACTTTTCCCCTCCGATTAACAGCACAATTTAACCTCACCACTTTGAAAGCGAGATTGTTGATCAACACTTGTGCAAACACGGATGAGGCCGGTAAATAGCACGATTGTTCCGTCGGTGGTACTTGTGACGTCGGCAGACGTCGGGTCCACGCAATCCGTCCCCATACCACTTGATCCAACTATCGCCAGCCGGCCATCTAGAGGTGTACCACCTCATCGTAATCGGGCGGCGGATCGCGCGGCCAGCAGATCATATCGTGTTGTCCTTGCCTTTACAAATGTGCTCACGCCCGGGCGGTAAAGGAAGCACGAGAGGAGGCAAAAGAAATGGAAAATTCAGCTCAACTCAACTAGCGATTGTTTACTCAACACGCTTGTCGTCGCTTATCGCACGTGAACCTCCATGTTCACGGGCGTCGGCGGTTTGCTGAAGGTAGGATGCATCATAGTGCTCTTGAGTGTACCGGTAGATGTTGAGTTTTTAGCTTGATTGAACTACGACAACCCAGAGTAACGAGGAATAACCCCACAGTGTGGGTTGTCTATTGAGTTACTGCCACCCCGGACGCCTGCCACGACAAAACTGTTGACAAACGAGCCGGAGCAATTCAACTAAAAGAATTCACTATGGTACTCGCACCGCAAACAAACTCTAGAACGTACGAGGCCGGTATTAGTCGGATTACATTTGCTTAGAATTGTATCACGTAACTTCACCATTAGTGGAATATGAATATTTTATTCCTCCTCCTCATCGAACCGGAAGGAATGCATCCTGGACGAAACAGCGAAAAATGGAGATTCTATCAAGATAGGTACTTACGCGATCGCCTTTGTGGGTGATGAACGGAAGCAGACGAGCGATGATGTCCAGCTCTGGATGCGGCTTGCCGACCTGGGAATGCATAGAACAATAGATTATTCATTCCGCTCACTTCGATGCAACTTGTTTGCGTCAGGCTAAACTATTGCCATGCAGTCTGGGATGCATTGGAACATCCGGCGTAATATTGGGCTCCTTTTATGTAGTTAATAGTTCAAGAAATGCACTCTCGTTGAATTAATTTCGATTGATCTAGAACTTTGCCTAACAATTTTTTTTTTAATTTTGATTGGACAGCTATTGAACTTGTTTTCTTGGTGCATCCGTTCAATTCTAAATTGGTTGAATTTGGTTGGTGTTTAGTATTTCTAATCCTAACTAAGTTGTACCAGGTTTCATGTGCTGCTTAAAATTTGTCTAATTGAATAATTTTCACAACGAAAACCTATTCCTAAACGAATATTTTGTATATACTGAGTCAATGGACAAAGTGTTCAAGTGTAATTTCGTTCAATTTTAACCCTCTTGAATAGCTGTTAAACTATACTTAAATATCTTCTACAATGTATGGTAGCCATTCTAATCAAATTATTGATTCGAAATAAACAGAAATTTACATCAAATCTGAATTGAAGAGGTTATCGCTTATATTTCAAAGGCTATGAAATTATGTGTTCACTTTCATCCAAGAAATACTGTTATTCATTTCAAAGCTCAAGAAATAAATTAAACATTGTAGAATGCACCACTTACGTCTCTTGTCGGGTCAATTTACTGACATAAAACAAATTCAACCTACGATGACTACGTAAACATTTATATTCTTAACGCGAGCAATGAATCTTAATTTCAAGCCAAACGCAATCCTGTTCTCCGTTGCATCGACATAAAGTGAAGTGAAAAACAAATCAAAAGTTCCGTCACAGTTGATCTGCATTCGGAGTTGAGAAAAATGTTCTCAGGCCAAGATCGTCGATTCGAAGCAATTTCAATTGCTGCAAACGGAGCGAGATAATATCCCGACGGAAAAGTTTCACTTGTTGGCATCGACACGCAACGCAAATAGGCGTGAAGGGCGTTCGTAAGTGAGGTCTTCTCGCGGCAACTGGTTTTAAATGTTATCGAGGGTAATGATTAAATTGGATCTACCATGCCGGAGCTGTCTCGTCCAGTATGGCGTATTTAAATAGTTGACCGCCTTCACCTTGCACTAGGGTCTGTCCGACTCGAGAATTGATAATTGGTTCCATAATCGGATGCGTCAGTAGTGGACGGAGAGGACAGGCATCTTCCAGAAGCCAAATTGTGCCCCAAGTCTTAGGCAAGAAGGTGAAGAAAATCGATCGAAGCTGATGACGCGTGCTGATGTCAGGTGTAACCAACAACTTGGCGTTTGCGTAGAGCGTAATTGGATTAGACCACTGAGTATCCAATTGATGGTAGCGCGGTGGTGAACCAACCTTCCAGTGAAGGTTGTGCAACTGCTCAGTATAAATAGTTTGTTTTCGATACACCTAACCGCATGGCAACATTTATCCTCGCCATTAGAATTGCATCACGGTCCGCCATACTGTCAACGCTCATTACCCGCACATTACGCACGCTGGCTGTTCCGACTCACCTTCAGAAAGACGCCCAACACGGCCAACCCGTCCGGGTGACCGGCGGCCTCGGCGAAGCTCTTGTACTTGCTCTGATTCCAGTGGACGAGATGCAGCTCGCCGGCGAACGACTCGCCGTCCACCGTGTGCTCCGAGCCGCGCGAATCCGAGCAACCCCAGTGGCAGTGGAACTGCTCGAGGATGAACTCCTCCTGCTGCAGCGGTCCCCCGGTGAGCAGCGAGCCCTTGCCGTTCACGTCCACCCGCCAGCAGTAGCCAGGGTTGACCAGGCTGCGCGTGTTCTCCGGAACGTAGGTCCACTTGAGCGGGTTCTCCTGCAGGTCGCCCGAGTTCTGCGTTTTCGAGGTCACGATATCGACCGGCGACTGGCGCTGGCCACGAGCCTGCGGGAACATTTCCGGCCATTTCTGGGGACCTACAGAAGGGAGGAGAAGAAGAAGAAGGACAGTGGTGTAATGAATGACAGCAAGGGAAATTCGAGCATGAATAAGATGTTATTCAATTGACACAACGAAATTGTTTCATAAATCATCCTTATCGCTTGCCGGCAACGTTTTCCGTATGCTTGACTAACAAAACGGAGTGGTAATGATAATGACAAGTGTTCATGTGTGTTTGTTGTGACAAACTATGGGCATGTGTTACAAGTCCCAAGAGGGACATTCATACGGAGCTCATTCTAAATTAATGTAATTAATTTTGTTTTCATTGCGTTCCAATCGATCTAATGAATTACAGTCAATCTACTAAATGGTCCAATGTTGATAAAAACACAGTTGATAGAGTAATAATTATAACAACGCAGAAAAACAAACAATTGCTAAATTCCATCAAGCAAGATAAGCAGGGAAGAATGCGATGTCTTTGGCCGGTCCACACCGTGTCCAACATATTCTCAAACACATTTTTCGTTGTTGCGCTGTGGTTTTATTATTATCATTATCATTCATTATTCATTATTTATAAAAGATGACAAAGTTTTGGGTTGCGATGAAAACCATATTTTTATAATAAAGCTTCCATCCAATACTTTAAAGAATGTAAAACCTGGGAATCACACATGATTTTTTGAATTTCGTTGCGCCATTGGACGAAATAATGGGAATTACTCATTCGAATTACTGTTTTGACAGTCTATTAGTCCTGAACAAGTGATAAAAACCGTCAAGGAACGAACTACATGAAAATCAATAGCTTGTTTGAGTCAAATTACCTCTTATGTGAAGTAAAACAAAGAAAAACTGTGCGTTGGAGACGTGCTCAAACAGAATGAAACATCGTTGCATCCGACTTTTATCATCCACAACTGATAACCAACAAACACAACATGCTTTTTAGCATAGAACGATCTTCCAGTTCACCTGATGGGTTATTTAATATTACATCCCTAATGGATTACTTCGAGAAACATAAAAGATTTGCGAGAAACATAAAAAAATGTCCACTTTGGAAAAAATCGATGTAAGTCGACTTATATTTCAAAACATATGCTGTAATTGATCTACATAAAATTACCTTGAAATTAAAATCATAACCAACAAATTGCTACGAAGTAATTGATTTTTGAATTTGTAAGGGAATATATAGGACACACTGTACCTAGCCTGTACTATGTGTTTATTTATTGTAACGGACAACGTGTGAAAAAACGATAAAACGATAAACAAACATAACACATTAAACTGGTCCCTTTAAATGCAACTTAAATGAAATGATTGACCTATTACGGGAAATAATTCGCAATTAATTACGAGCAACACTTCGGCACGATCTAGGCTAACATTCTCGGAAATGCGGATGGGCATGGGCGGGAACACTTCTGGCATGCTGCACAAAGGGAGTGGGGCCTCTTCAAAATCGTGTCAAACGAAACGGAACGATTAGCTGCCACCAGTCACGATGCATCCGGGGAAGCAGGCAAATGGGCCCGGTGCATCCAAATGCGCTCGTGACCGATTGTGCCGACCGACTTAAACGAAGACGAACGGGGCAAGCCGAGAGGAATTCGCCTCTAATGCCTCTTATGACTGCCGGAAGCTGTATGTTAGTTTTGCCTCTTTTATGCTTCAAACTGCACCAGGATAGGGCTGCATTACATCACTCGACGACATACTCTTTATCGCCCGAGAGAGCCACTTGGCAACGTTCTGGCGCTTGAGGAGGAATCTTCCGGAAGTCTCCAGCACCGGATGATTGGCGCAATAAAGTGTGATAAGCGGGCTACATATACGTCATATAGGCAGGAGATAATTACACATTTTACAACATAGTTAACGTCCGACAAAAGACTTTAAATGGGGCAAGGAGCAAGTGTTGACCTTATTCGCCATCTCAGTCGACTCTTATGAGATTAATTTTCACCATAAATATTTTCATTCCTACAAAATTTCATCCACCACCTTTATGAACGTTTCATCATCGCGATTGACACGTGGTCGGTGAAATATGGAAGATCCGTCCGGATTGTTTTGATGGGCGGTCACTCAGCGGGACGATCAATCTCGCCACACACCGGACAGACGGTCGATCAAGGTAGCAAAACAAGCGTCTCGATGAGCCAGCGATACTGACGTCAATCATCTTCCAGTTGATATTCTAATGGGCCACGCTCAGCTGTACGCAAATGAGCCACTTGTTGTGCTTGGCAGGGCGAACGTTGCAAAAAAGATACGTCCACGACGTCCGTCGTCGTTCAGAGGAAGATTGAAAAAATTAAATTGGTTTCCAAACCCCGAGCTTAATCGTTTTGTATTTTCTGAAGTTCTATGTTGATAAATTTATTTAAATAAAATAAACGGAATCTTAACGGTATTCAAAAGCGCAAATTAAAGCAAGAATGGATCACGTGAAAAAATTTTTCAAAATGATTCATAATAAAAAGTTTGAAGTGTATTGCAAAATATAAAGTGAATTATTTCAAACTAAAGAAAATATTTTAAATATCCTCCATGTCATAATTTTATCACGATAAATTAACAAATCAAACATGGTTCAAAAAATTGTAAAAGCAAATCAATGCAACATCGTAAAATTTTTGCATCTGATATTGACTAATTCGTATTCGTTATCAATTTGCCAACGGATTGCAATGAAATTTTGAAACCCTCTCATCAACCACTTGAAACGCGAATCGCGAAACCGATAAGCACTTGTCGTATCGTGCAAATCTCCGGCACGCTTGGGGACTTTTGCTTCCCTCGAGCGAACCAAACCCTCCGCCGGACCGAGCGGGTGTTTTTTGGATCTCGTTAGAATTCTTATCACGTGCCGCCCCCTTGGAATCCCGCCACAAAACAAACACCCAACCCAACGCTGTGATGAGTAATGGTTATCTCGCAAACAGATCAGGCCGTCACGAGACTCACTTCTCACTTCTAGTCGTTGTCAAGGCTAGCAGGGCACATGTGCGTTGTAATTTTCGTTTATCACACTCATCGTACGCAGATAACTACACTATAATTTTGCTGGAACTGGGCACTGATTTTCCCCCTCTTTTTGTTACACAAAAGCATGCATGCGTCATCGGGCTGTCATCAGTTGTTGTTGCGCTTGATGTGTGTGCTGAGCAATTTGTTATGATCAAATGGTTGTAATTTCAACCGAATGATTACAGAGGATGACAAACTTTTTACTAAAGAAAAACAAGGCACACACACATTTACATGATGCTTGCTCAACTGTGACAACGTAACTTCAAATAAAATTACATAAAACTTTAAAACCAAACGGTA
>KE525370.1:326413-344005 GCA_000441895.2 Anopheles sinensis | reverse complement strand
TACATAAGGTGCCTCAAATCGAAGACTTTTACAAATTTGTTTAATTATTCAAATCTCCCTTTCGAGCTTTGAAGTAATCTTGATAACATTACAACAAAATATTCACTTTGATTAACTTATGCCTATTTACGCTGGAAAGCAATACATTTTATTGCACTTATGATGAAGTTTGTTAGTTTTGCTTCTCCTTTACTCCTATGCCATTTAGTTTAATATTGATTCCCATTGAAATCGCAAATTATCCTCCCTTCTGCAGCATCTTCAGCATAAGCAGTATACGATCTACCGGTTCCAATAATTGCGAGCGCTTAGTACAGTGCTGTATCCACATTCCGGCTCGCGCTTGAGTATTTCTTGTAACGGTTGCATATTCATTGCCCACTCATACCCTCCCCCTGGGCAGGTTAATGGGGGGATATTGTTCTACCTTTTAATTTACTATTCTCCGACAAATTCCTCTCGACACGAGCTCGGCGTAGGGCTTAGCCTTGCAGACGGAAAGATCATGCACAAGACGGGAGCATAAGTATGTGTCCTCGTCGTTTCCCAGTGGGAAAAGGGGGTGGGTATCTTTCTCTCCCGCCGGCTCGAAGCGGGCAATGCTGTAAATACAGTCGACTCTCGATAATTCGAAGTTGGAGGGACCCAGAAAAAAGTTCGATTTATCGAGAGTTCGAAATATCAAGAGTGGTAGGAAATAAAATTGATACATTTTGAAACACGTCATATGCACATAGTTCTATATTTTAGGCAAATATGTACACACTTAAATTGTTATTTATATAAAAAGTGGAAAAAAATTCAAAAATACTGTTTTTAAACAAAACATTCTGTAATTTTTGTTTGTTTCAAAGCACAGCTTTTTGTTTCAAAGCAGCTTCACTTCGTCTATAACATTTTCAATAGTAAATATCGATTGAAAAACAATGTCATTGCTGACCCCTGACTGAAAGCAGAAGTCTCGTATCTTTTTAGTGAACTTTCAGCTTCTTTTACCGATATCGGAGCAGGATGTGACTTGTTTTATCACGTTTCAACTTGTTCAGCACTTCGAATGGTTGCAAATTGAGTGGGTAGAGCTTCAAATTCTTATGTGGCACAACATCCTCTAGTGGGACAAGGTTTCTCTCCGTTGAGAATTACTGTGACCGAAAGACGGTAATATCATAGATCGGTGGTCAGCCGTTCGTAATACCGGGGGGGTGCCAGACTTGGGATTTGATCCCACACCTATGGCTTGGTGTTTTATTGCGCTTCCATTGCGCCATGGATACCAATAATGGAACCAAATCAAATTTCAAATTATCGCGTGAAAAAAGCAACCCAGCTTCGAATTTTACTTCGAATTACCGAGTGTACCAAATCGTATTGCTTTTATTCGAAATAGCGAGAGTTTTCCAAGGGACGACTGATATACTTCGAATTATCGAGAGTTTCGAATTATCGAAAGTTTGAATTAGCGAGAGTCGACTGTACTATGTCCAAAAATAAGGTGACATTGAAGCTCAAACTGCACGCGTCCAAGGAATTGGAGAAATATTAATTTTGGGTTGTTAATCAATTTGTCTTTGACCTCCTTGCCAAGTTGCACGTGAAAATATTCATCCGGATAGGAGATACGAATTATTTTGTGAGCAACTTCATGTATGTTTCTCGTTTTTCGCGATGTCAAAATTTGTGAAGCAAAAAATTTACATAAAATTTTTGTTTGCGTAACCAATTTTCTGCTGTGGATTCGATGAGAATGGCCTTTGGTTATGTACCTGGTGTATAAGTTGAAGTATCCTGTTGAAGTATTTGCCATTTTTTGCCAGTTTATACCCATTGGCTCAATTTAAATGATATTTAATTTTTTTCGTCATTAGGCTTCAACATATAACAGTTTCATTTGGCCAAAAACGAAGTATCTTTATAGTGTCAGGTGTCGAAGCAAATTGTTTGCTGTGGTTTACATGCTCCATCTGTAAAAATATATGATAAGTAGTTTCGGCAATTCGAGAGTGGTCCTTTTGACCTCAAAGACAAGAACCATCCAGGAGCAACGAAAAAGTGCATTTGCATTTGAGCCGTTGGGTGCAGAACCAACCCACACTCAGCTAAAGTTGGAGGAAGCATTAAATGTGACGCAATTTGTGACTTGCGGAAGTTTTAAATCCATGCGCAAGATCCAGAAGCTTGGAAAATGAATCGGAAGACCCAAAAAGTGGTATTGAAACATGTGAATGCACCGGTGCGCAAGGCCAAAATCGTAGAGGAGACCATAAAAAACCTCAACTTAGAGATTCGAAAAAAGCTGTCGAAAAATGGGTACGTGAATGGTTTTCATCGTAGACCAAACAATTTTATTGAAATGGGATTCTTTAAATAAATAATACTTTATATTTTTCCCGGAAACCGTATTTTACTTTCGTCAAATAACTGGACATTTTCGACTTATACCTTATAATCATTATATGGTATAAAAAAAATTACTAGTGGTACAGTGAGTTCGAAAATGGCCGTGAATGTTTCGAAGAAGAAGAACGTCCTGGAATACCATCAAGTTCAGCCGACGAAACGTACGTCCAAATAATTGAAGAATTGGTGTTTATAGAATCGTCGGTTGACTATTACAGACCTCATCGATAATATTGGAATATCGATAGGATCAATAAATTTAATTTTAAAGAATGTTTTGGGCCTGAAACGCGAGAAATCTCGAATGGTACCGAAGTTGCTGATTTTTTTTCAAATAAGGCGTCGCGTTAAAGTGTATAAAACAATGCTATATGTCTTCATTGACAAGACGAAATACGTTATTTCTGGAGACGAGACTGGGATCTATGCTTATAACCCCAAAACAACCGATCAATCGAGTGAATTCTAATTTATATGCCAATTATGCGAAAAACGAGAAGTATAAGTGAAGCAGCTTACGAAATAAACCGTATCTCCTATCCGGATAAATGTTCTGGCTTGTAACTTGGCAAAGAATTAAAATACACATCTTTTGACTAACGAAACTAGGAATGTATCAAGTATAGGTCTAAAAGAGAGCGTTGAAAAACTTAAACAGTTTAATTCTATCTGATATCGAACAATGCGTTTTTCACATATCCTGGTAGATGTTGCCGTACAGATCGAAAAGCTGCATACCTTTCCAAATGTTCGTTAGGGGTCTCGTTAATTTTACCGCTTAGGGCCCCCATAAGTATAAACTCGGCACTGCCCAAGGCCTATGGTGTTTGTTCAGTTATTATTTATTCAAAAACATGTTAAACTCAATTACGGAAAAACGACATTGTTGGTTACAGAACATGGCCATAAATAACTTGATAGTCAACATAAACTGAAAGTTGCTGCAAAATTTTTGTTTCATACAATAAAGGCTTCAGTTTATTACTTGCATCTTAAAATATGACTCGCTTATTCTGAAATAAATATATTAATTGGAAAAATACAACAGAAATTGTTTTTCTACTGGAAATAGGTTATGTTCAATAACACCTTCTATAACTATTTCCCTTTCGTACTAGTTTTGGAATCGACCGTGTGTTAAAATTAAGGTTTTAAAAATTAAGCGCTCCGTAATTTTCTTTTCGTTTTCGTGAATCTCAATTATAACACCAATGTGTTTCCCTATTTCTATCTAAAACACGCTAGCACATACTAAAGCTATTGCCTACATTCGAATACAATGGTTTAGAATAGTTTTGCTCTCGAATTGGCTTGTTCAGATTTCAGTACCCAGTGGTCGTAGAAACCCTCCCCGGTTTGGCACATGAATACCCTAAACATACTCTCGATCGTACGGTAAACGCCATTTCGTGAGGCCTATTACTCCGTTCCTGGTTTCCTGAAGCGTTGTGTAAACATTTGGTAATAACTGACTCGACAGCGTTTAGTTGCTATAGTTTCTAACCGACACTAAACTTTGTTCACTCATAATCCTGACTTGAGTTGAATCGACCAGCGTGCGGGAGGAGTTCAGTCGTTGGCAAACCGACCGCGACGGTCTCTGGTGCGTGCAAAGTGCGTTTTCTACAGCTCCGTCACGTCGTTCATCACAGTTCGTAGCATATGGCCCTCTTGGTGCCCGGGTTGGCGAGTAACTCCGGCATCGGATCCGTAGGGGCACTACTCGTGTGCCTCTCCGTTCGCTGCGGTAGGCAGCATCTTTCGCTGCAGCGTTTTCATTTCCGTGCCATTCTCCGCGTCGCGCAAGTTCAACGAACCCGAGTTGCTCCAGCACTCACGTATGATGGTCCAACGTTGCCGGCCGGTTGTGTACACCAGCCCGATAAACATGCCCTGCAGGGCGACACTGTAGACGATGAATACTTTGGCCACCTCAGCTGCACCGAATTTGAGTGTAAGTACTGTGAAAACAGTCCAGCACAACAGCGAGAAAACGGTCTCCATGAGGCAGAGCTTCTTCCTGTACCGAAAGACGAGATCGGGAGAGCGATTAGCGGCGGGAGGTTACATAGATTGGGTATGAACTCACTGTTGGTTTACGTATTTCAATCGTTCCTGATCGATCTTTGTATGCCCTTCGGCCGTATCAACTATACTTCGATAGTTGCCGGAGGAAAGCCTTCCTGCGAAGTAATAAGCTAGGACGTGCGTTACAACGATGGCGCCAAAGTATAGAAACACTATGCATATCAGGGCACCTGCGATGGAGAATTCGGAAATTTAGTGTTAGTTTTGTGAAAGAAAAATATGGACGCTCTGAACCTCACCGTTGGGCAACAGGAACAGCGGAATCAAGGTGATGGTATAGAGCACCGCTAGAAACGCGTACATCTCACGTTTGTTTTTGTATTATACTCAAGCCCATTCGGTATGTAGTAGGCGACGTGCATCGTATTAAAGACGTTCATAAGGAAGAATATGAAGACCGAAGTTCCAAGCCAACCGTTGGCGAACATTTCCGTCACTCCTAAAACCGCACCGAAAGAAAGAGAAAGGGAAAGCCATTAGGAATGAGGGTCCCGCGCTTCCAAATCAGGCCCCCAAATTACTCTTACCAATACTCCCAGAACTGATGCAACGGTCGCCACATCGTGCAAGGCCCAAAAATATTGTCCCGATCGCGAACGTGCCCGCATGGGCCGCGATAAGATACCCGAACGTGGTGTTCAGCTTTGGCACGAACGAGTAGCAAAGGGCGGCGAACACCAACGTCACCGTTGCCAGGCTGATACCGACAACGATGAGCCACCGGGGCCACCTCGACTGGGGCATGCACACCTTCGCCAGCAGCACACTTTCATCGTCGTTGGTCATCTCCACGCAGTAGGCATCGAACACGGACACGTACCGCCCATCTTCCAGCACCAGCAAGGACCCATTCTGCAGCACGTACATTGAATCGTTCTGGTCGGCACTGTACACCAGAGCGATCTCATCCCTACACTGGTCCTGATCTCCCTGGACCGGCAGGGTGACTTCCTTCTCGCCCATCTCAATGCACTCGTTGTTGCCATAGAAGTATGCCTCGATCGCCTCGATCTTCAGCTCCAGGTTTCCCGCGACGCACTCGTTACTGCTTGGCTTTATCATCTGCCCCTTGGGGCAACATTTGCGGATGTGTGCCTTTTCATTGTACACCAGCCGGATGGAGGACACCTGCGAATGGAGTAAGATACATCCGTTTCCGTTAAGTCTTTCCAATACATCTTTCGATCTACGGTTTTTTAAACCCTGCGAGGATGCATTCATTATGCCCATGTTTCCTTAGGCATGAGAATAAATTATGCTAATTGCCAAGGGACATTCGACAACTTTGTTACAAGCAGTGGAATAATGGAAGGGGGTCTTCATAGCATCGCATCCGGCCCGCGTTCCAATGAATGTTTCTCGTTTCGAATCTTTCACGACCCATTAACTCAATACGTTTTAAATTCCTCTTGAACGTCCTACACAAATGTGTACAGCTATTACGTCTCCAGTGGGGCCCAACTCCCAACGCGACGATGATGATTTGCATATCAAATTATCACCCTTCGTTTCTCCGTCCATTTCCGGGCGAAGGTCATCGTAAAAGAGTTAGACCGTACCGTACACTGGCGGACTGGCTGGCTTCAAATGGTTTCATGAAACGATGACGACAGAATGACCAGCAATGGGTCTATGACGAGACTAATGTTACTCTGTCCGTCTGGGATACATTTGTTCCCCTACATTTCCCTTCCGATTTCCAAACGGCGAGACAATTTGACGTCATTCATTAAATGGGTATTATGAGATGGTGACCCCCGGCAGCGGGACTTCAGGTAGGAACGCACCAATATCGTCCTATTGCTCATGCGCCGTTTTTAAGAATGATGCACCTTTGTAGAACCCCACTGATTCCCATCCTTATCAGTGCCATTGGCGTCACAATATCACAACCACGCCAAGTCACGACGATGGCACGTAAAGCGCACTACTTTACTTACGTTAAATTCCGAGCAATTCGGTGGCAGTGCGTCATCATCGTTGTTGGCGTCCCCGGTGGAACTTCGCTCGGTGGCAACAGAGGCGGCGTTTGTTGTTTTTACACTCGCCGTGCTGGGGACTGGAGGCGTTGTCGAGGTCGTTGTTGTCGGCATACTCGTAGAGCTAACCAGTTGTGCCGTAGTGGTGCTCGTGGTCTCCTCCGTCGTTGTGGAAGGAGTTGTAACAGACCGTGCGATGGTCGTAGTATCCACACTCACCGAAGGCACCTCGGTAGTAGTTGATTGATCAATTTCTGCACTGTTCGATGGATCGACACTTGACAGCACGTCACTCGAAATTGGCAGCGAGTTCTCGCGTATCGCGCCGGTAGCGTTATCTATCGTGCCTAAGCTGCCGTCCGCTAGCGATACCAGAAGCATCACCAGCGCCAGTAGCCATCGACGGCGGTATCCCAATTGCAGCCGCATGGCGCAACCGGATTTGTCACGCGCGCTCACTCCAGAAACAACAAGAACCCTCCGGTAATATGGCGCTGTATCCGGCGGGCGTCACAGCACAAATGCAATCTCCGACGACGTCGAGCTCGTGGTCTAGGTGCCTGACGAAGCTCTTGGGTGCTCGACGAAGCGTGCTATTAATTCACCACCACGAACGCGGAACGAACGAACCGGTTACCGGTAGCACTGATTCATCACTCCTGCACGTCACGTCCACATGGTCTCTCCGAGGGGTGGATTGTACCGGCACACGGACCCGGGACTGACCCTGGAGGGCTTTTTCAGTCGTCGATTCTTCACCTTGCCACAAACACTACTGACACCGATTCGAACCAATCGCGAAGATAACCCTTGTCGACAAGGTGGATATCTTTCTGTATTAAATTTATCAGTCACGATTTAAACTCCCCTGATAACTTTCCAAGCTTTGACGAGATATTTTTGGACCAAGTTACCTTCTGCGCACGGACTTAACGTCATAGCACGCACTTCCAATTGACCCTTCGTTGCCAGCTCGCACCCGTGCCTACCCGGTCGAGGATGGACCGTGTTTGTTTTACTTGCGGGAACTGGAGCAACACCCGGGTACCGTCCAGGTAGCTTGCATAACGCACCAACCGGTCGCCTGGCCGGGTCGTTTCACTTTTACGTCTTTTCGCACCCTTGTTTTCGTCCATCCGTCGGCAGACGAATTGTGTTAACCCGTAGGCCACACCTTAAAACGATGAAATGTCGTGTATTTATCGAGCGACCAAAGATACGGAGCACCATCGAACAGCGCGCGTCGATCGACGATTGGAGGCTGATGATCGAGATCGGAAGTTGGAGCACAAGCCTGAGTCCACCCTCTGCACTGGTGGTTGTTTTGCAACGACAATGGAGAGAACCACGGAGAGATCGAGAGCGAGAGTGAGACACACTTGCAAACCCCCACAGAACGATCCACTTAGCTACTAAGCCCTCGGGGCTGCACTGCGTTTGATGCACGTTTCTGTGTCATTTCACAGATAAAACACACACTCACAGACACGCACCAGAGAAGGGTGGACTATTCTACCGAGCAACAAGGGGGTGCTACAAAAACTCCAAAAAGCTCGTCACACCCGTTTGGGGGTGAGTTGGAGTTCTCTTTGAGGCAGGAAACGCGCGCGCAACTCCACACACCACGACAGACGGCGACCATGTGCGCGGTCGGGAACTTCTGTAGCCACACACAACTTGAGCTCGACTGTGACCTGCCTGGTCACTGGTTCGAGCAATAGCTAATTTATTCACGAGGTGAATCCGGTCGCGCCAAAGCCAAATGACGGTATTCGATTTCGGAACCGGTCTCAAATTTGTTTAGAAAAAAAAACAACAACAAACCAAAATGCGATCATGGTCGCGATCCTCGTGCGGCGCCCCGGGGTGAAGACGAAACAATACTATCCACCCTGCTGCTACTAGGATTCACCCTCACCCGAGGTAGCCTCCACGCGAATGATAAGCTTTATCTAATCTTACTGGAACGCCGGAATCTTACCGTGCTCCGAAGAACAACGCTTGTCGATATGAGTTTGCCAAACAGAATGTAGCCGAAAAACAAAAACCCTTCATCGCACAACTACACACTTCTCCAGCCCGTGTTTAACCCAATAGGTTACGCAAGAAAACATAACGTAAACATATCGAAAAGGTTTACCCATTTTTGGAGATTTATTTTCAACCCTTGACAGCCTGCAATGGAATAAATGATTTTGTATAATTGAATAAAAATAATTAAAGGTTATAAATAACCTCGGTCTTTGAAAACGGAGGAGAGTTTTTAATTATATTTACAGCTTTTACCATATTTTGATGCTTTTTTGTACTCTTTCCAACTGTAACTTTACCAGCAGTGCTATTTCATAGTGAATCCATCGAAAGCAATACTATGATAGCCAACACGTATATTGCAATGGCGGCAATATTACTACGATGGTGGCGGTGGCCACGCCTTTAAGCAATAATTGATATGCGAGCTGTTAGTAAGCGCATTCTGCTTTTATTCTCTCTTTCAATGGAATGACCCAGGTTTTTTCTTTTGGAATATGTATGTATTTTTATTTGGAAACAAAACAACTTGCTTATTAACGTTGCGCCTCGTCTGTTTGAAGGTGCGGCCATCGCTCTTGAACTTGCCACCATCGTAACTTGCGGATTAGCTTTCGAAGTGTTGCTTTGATTGGCTAATCCAGGAGTCGGCACAAGCTTCGTGGAAGGGTTTAGATGGTGAAAAAGCACCCGAATCCCTAAGCTATTATTCAATATTATTTTAGTGTTATGAGCCCTCTTTTATATGGACTATCTATTTTCTAATCTAATTATTGCAAAGTATTACAATTAACAATTGATTTTACATAACAAATAACAAATTAACATTCATTCATACTCATTTTCGTTGAATTTTGCACTCATTAAACTAATAACTGTTTGAGCGTTACACTTTAATTAATCTCTTTTATTCTAGTGTTAACAAATACTCTACTCAAATTATTTCACTGTTCCACTTTTTTACTGCCATATTTATCGAATTGTTTGAATTGAGGTGCCATTACATTGGGTTAAAATAGGTTTCGGTTTACACCACTATTTTACAAATGATATTCAGCTGAAATTAGTGATTTGAATCTGCTTCTGTTGAAATGTGGAAAAAATCCCTCTGCCTACAAGAGGCAATGTCTTTCTTTACTCTGGTTGGAGATCGACGTCTGGTAATATTCAACTGTTATAATTTTCTCTGCTGTGTGAAACTACGGAACATACAATAGAAATAAAATGATAGCATGAAATAATAGAAATTTTTCTCACAATTGATTATTTCTGTTAATTATTGAAGTCAATTTACCAATCTCCATTAATTTACTAATTTTCTTTTCTGTGATTAACTGTCTTAGATCTTCGTAATATTAATTTTCTATATTCGGTAGGAACTAGGTAAGAGAAACGTTTCAAGCAATATTCTTGTGATTTTTGTTAAAACTAAAGCAACACTGTTACTTTAAGGGTTAAAAACTATATAACTTTGTTCCGGGAGTCGTACGTGGGAGCGTTGAGCACACTTCCTTTTCCGGTAAATTTTTGTTTTATTGTTCTGTTGTCGTCGGTAGGCAGAGCGCTATGATCGGTAGAGTTGTACGCAGATGGGTGCAGCTCGTCGGAGCATGCCATGCATAAATGAGCAGTATTTTTTTAAACGTCCCTTCTTTTGATCTTCTTCTAGAAATGTGACACTTACCAAGGGATGGGGAGTCATACGAAGAAAAGAACATCAGTTGATGTAAGTGTAGTTTTGATAATGTTAATGTTCTATGGAATTCCAATGGAACGATGTTTTTTAATTGCTCGGTTCAAACAAAATTTTCTGAGCTAATCATAGAAATAACTAACCCTACATATTATTTACACACTGATTCAAAAGAACAGTTGAAAAAAATAAATCTTTACTTATTACTCACAAATAAAATATTATTAATCATGTTCGAGGATTCTACGAATTGAAATCATAATCTTAAAGTTAAACATGTCAGCTTCAAGCAAAACGAGACTCATTTTTTTTTTAAATTTTCAACACAATTAGTGATCCAAAAATATGTCTATAATCTTTCACCGATCAAACTATTTGAACTCTGCTCCAACAGCTTACTGAACATAATTTCCCATTCGAGATGAGTCACCAGTTGGGAAAAAACCCCTTCGCTCCCCAACAGGTTTCCGGCGACCTTTCTTCACCCAAGGTCGTCTTATCGTTTTATGTACGCGATCGGATGGGGATGTTTTTATACCTGCTGGAAAATCCAATCTCCCCACCGCGGTGGGTTGGGTATTTTCCCCCCAGGGGTGAATGTACATGGGATAGTTTAATTGCACTACCTTTTCTTTGTCTTTCAACGCCTGCAAAAATGATTGTACTACGGAGAGGTTTCTTCTCAATCGGTTTTGTTGGATGTTTTCATTTAATTCTCCCTGTGGGAGCTGTTTCTCATTGCTGTTCCCTGGTTTTTCGCACAACCATATCCATTTTTGGAACTTACATGTCTTTCTCCTGTCGCCTGAAATGACCACCATTGGTCACATCTTGCAGTGCCCTAAATCACCCTCTGCTGACAGCATTCACTTCTACAAGTAGATTGTAAAAGCAGTTAAAAAAGCACTCATGTGTAAGTAAAGGATATAACGTTACTTGTTACATTGGTAAATAAAGAATTTTTCTTATTTCCTTCCCATGCAACTGCTCAAGCAGGTTCAGTAAAACATTCACAAAACATAAGCCAAAAGGAAGACGACTTAAAAACCTCACCTTCGTCTGCGCTGACACTGCTGTTGCCATTTTTTTTTTTTACATGACCCCCGTCTGGGTCGAATTCGCAATCTCATCGGCCCAAAACCAGGCCAACAAGCGAACCAAGCTCGTACTGGAAACGAAAACGCTGTAAAACATTTTGCGACCTCGGTCAGCTGCAGAAAATCGACTGCTTCGCGAAAGAAAGAATCGGCATCGCCACAAAAGTCGCTACCCTAAAGCATCTTCAAGGCCACCAGACCGGACCGTTTCGAACCGCTCGAAACTGCCGCGATTCGGTCCGGCCCGGAAACCGGTTCTCGCTCAGGCTTTGAGCCTGCCTCGGCAAGTTTGTTTCGCTTCTTCGCGGGAACACTAATTCTGCAATCAAAAAAAAAAAAAGAAAAACAAAACCCACCGGTCGGCAGTCACGTTGGCTTTTGTTTGTTTTATTGATTTATTTTATCTTTTCTTCACAAAAATAAAATGTCCCGCGGCAGCCTGCGCGAAGTGGTGACTCGGTTTCGTGAAAGTTGTGCGATGCTGACTACCTAGTGAGGCCGTGAGTTACAAATTTTAACTATTCCGCTACCCGAAACGAACTATAATTAACTCCTATCGTCCTCGTCTTATGTACAATGCCGCATTATGCTAGGGTTTTTAATGAAATAAAATCGAATTATCGAGGTGGCTAAGAATAATCTCTTCCAAGTACGGATCATCAAGTGGGTTGGTCCTTTCACACCACCCGCAACTCGTCCGCATCGTCATCCGCGTACCCAGAGGGCAGAACCGTTTGCGTATCTCGCGGCATCTGATGCTCGGCGTACGGAGTTCCGGCAGTCTGGGCCTTCAGCCGCTGGCCAACGTTGCACAGGCCGATCGAACGACGCCTCAGGCCCACGAACACGACGAAAATGATGATGGCGTTCCAGGCGAGTACGGAGAGCAGTGTATACTTGTTCATCGAGTACGGAATCCACACGATGATCTGGGTGGCACAGGCGAACGTGGAAACGATCGTGCTAGGAAAGGAAAAGACACAGGGCGATTAATGTCAGTTGATCCTCGGAAGTACGAGTGACACTTTACGTACAGCTCCTTTCGTTGGTCCATTCGCTTGGCCGTGCTACCTTCGTTGATCATTTCGAACGGGTTCTCGCTGCTATTGAACCCGAGATGGTTGCGTCCGAAGGAGGTGTAGATGTTGGCCGCACTGATGGTCAACGTGATCGTCAGACTGGCCAAGACCGTCATAAAGAGGACACTTTCGGAGTAGAATGTCAGTGCCATGGCGATCAGCGAGCAGGAGGAGATGAAGAATACCGCCACCAGCAGCAGCCGATAGTTGATGCTGGTTGTGCCGGTGGCCGACGAAAAGAACAGTATCGAGCTGAAGAGCACGAAGAGGGCGTACGAAATCTCCACCAGGACTTCCACGATCGGACGGTATTGCTCTGGAAGGGAACGAGAAGGAAGAGCCGTGTTAGTATGATCGCAAAATGGACCTTTTGGAATCCCTCCTACCTTGGTGGATGGTGTCGAGAAGCAGCTCGACCAGAATGGCAAGCGCCAGGAATCCCGCATGACTCCCTATCAGAGGCCCGTACCGATGCGGTAGGGTACGGTCGAAGATATACGCCAGCACGGTGATACCCGATGCGATCAGCGCCAGGACGATCATCACCGTGCCCAACCAGCCGGAGAACAGATCCGTCTCGGCCGTCGGCGATTCGCAGATGTGCGCCGCCAGCACCATGTTGCCCGATTCCTCCACGCAAAAGTCATCGTAGAACTCGACCCGATCGCCTCGCGTCACCAGCAACGAGCCGTTCTGGATGAGCATCATCTGTGTGCCGCGATCGTTGAATATCAACCTGTTTATTGGGGAAACCGGAGACCGAACAGTTCCAGTCGTTAGTTTTGGTTGTTTATTTCGTTTGGTTGCCTACGACTAACACCTACCGCTGGCCGACGCACTTCTTGTCGATCGTCGTGTTGTAGCGCAAATATCTGCCGTACTCGTGACATCCCGGTCCGTAATAGTCCAGCTGGCGGGCTAGCAACGAGAAGCGACTCATGTGCTCGTACAGATCGATCGGGTGACAGGTGGTTATGCTCAGACGATGGAACGACTGTCCCTTCGGGCAGCACTTGCGCACGGTCAGCTTGTCCAGGGTGTGGATCTGTACTGGCTACATTCCGGTCCGGCCCCGGGGAGTGATTATTGAGGTGGAAGAAACATGAAACATAGTCAAATTAATGATTATCCTGTCACTGGTTAAATGTTTCATCGCCTTCATTTTTTTATTCTCTTAAGGAAAACAGGTAAAAATTTTGGTTTTCTGTTTTCCTTTCTTCTGATAGGAGATTTCATAATCAATTTGGCGAGACTTCTAGGCACATATTGCCTACTCAAACGTTTACTGCGGTGGCATAGAAAAATAAACCGAAAAGATACTCTGTCTGATAACCATGTCTCCATCTCGAAGCTGCCATAAGTTATGCTAATTTTTTAAAACGATTAGATTTGCATACCCGTTCTTTAGCTTACTTCGTAGTAAGCTCTCGAAAAAAACAGCCGTCATACGACATCGAAGAAAGTGTCTTCCGTGGGTTTTAGGGTAATTTTTGCTTCCAAAATCTAAAGAAGCCCTCCGTCGGCTTACGTTCCAGAACAATTAATATCAATCACTGCAGAGTGCCAGCAGAGTTGGTGGCAAGATTTTTCCAGCGCGATCCCAGAAAAGACTCGCTTTTTCGGCACAAAATAAATGATCGCATCGGGAACCAGTTTGGCCATAAATAAAACTCCTCTCGGACATGATTTCGTGGTCTTTATCTTTCTTTTCGTCGAATCTTTTCGGTCATTTGGCAAATTTTGTGGTACACTTACGAACCTTTCTAAAGGCATCCGATTCACCAGCGAGTTTCCAGACGGAGGTAACTTTAACATTTCCCTAACCGGTATTGGAGGAAGATTGAAGACGTAAAACAAATCGCGCACCTTCGCACATCCGATCCGCGATACGACCGCATTCAAGCGTTGCGTTCGAACGCGAAGGCGAAACGATTCCAGTTCGGTTTCATGATCAAGTTTCCGAGGCAGAATTCTGATGTGCAACGTTGGGTCGATATTGTGTTTTCCGGTGCATCGCAACGGTAGGCAGGCAGGCAGAAGCCGGACGGACACGTTAACTTTGGCAATTTTTAACCTCCAACCGTGCGAATGCCACATGGCATCGTGGCATGCAGGCGAGCGGTAGAAAGTAATGTCCTTCGCGAGTGTGGAACGAAGGTGAAGAAATCCTGCTGCACCATCCGATGCAACTCACGCACGGGTAAGATTGTATCGCAGGTGCAACAGGTATTATAAGCCTTTATATTGAACTTGATAAGCGTTGTATGATCGTCAGCACGGGATCGCCGTTTGCCCTTTCGACGATCACTCCAACTGGTGGGCGCTTGAGTCGTTCAAATCTAGGTTGCACTGGACTGTGGTTCGATCGCTTCCTCGTTCCATATCTCTAAGCGACCAAGGTCAGTGATACTGGCGTTGATATGACGTTCGGTATGCATAATTCATCGGAATGGAAATAGAACGTAGCAAAAACGGCATCGGCGGGAGACGCCAATAACAACAACAAAAACGCTGTGGAGGCGCTTTCATTCGCCAGACTTCCAACACAAACCGTCCATTTACATATGTTGCAAGCGATTAGGCCGCCAGCTTTTAGCGAGGTTTTAGGCTGGAACAGTTTTATTGGAAACCGCTTATGCCGATGACGGCCATATTTAGTGATCACCGTGAAGAAAAGTTCTGAGCAGCCAAACGACGAACGCCTCAAAAAGAAATAGCCGCAATAAAGGGAACCCGATTGGCAAGTCGCAGATTAGTGGCCATGTCATAAGCCTGCTGGCGACACCAAAGCCGTTTAACATTTCCCGCCCTGTCAGGCTGGACAGGGCCAGAAAGGAGAACACTGACACTGGATCTAGTTTGCTCGCCCGGAAACCTCACACGTGTGTGCCCGTAATGGCGGAGGTGTGCTATTAGGACTGTTACACAACGCGCGTCTTGCATCGGCTGGGACAGCATTAATAACTTCACCTCCCCATATAGTGCCATATACCGCCTCATTATTAGCGTGATGTGGTGAAACAAAAGAAAAGAAAAAAAACCGTCCCGAGGGGGCAGTAAAGACAGAAAGAGATCCACATCCAGCCTCGGTCAGGTAACCGCGTTCGATGCAATTAACAGCTTCTGTCGTCCTGATTCGTGCTGATGGACGCTAAATGAGTCTCGCACTTTCCGTGTGAGTGCATTCGGCATACACACACACCATCGGTGATCGTTTGCCCCCGTGCAACGTACGGTTTCAGATGCGTCATGAACTTGACGAATGGTTCCTGTCCAGGCATAAGAGATCTCTTCATCAAGGTGAACCACTGAAGTGGGGGGGTGGGAATTTACTGCAGGATAGTCAGTTTTGGTCACACTGGACAACTTCAGCTGAATAATTGATGACATTTCCTAGCATTGCTTTGAAGAAGCTACCACCCGAGGAGCGCCACTTGTGTAAATCTGGATATCTTGACGCCCCACGAGCCGCACAGCTGGGAACTGTTGTTGCACCGAAAACGGCAAAACATGACGCTATTCGAGCGTCTACGACATTCACCAGGGCGTTCCGCTACCGATCCCCGCCACTTCGGGTGAAGGTCAGCTACCGAAAAGCTCTAAATAGGTAGCCTCTTGGCCCAAAACAAAACGCAAGATCTGGTCTTTGGTAATCTTGGTTGCTCTCACGACGATCATTGCGTAAGATCGACATTGGCCTACCGCACCGTCATAAACAATGTCGGGCAGCGGGTTCTGATGTGTGTTTTGCTTTGCCTTCTAGCCTACCTTGCGGTTTCCGATGCAGGCGACACTCTGTTCCGCCGAGCTGGATGCAAGCTCCGACGACACGGAACCATTGCCCGCCGGCGTGGTTTGATTCAGTGCGGACGCGATCAGCCGATCCAGTGCTTCGTTGTAGTCCTTCGTGTTCACTTTCTTCCGCTGATGCTGCGGATCGATCACGTAGTCATCCGTGACACTCTCGCCGGAATCGTCGACATACGTGATGAAGTTGGCACCGGTCCGATCGGGCACGATCGCCAGCAGCAGGAAGACAACGCCGACACTCCACATCGACAGTACACACAGTGTCCTTCGAGAGGCCATTTCTTGTTTTGGATCTTAAGTACCGATCAGCACACTGTCACTTTTCTTCGCCCTCGATAATATCACTAGAACAGAAATGTTAACACAATTTGACACACCGACGCGATGAATTCTGGGACAAGAATACACCCAAAACCACTTGCGCAAATTCCGTCCAACTTGTAAATGGGTCGGCTTGTACTTTTATTGTCGGAACAGCGCCGAGCCTCCGAGCCACAACAATCGAACTGCCAGATGCGAACCTCGACGATCGAATGAACCGTACTAGAAAGCCATGCCGCCTCGATCGAACAGTTCACGCACAAAAATCGGCAGAGTTCTACACGACCGTTTACTCCGCCGCGTTTACGTGCGAACGTCGATCGTAGTCCGCTACCTGTGCCGTCCGAATCGACACTGACCGGATCGGCGATGCCCTTCTCCGGCAGGCTGCGTCTGTGGAGCGTCTGTGCGTCTCGAGGTCCGGCACGGCGAGGTGATGACGATACCGCGTGCGCACGGATATCGATAGTAAAACGGGCGCGATACATGGAGATCATGGTTGCTGCGGTTACACACCATCAAGCGAAACGGGCTACGGGCAAGTGGCCGCGACCGCGCACCAGTGGTAGTAGCATCAGCGGTTTTGGCCGAAGGCTTTTTTACGTGTTGTGTTAAACCTGCCCGGTGCCAGGTGAAATCAGGTTTTGTTTTCGGATGAGTGAACCACTGACGCAACACCGAAAAACCCATCCACACACGCACGCACACACAAACGGGGTGGACAATCCGCGAGTCCGGATCGAGGCGATTGGAAAAACAAGTTCTAACGACCGCCACAATGGGGAAAAGGCGGACATAAGTCGATCTTTAGTATCATAATTTCAGTTACATTTCCTTGAAGTAGACTAGTTAACTAAGACCGATCCCAATTTTTAGCCTTCTAGGTTGAGTAGATTTTGAGAAATAATCTGTCAAAGTCAAAAAAGCGGTAAAAAATGACCCTTGTAAGCGAACTTTTATTGATTGCTTGATGGCTTTCGTTTGGATAGTATTCAACGATAATAATAATGTATTATACATCATTTGAAGGTAATACATTCAGCTTTCATGTGAAATTAAATGCATATTTAGCTTTTCTAACTTATTTTTGCTAAGTG
>KE525370.1:311422-326393 GCA_000441895.2 Anopheles sinensis | reverse complement strand
CATAAGTCGATCTTTAGTATCATAATTTCAGTTACATTTCCTTGAAGTAGACTAGTTAACTAAGGCCGATCCCAATTTTTAGCCACCTAGGTTGAGTAGATTTTGAGAAATAATCTGTCAAAGTCAAAAAAGCGGTAAAAAATGACCCTTGTAAGCGAACTTTTATTGATTGCTTGATGGCTTTCGTTTGGATAGTATTCAAACGATAATAATAATGTATTATACATCATTTGAAAGGTAATACATTCAGCTTTCATGTGAAAAATTAAAAATGCATATTTAGCTTTTCTAACTTATTTTTGCAAGTGAAAACTATAAGATATATTGAAAAAAATACACTCCTTAAACTTTGGTAATGCAGCAAAAAAATGTTTCGATGTGTTCTGCTCTAAAAAGTTTTGAATAACAAAATTTAACTTATTTTAAACTATTTTGCAAAGTTTCATTTGCGGCAAGTTGCCGGATCAACCCCAACCGTAGTTTTGAAAAATTACCTACTACTGATCGTTCCCGGTCTCTATGAAAAACAAAATGAAAAATTATTGAAAACAAGCATGATTTAAACAGTTAAGTGTTTTATCCTTCTATGAAAATACGCTTATCAGTTGCTTAGTGTGTTTATACTTCTTTTCCCGAACAGTAACCTTGGTAGTAATCAAGATCAAGAAATGTTGATCTGTGTGGGCTTGACCGATCAGTCAACGACAATGTGACAGTCGAAGCCATCCCAGATGCAGTGTGTAGATTTAACCAACCAGCACTAACTACTCCCAACCGGTCAATTCTCGTTAAAGAGAAAACAGCTCATACCAAAGCACTCCAGTCTACCACTAAGATTGATCGTATTACTGTAGTATGGATGAACTCTGAATTAAACATAACGATTTTTTTTAAAGACAACAACAATAGTTCTGTTGATGATGAACAAAAACAGTATTGCTCACGGGTGGAAAAACTGTATCAATCAAAATCAGTTTCATTTTGAGAATGATAGATCGAAGAATATTATCAGTGATCACGGAGCATCTAAGGTCAGATGAGTGATCTAGCTTAGCTTGAAACAGGATCTACCCCACAGCCTTGCATTATTGCATGGCATTTCCCCACTACAATATTGGTTGTGGCTTCTTCAGTGTTTATTAAGTTATTTATATTTGATATATATTTCTTTGAAAAGGAAAGAGAAATGCGAAATGAAGTGTTCCCCATGAGTACAGCACAGAGTATGAAGCGTAGAAAAAAATAATTCGTGAAAACCACACGATGCATTCGGTGTGAGAGTTTATTAACCTCGAGTAGGATCTTCAAAAACAAGCACCGCAGGGATTGTTTGTCGTCGAATATTTTTCAACCCCGAACTTGCGAGTACTGTTCTCAATGTAGATCAATATGCGATAGAAAGATTTAGGAATATATTGATAACCATAAGCTGCCAGAAAGTAATAAGTGCTGAAAAATTTGACTCGCATAGCAAAGATACTTATCGTAACTTTTTATCACTATATGTTAATTGACCGTGTATCAAACCATGTCGATCATTTTGAAATGAGCTTGAACGACGAAGTAAACTTGATTTTATAAAGATTTATGAAAATTACAGGTGATCATGCATATAAGAATCACAAACATTTTTGTAACAAAACCGTGTGTGCTGTGAATTGCATACCTTTGGGCGTTAAAATTTTATTAAATCTCAAATAATTAATTATTCATAGTACTTAAAAGCATGTAGCATAGTTACAGTGTTGACTTTGAGTAAAACACGTTCATACAATATCAAAACATTGCGAAAAGTCTGCCGATTCTCTCTAAAACTAATAATGTCCGCTTGTTCCATACAAGTTCCCCATTGTGGACCGATCAAGCGGTGTACGACCCCGCGGAACCACAGCCGGGGTCGGGAAGATCGTGTTCGCGGTGAGTCGGGCAAGGTCGAGGAGGGTTGTTTCGCGAACTTCCCGGACCGGTACCACCACGACCACCACCGCCACGTGCAGTAGAAGAGAATTAATGGACCCCAGCGAAGAACGGCGATCCATCGAGGGAAAGATTACTTCCAAAGACAGTTGCCTTACCTGGCTCGTTTCGGGGATTCCCCTGGAACGGGGAGGCTTGTAATTCCCCCGATTGACAAAGTTCCCCCCGGAAAGGTCGCTGGCAGAGGAATGCCTTGTTGCATACATTTTGGACATTATTTTATCGAACAAATTATCAATCGGTTAATAGCAGGGGTCGACATATTATTTTATGTAATGGTTTGATTAGCATCTTATTTAAAAAAATTGCCATAGCAGAATTTCCATCAGGTTGAAAATAATTCCTAATGTAGGAAAAAAGTTAAGACCTCTAAAAAAGAGAGAATTTGTTGAAGAAAAATTCTTCAACGTGGAATTTGAAATAAATTATTTACAAACAGGCGCGTCATTGCGTTGCAAGTTACAATAATAAAAAAAAGGAATCCGAGGCCTCAATTGGAATTAAACCCACGATGTAATTTCAAGCTCATTTTTCTAGCAATCCTTCCTGTGTTTTCACCTTCCTACCTGTAAATTTTAAGTAAATTATCGAAATCTATATCTATAAAATTTTGTTTCCTAAAGGGCTGAACCAATATCAATCAAAATTTGCACACTTGTTTGATAGACACGAGAATAGGCTTTTCACTGTATCTCACTTCTGGAAACTACGTACTTTTTTAATAATTAATGATTTCCTATCTCCACATAATGGTGTGTTTGGTTACATTCACCATCGACAGATGAGGTGTGAATTCAACTCGTAAGTTGAAACGGTCAAAGCCGCATACCTTTTGGCAATGTGTGGTGAGATTAATTCGAACAAATCGTTTGATTTTAATGAAAAGAAAAATATTCTTTGTTATTACAAATACCCTAGAGATCGTGTGTAACATGAAAAGAACAATCCGCTATAGCCAAGGGCATGTAGAAGTGCTAATCTCATCAAGGGATTTTAGCCAAACACTTACTAGCATTCTACGATCCACGCAATCAATGCTTGTTTGCTTGAAAAAAAAGCTACAGAATATATAATCCGTCATATAAAAGATCTATACGACAGTTTGAACTCATTCTAAAATTACTTCTGGTGGGAAAAATTAGTTGATTCCAACAGCATCCCTTGCGCTGCTAAATTAAATGAACTTCCCCTGACCCACGTTCGGTAGATTGCCGACCTCTGGCTACACGCACAAATGATGGCATACATTTCGGCGCAAACTGTTCAGACGATTCCGCTGAAGCGTTTGAATTTATCGAGCGTAAATTGGACCAACATGGATAGTTTCACGATTCATTTACATCGAAAATGTGTTTGATTAGATGCCCATACATTCGTAGGCGTGTAGTAAGAACGATTAATTTTCTGTTACAACATAATAAAATTCACTTATTTGCCCTTCATTAGCTTATGCATTGAAAATAAACCGAAAATGGTCTTTTTCATTGAGCTTCACTCAAAGCGCTTTATAAAAAAGCCATTCTAACACGTTTAAATGAAATAACACATGCAATTTCATATACTACACGGATTAGGGCACCATCTAAAAGGTTCAAGCGTTCCATAAAACGTGTACAAGATTCCCATTCTGCAAACATAACATTGTACGATAATATTGCACCGCAATTTAACCTGGCTCCGTTCGGATGGCTGAAGATTTGAAAGTACGGCTTGGCCTTTTTGTTGATATTAAACATGTGCTTAACATGCGAACGAAGCGTAAAATCTTTGTTTTACTTTTGTCCTCCTACTCAAACCCCTAAACTTGCTCAACAAATGCGAATTTCCCGTACACGACAAAAACGGTACCAAAAATGTTGACCTCCTCCTTCTTTCGCACTCCAAATGGCGATTGGAGCCACATTCGCGCCTTCCCATACAAATACATATAAATTTATGCCCTTTCTCACGCAGACAGAGCAGTTATTTGATATCGTTTTAATGAGTGCTCCACTTCCTGATTTCATCCTCCTTGCATTCGTACCCCTTCCGGCTAAAAAACCAAGCCCATTCAGTAGGTGTTTCGTTTTATTTTTATTCTACCACCCACCAACCCCCTTTCGGAGGAGATGTGCGTGTGTATGCTGATGGTGAAAGGTAAGTACACGTGAACAAATGCAAGCACCGAAGGAGCCACGCGTTAACGAACACATTCATTGTCTGAGCATGCTTTGCAAACTGAATGGAAGCAATCATCTTGAGGAGTACGTGAGGATTAGTACTTCTTCTATTTGAGTGCGACCATAAGAAGGGGTTTTTCGCGCGGTGAAAATTAAACACTGCCGTAAAAGTTTTCCTCACTTCTAAGGAGGTATCTTGAATCGATTTTTATTCGAACATTTACATTCCAAAAAAGAAATACGACTCCTTCCTTTCGCAAATGTTATGCCTACGAAACGCTATTCATTAAAAATGATGACACACATTTTTAATATTTCATACGATGCGCCTTTTTTCCGCCTCCCGGTCGAAGGATCAATAAAAACGTCCACCTTCGGACTCGTATCCTTCGAGAGAGCTTTGCTCGGCTCTCTGCCTCCGGCTCTCCGCTCTCCGTGAGCTTTGCGGAAAGCTTCATAAGCGTGCAAAGCTTTTTCTCGAACTGCGCTTCCCCAAATCGCAGCCGCCGCCGCTTGCATCCGAAAGGACGTGCAGGCGGAAGTTACGAGCGGGACATTCTCACACCATATTCTCCCGAGAATGTTCTCACGCGCCTCGAGGCGGTTTGGTTGGGAAGAAATATATATTGGCCGGCCTAGGGAAATCGGATTCTTCGGGAAAGTTCCAGAAAATTGGGGGGTTAATAATCAAGCGCCTTTTGCGGACCCTTTCGTTTCCCAGAAGGCATTATATTTCGTAAGGTCCCTTTTTTTCGGATATCAGGAGTACGTTTCCGGGTTGTCCTGATTGCGTCCGTTGCCGGGGAAGCAAATGTCCGGGCGGTCCCTTATTTTTTCCTTCCCTCGAGGCTGATGCGTCAGGAAAAACCAAAGTACGGAGCACTTTAAAAGCGACCCTTCATTCAATCGAGTTTCGTACATTTCTTACCTTTGGCTGGGCGAAAATTCTACCGATACTCGTTCGAAATGAGTTCCTATCGATCTTTAACGGCAACGCATTGGTTTTTCTCTTTTATCTCCGGGAAAAACTTTCCCACTCAAACGCTGCTTGCCAGCAACTTGTTTCCTTGTCGGAGAAGAGAAAAACCAAACCAAACAGATCAAGCCCTGCCGGTTGTTGAAGAAGTTTTTCGAAAGATGAGTCCTTGCGCCGGTTCGAACCGGTTGTAGGATGATCGAAATTGTCGGTGGAAAACTTTTACACAATTCCAGTTGCCTTCTTCTTGCAATGTGTATGGAAGGAGATAATGGGGAGGAGGAGGAATTTTCTCGTAAAACTCAACAACTTCACTCTAGTTGTTATCAACCACCATAAAACCCAACCAGTGTCGATGGACAATTGTGAAACGGTATTCACACGCTTACTCCAGGGTTTGATGATGGTGGGAAAGAAACGGAAAAAAATGATTAAAAATTAATTACGCTTCAGTTGCTTTTGGAGCAAAAGATGCGTCACATGCTGTTCGTCTGAGTGCGCAAGCGCATCCACATTCGTTCGCTTAGTCACTGCCCTACAGTGTTCAACAGAATAAAGCACCCTCCGTCTCAAACAAAAAAAACAAAAGCGCCTAGTTCCTTTCATACTGAAAAAGAAGCTATAAAGAACCCCCTACGAGTGATACTAATACGAAAAACTAAAACTTATAGCATTCATATCAATTATATATCAAAAACTTTCATAAATTCGAGGTAATTAGCAACGATATACTATCATGAAACAGACCAGGCTGCCGCACGCGAAAATGTTTTTGGGCAGATTTTTTTCCCCGAAACGGGATACCCAATTCTCCACGGTTCAGCAATCCTGGCCGTGCCATGGCGTGACGCTAATGAGAGCCATTAATTCGATATAATTTCCCTTCCCGGGCCTAGCTCTGCTAGGGATGGATACGTTTCTTTTTCCTCTTCTTTTTCCCTCCTATCATTCCGCCAATGTATTCTTCTCGCTCAGCTTTATCTCGTGTGTTCTTTGGAGGATTTTGTCCAGCTTGGACGGTTGATTGGACAATTTTTCTTTTCTCCCGCCGCGGTTCGGTGAGAATGATTCTAATTACGGTAACGGTTTGATGAGATAAATTTGTATCCGACGGTATCAGACGCGCTTACACGACGAATAAGGATGAAGTTGTGCCGGCTTACTGACAGGATGCAATCTTTCAAGACGAAATTCTCTGATGGCGAGGTCGATTAATTGATATTTGATCGGTTATCTGTTAAAATAAATTTTAAAATCGATATTCATTTGATAGATGTGAGCAAAATCTTAACAGGTAGAAGTGGAATTTAAGAGTAAAGTGCAGTGTTAACATCTCATTTAAAATAAATTGATACTTTAAGCCATAAATTATTGATAGTTTCGTAAATGAAAACATAAATTTAGAAAAGTTTTTAAAAAAATCTTAAGCTCGACACGTAAACTAAAACAAAATATTCCTTCAGTGACATTTTCCACCATGATTATTTTTTTAATTTTATTTGGTTTCTCCATAATGATTTTTTCGTATGTTGGCTTTTTGCGTACACATTTTGTAGGGAGGCACTTTAAATCCACTTACGTAATCACAGTGATTTGCCAAATGTTTCACAAACACACACACACACGTAGCAACCCTCTCCGTGTTTTTAAGGCCCGGGGAGATGAAGGAGGCCTCCACCTTATTTGACCTTTCCCCGGAGCGAACGAAGTCGAGGGCAGATAAATTAGCATTAGATTGCAAGTTTGACGCGGTATCTGTTTCTGTCGTTTTCCCATACGCGAACCGAATCCAGTTTTTCCATCCCGAAAACCAGGCGACACAAGTCACAATGCTGAGAACAATGATTGTATTAGTCAGAAAGCAGACGCGTTGTGAACAAAGCCAAAAAAAAATCATTAATCAAAAACGTTTCAACTGAAAAATCGACACAGAAAGACGAAGCGGTCGGTGTCAGTCACTATCCGGTAAAGTATGGTTGCCAATAAACTTTCGACCGGGGGCTCCAGATGCCGATGCCAGCTTGAAAGTGTGAACCAACCGCTGATAATTTTAAGACGATCTTGAACATGCCCCAAATCAAACGCAGTTTCTTCGAAGGCGGGAGACAGTGGGACGTGATGCGCAAATGGGGGTGCGGAGAAGTCCATAACTCACCCACCAAAACGACGCACCCACTAATACACGGACACATATTTGCAGCAGCAGCAACAGCGATTCATTGCCATCTTCGGCAACTCTTGGCCGTTTCATCCCGCCAACCCTGTTCCAGCTTCCTTCTATTCAACGCCGGTACAGTCGAAACTCTCTAACGTAGTATCAAGTTTAAAGATACTTAATTTGTTATTTTATCTTTTCAATATAAATATTTGCAATATTATAATACTATCGAATCAAAAACTACGGCAAAGAAACACTCTTTAAAAGTAAATGTGTGGTTAGTAATTGAGTTGAACTGAAAATTTTTCCTTGGTTCGATACGGTTAAATGAAAAAATTTTTATGCGAAAAGGAGAAAACATGTAATATGAGACATATTATATTTAACTATTGAGGTATTCGGTTTCATATTTCTTCGAACCCCTTTATACAGTTCTTTAAAAATATACAGCGATTAAAAATGATTTTTTTAAAACTCTTTGAGTAATCATTTTCATTTTTTTTTATAATTCGAAAAAATTGTCATTGAAAATGCCTGTTGAATTTCGCTCGGGAATGATACTTTAATATGGAATTAATAATAACATGTTATAATTGCCATTGTGCTCATTTTAATGTAAAAACATAACTTCTTATTTATATAAGACTTTGGTAAAAAAGTGTCCTGGAAATTCGTCAGATTTGAATAGCAAACACTTGTGAAGTTTTCCTTAAGAAAGCAAGCCCACCTCATACAGGCTCGACTGTAGTAGTTTCTG
Organism: Anopheles sinensis; assembly: GCA_000441895.2. NCBI lineage: Eukaryota > Metazoa > Arthropoda > Insecta > Diptera > Culicidae > Anopheles > Anopheles sinensis. The sequence goes on along the minus strand of KE525370.1, from coordinate 318,366 downwards.
CAAATTTAATTAACCGACACCAGGCGGCTGCAAATTCGCAGGCCAGATCTCCGGGACCCCGTGCGAGATTAGTTTTGCGCTGCTCCAAACAACAGCTGCCGTCGACTGGTACACCCCCCCCCCCACACCAGTCTCCACAAGCAACTCCTTCCACCCTGAGCTGTGAACGAGGTGTCGAAGGCTAGAGCTTCTCGTCGTGATACAAATGACACTTGTGTGCCGATCCGTCTCGACTCGGCCGAGAGGCACGGAGAGCCTAATCACACGCCAACCGGAAACACCTTAAAGGTGGCCCCGTCGAGAGACGAAGCCGTTGTCGTCGTGCAAAAACGAGAAGCAAAAAAATCGGCAGTAAAATCTCGCTCAGATCTTTACCGTATCGGTTTCCTGCCGCACGCAAGGAATAGATGGATGGACGTGATGCGATGTGATGGATGATTGAGCAGGGGTGAGAAGGGTAAGGACGCGTCATGCCGAGGAACGGGGGGGAGATGCATCGTGTGCACACTCTGTGCACCATTGCCGACGCGATGCAGCTGCAACTGCACTAAAAGTGCAGCGCGATGTGTTTCTTTTTTCACTATTATTTCGTTCTTTCAATCCCCCTATTGCGGTTCGTTGTGGCAAAATGTGGATCAATGCCAAATAACGCATACGTAAACAGCCTTCATCGGCGTAGTGCACCACTAGCTTCGCTTCCTTTCCCCTCCGGTTCGTCCCTCGGACCGCGACCAATAGGGAACATATCATAACAGAAGGAAAACGGGACACGTGGAGTGCGCGGCCGGGATCCGTTCGTTCCGGAGAGCCATTCGGGGATGGGTGTAGGGCCGCGAAAGGTCACGTCACGGGTTGGTGGTGCAGCACGGAAAGGTGTCATATACTGCTGTCAATTAGTTGGCCGGCCAACTCGGGGCTTAAGATGCCATCGGGGAACGATTGCGGGTGGATAGCGATTTTTTATGCGCTTTTAAGCTGAGTTCTCCGCATCGACGCAAAACCCTCTGGAAGAGGTCAAACGACACGACATTGACCGTTTTGTAGGAAATATGTGACACTTTGGTCACTTCAGCCGTGGACCCAATTTTATGGCACCCAAGCGAAGGGTTCTTTTGAAAAGCAACGGTTAGTACTTAAAGTAAATTGAATCTATTCAAAATTCGGCATATGGATTGGCACAGACAGATCAAGACATTTGGAAAATGGCAACCGCTAGGTGCAATGAGAAAAAAGACAATCGCGTATCAAATCAATCCATACATTTTTACAGTCTTAATTCTATAGACATTTATAGAGAACGATGGCAATAGGTACTATTATTATGGAAAGAAAGAAATGGTTAATGTCTGATCCATTAAGTTTGCTGATTTCACATGTGTGCAACATTTGAAGTGGATAAAATGTATCGCTTCTTTAATTTATTTCACTTAAGTTTTTTACACCTTACATGTACACTGGGCATTTATTGAATCGTTCTTACTTTAAGCTGTAGTTTTTTTTTATATTTTGATGTGACTCAGCAAACCCCAAGAAAAATGTCTTTGTTTGTTCCACTGAAAGCGATGGAAAAGTATGGCGTTAACTACTTTTCCATCGCCTCCACTGTTCCATCGCCATACACTGTTTTTTAAATACTACCATCGAGAATATAAGGCTCACTTAAGATAATCGTCAAGCCTGATGATCGGCGATGTATACAATTAAGTTTATTTTTAGTATTGAGTTAAAAGTCATAGACCCATGCTTGATTTAAAGATCCATGAAGTTATTAAAATTAGCGGAAGAATGATCCTAAAACACTTTATTACTCACTTCACTTTTGAAACTTCAGCACTGTTCTTTGTGGAATAAAATATTGCATGAACCAACCAATTTAATTCCTTAATTTTGCTACGTAAGATGAAATAAAGTATGGATTTACCAGAATAAAACAACGCCCAATTTCTAGTAAGATGTTGGAATTGGTAAAAAATGAGAATTTCAAGCCAAAAATGATTTGTAACAACACTTAAAGTTTTATCAAAAATATTCGATGAAAATTACAAAAAAAAACGTGCGCAAGTTTTGAGGATTGCTCAAGATAATTTTTTTAATTTAATTGGTACTTTATTGATTGTTTTGGATTTCTAATGAGACGTTGGAATTGGTAAAAAATGAGAATTTCAAGCCAAATATGATTTGTAACAACACTTACAGTTTTATCAAAAATATTCGATGAAAATTGAAAAAAAAACATGCGCAAGTTTTGAGGATTGCCCAAGATAATTTTTTTTAATTTAAATGGTACTTTATTGATTGCTTTGGAAACTCAAAATTCGTGCCTTTGAAGCAAAACATTACGTAACAACAAAAAACAATATCTTTCACTTTCCCTTAGTCTAAACAGAATTTAATCGTTTAATTTAATAGAGTTTATGGTTTATTCTTTTAGAAATGGAATGGTTTAGTACGTAACAAAACAAATATTACGATCTCTTACAAGAAAACTTCTACTTCATGTGTGAGATTTTAAACCTGTCCTAAACTGTAAGAAAAGTTTAGGGCTTGGAATGATGTTTTTTGCTTGCAAAACAATGTAATTCAGCACAGCTGGGGCAGAACACGAACCAAAAGATGTTCTCTTCTGTTAAGTATATTGTACTCGCCATACAAACTTACCCTTTCGTCCATCGCTTCACCAGCGTAAATTGTTGATAAACTATTAAATTAATCATACATCGTGGTGACCTTCAAACGAACCTTATCCATTTGCCAGCTATTTCTAGCATCAAACTCTCGACATCGGCCAGGTAATTTTCCATCGCGCAAAACGGAGTACCATATGTTGTAGGTACCCAAAAACCATTTGTTTCAATCGATTAAACTGATTTACGATTGACCATTACATTTCAACCTCCCTCGTCCACGAATGTGTGTATGTATGTGTGTGTATGTGTGCTTGTGTATGGGCATGAGCTTGTATACCATCGGTATAAAAGGTATAATTACATCAACAGCGGGTCGCAGGGAAGCCCTTGGCATGAATTTCACATTCGCCTGCCAACGGCTGCTTGTGGTCGGTTGGTGTTTTAAAACCTACTTCAACGTCACCCACACCACAAGGAGCTCTCAGTGAAAGTGGTATTTTATAAAAAAAAAAAAAATCCGTTTAAATCCACACTTTATTTCGATTGGTTTTGGTGGCATGATTCGAAGTAGCGGCATTAAAGAAACAATGTACTTCCCATCAAAAGCTTAGAGCCAGAAAGCCTTCCCTAGTCGTCAATCGGGTTGGGGATGACTCAATGATGATGAATTGATAATTGATCTAATTGGATATCGATTTTCGAGAATTTCAACCGTAATCCCGCGCGAAATGTGTACATTTGCTTGAACGTGCGTTAGAGGGTGAAGGAATTCAATGACGAAAAGGGGTGAAATGGGAAAAAGGAAGGGGCTATTGAAGCGTTGGAATTTAAGATGCGTACCACCCTTTCCACCTAAACCCTCCTTCCCACCACGGGGGTGAAAGGAGGGTGAGAGAGGTCGCCTTGATACCAGCCCAGCGAGCGACCGTTCATTTATTTTCGTTCGTCATTGCGGTGACATTGGCCGACAATGTGGCTTCTTATATGTGTGTGTGTGTGTGTACGTATGTGGTATTGTTTAAATATGTGTTTGTATGTGTCCTGCGTTTTTGCGCTTGCCGTTTGCTTGACTTCATGAGCTAAAACCATTCACTTTTCACAACCTTTTTTAATGACAATTCAATCGAGCAATGGGCTGCGGAAAAGCTTTTCTATTTGGTTCGATAAACCCGGCCAATTTTTGGGACTTCGTCAATTCAGTTTTTCCTAGAGGAACAATTCCCGAATCACCCCAACATCCCTCACCTTCACCCGATGAGTGATACGATTCATGAAAGTTCGAGGAACTATAAACATTTTCCACCGGCAAATCTAATCATGGCGCTCCGTGCCGAGTCTCGGTGGTTTCGAACATCGTCGGCATCGGCTTATCAGGCATCAAGGGCAGATTACTTTATCGCCGAGCCTGGTTCGGCGAGCATTCTTCTTATTTTCACCGCAAACCCTTCTCCCCGTGAAGATGTTGCAAATTGATAAGAAATCATTGCTCTCTCAAGAGCAGACCAACGAGACGGGCCCACTGGTCCAGGTGCAATGGAAATTTACCGCAAGAGAAGAAGAAAACTACAGATTAATCGTATGCAAAAGGGAAGTTTCAAGCCATGTAGAGTGGCGTAGAGGAAAGTGTTCTCCTATGTAAAATCACTTCAACATACATGTATTAAAAACATTGTAAACATTGAACATTCATTGATCATCATATGAAATTCATGGTTTTTAATCGTAAGCAAAGGTCGATTTAGTGTAACTAACAATAGGAGAAGTACTTCCAAAATACACCTTCAAGTCGAAAAATATTGATTTCGTGTTTCATAAACCAGAACACTACTTTAAATATACAGATTTTTATTCCCTTATTCTTTTATTATAAGGGTGTCATTATAAAGAAAATTAAACATCAGCCAACAGATCAATTTAACCTTTTAACTTAATTTTGAAGTAAAAATGCTTTTACCATTCAAGCAATAATGCACTGAATAAAAGATTGAAGAATGTCATATTTGTTGAAGTGAATTTTAAAACATATTTCAGGTTGCATTTCATATGTATCACTTTACGTTAGCCAGTTTATGGTCCGTTTATTTTGTGTTTTTTGGGAATATATAAAGAGCAATAAATAATGGAAATTTTTTTTAAAATTTACAAAAGGTAAAACTTATTTACAAGTCATCAAACACCTACTATTTGCTCGCCTTGTTATACAACTTTAATTGTTTCGTTGCAAAATGCACATGAGGACTAGCGAACTAAAAATTGTACGAACACTTTGTCCTGATGGTGCATATTGGAACAGTTTTCCGTAACTTGGTGTAGCATTGTAACTATCTGTTCCATCTCATGAAAGATAGCGGGAACTTGTGAGTGTTCGCATACATTTGACACCACTTTTGTAAAACAAATCGTTCGTACAGTGTGAAGGTCGATGACCTTCTACACGCAGCTGAAACTGGTGTTCGGTTTCTTCCTGGTAACGATTCAGTATCAATCGCACGCAAAGTGCTCGTTCCGCCATTTTCTTAAGTCTTTTCCTATCGTCAGTATGTTTGTTTCATGTTATAGATTTCTACTGAACAACAGAATCGATCCGTTGCGTCCAGCCGGTAGAAATATCAACACCGTATTTCATATTTTGGCAAGATGGCGGCAACTCGTACATCAAATTAACGATTATCGCTAAACGATATCTCGTGCGGAGGGAATGAGAATCCCGCAGCAAATGGACGAACAAATACCCCTTTTCCCGTGTTGTACTTGGGTCCCGGTTCGAGGGCTAGCTTTTGTTGAGAAAATGTTCGAAACCAACCCCACAGGCGGGAAAACGCCACATCCGGACTGCTTTGCCACCGGATCTAACGATGTCTCTTCCCCATCTCGCTTTCTCCCAAATGAGTCACTCTTTCCTTCCTTCCTTTTCTCTCGCTCTCTCGCTCTCGAGGTGACAAGAAAGGATGGGCCGGAAAAAGGAAAGCCGACTCGTTAATGCGTTTTCACTCGAGTGATTAGATTACGTAATCGACGAGGATGACCACGGCTGATTCCCGTGTGTGTGTTTGTTTGTGTGCGATTGTATGGGCCAGAGGAAAGTGTGCAGGGCCCCAACTCACCACCCACCACCTCCTCCCCTCCCAAACGAAACAGGTTCTTTTTCGTAGGGTCATCTTTTAATAGGCGTTCGAGCCCTCGTTGTGCGTGGTTGTGTGAGCACAAAACTAAACTTAATCGATATCGGCAAATGTTCCATGGATTCCGGTCGCGTCCGCTCGTTTAATGACTTTTTACCAAAATTATCGTCCTACATGGAGTTGGGGGGTACAAAACTTAGAAAAAAATGTGATACAAGGCTACAGACATATTTTGCACGGTTCCAACACGTAATAAACGTAACTGTGAGTTAGACGAAAAACATTCGTTAACGGAAGGAATATGATTTAAAATCAATAACTAGTGCCGTCTTTCCACGTTTCTAAATTTATTTTCATATATATTTTTAATGACTTCGCAGAAAACCCACGATGTCCACAATGGCCCATTCGGAAAACGTAACGAAATACAGCATGCACAACATCTGGCATTCATTTAAATTTTTATGGCGCCTACACCTACCCCCCAACCCAATCCCCGTCTCCTCCTTACCTTCCTTCCTACAGGAAATATTGAAGGATTCCGACCAAAACTAACGGGGTCAAACCGCAAGGTTCTATTTCTAACCTCACTCGCGTTTCCGATTCTCGAACAGCGGGGGGTGGAAGAGCGGGGCTAGGGCAGGCAAATAAGGCAGCAAATGGCAGCATTAAACACCACTTCGGCTTGGTGGATCTATAAATTGCCATTAGTCCCGACGGGTCACGGAGCAGCGGCGCGAAATCTTGGCCCGGGTTTTTAGCACCAGTCCGAGTTTCCGGTGCGCGGAATGGCGAAGTTTGCAGTCAAAGTTATCTCATGCATGGGTGTGTATGTGTGTGTGTGTACACGTGCCAAACTACAATGCACCGTATGCACAACGCTTGTGTTGACAGGGTGGTGTAAGGAAGGGAGACGGGGAGGAGGGCTTTTCATAACGACACTTTAAGTTTAATTACAAAACAACAACTCGCGTTTTCATTTGATAAATTGCAAACCGTCCTTTTCTGAGCGGGAGTGTCGTCGCGAAAAAGACAAAAAAAACGTGGTTATATTAGAAAGGCAGCGATAAACAATTCACGAGTCTTCTTATTTTTGATTTTTTATTATTTTTTTCGTTGTTGTTCAGCTGTCAATTCGCCAAGTAAACAACCATTTGGAATGCTGGCATCGATCGTCATCGGGCAGCATTTTAGC
>KE525370.1:300715-311402 GCA_000441895.2 Anopheles sinensis | reverse complement strand
GATTTTTCGTCCATCATTTTAATTTCCTTCTATATTATTTCAACCATTTTTTCGTACAACACCTGAAAATTATTAAAATTAATATTAAATTAAATTATTAATACAATATTTTGGCCAAAATGAACTGGAATCAACAATATTTTGAAAACTAAAGAAAACCTACCCTTTTATAGTTGGTTGTCGCACTAATTGGCAAACTAACCTCTCATAATTGGTCTTCGAACGCAATCTAATTTCCTGGCACACAATAAGAATGCTTCAAGTGAATTTTCAAGCAATTTTCGGGAATATTACTGCTATCTAAAAGTAATAAAATCTCCGAATATTCAATTAAACATAAAATTGTTCTTATGAACTTCTTAGAAAAAGTTTTAGGTTGATAAATGCAATAGAGGAGGCTTAATAGAATTTACATGCATTTTTTGCTTGATTAAATTTGTTTCCTAAGATAACGAACGTTTCTACACGCAAATGTTCGAAATAGAGAGAATAGAGATATTGTTCAAATTTGTAGAACTCAACTTTTGATGTCAAAATATGAAGCCTAACGAATTATTTAATTTCACTTAAAAAAATGCATTCAAAACAAAACCAGGTTATTAATAACCCTTGTATTTTTTTTTTTTTTGAAAGCACTCTGCAAGCAAGGCATGTTTCGGAATTCAAAATAGTATAGAAAGGAAAAATCAACCCACAAGGACACCGTTGCGGAACGCAAACAGAACGACCGTGGCTCAACGGTCCCTTCCCAAAAAAAAAAGCTTGCGAAAGCAACACCTAACCAATAGAATAAACGTTGGAAAAATAAACTCGAGGACGTATACGACCGAACGCAACAATCGATCGATGCCGTTCCGAGGCCGATTGCATACTTTTGCTTCCGTCGTGGTGTGTCATGTTTTCTTATTTTAGTTTATTTTTTCTCTATAATAGCTGTCACGAATGTCCACTATTATTTTTTCTTCCCCATCAAATGTCATCGCACATATGACTGCTGTTTTCCGCCTTTCCTAGAAAATGCGAAGGATCTTTTCGAACAACAAAAATCCACCAACCACGTGACGCGTACGGTTCCAGATGCTTGCCTTCCGAATGAAGGCAGCTTTCCACTGTCCAAAATTGCGCACAGATGAAGTCAGCGACGAATCGACGTTAATTGGATTTATTGAAGGAGTTGAACAATTTAGTCCACCCCGGGCCGGGTGTGCGGCCGTCTAAATTATCGCCCTTGGCGGTGGTCAGCAAATATTTCAGCGAAATCGTCCCGATAGCGTCATGTCGAATGTCTCATGTTGAAAAAAGTAGCTGAAAAAGACAGACTCAAAACGAAGAATCCCGGCGCTAAAGCAACTCACGCCTAAATCGAATGTTTGCACAGCAAAATCGATCGATGACAGAACGAAGTATTGTCCGGAAACCAGCTGCCCGGTGTGTCTGTGCTAATGGCGCATCTCCATTACGCTGTCAGTGGGATCGATTTATTTATTTTAGCTTTTTAAAGGCATAAATTTTCGATGGGGATTTTTTAAAATTATATGCTTCTAGCTTCAGAAGAAACGTTAATCAAATTTACTCGCGCTTACCGAAACATCATGACAAACATTAAAAACATTTCAAAAGCCCTTTCCAAATACCGCACTAGCGGGGAATTTTCAATTAATCACCTAACATCTATACAACAAGACATAAAAATAGACTGAAAACTCTTCAACCGGAAACGCTACGTTCCTAAAACCCCCCCGACCAGTATCCGGCCCGTGAGAAAAAGGCCGCTTTTGCATGCACGATTCCCATCAGCGTGTGCTCTCATCAGGCTCGATATCGATCGGAAAATCGCGCAAAATTTCGGTTCGCTTTGAGATTGCCACCGGCGCGCTCCGGCGGGAGTGTTCTGAGAAGCGGATAGGTAAATCTTATTGCCAGCTGCAACTACGCCACCGACACAGGCACAACACTCGTGGCAGGCGGCAAGATCTTCCGGCCAATGATAAATTCCCGTGCCCGGGTTGGTGATGTATTTTTCTCCGCCACCGTCGCCAGCCCGTGCACAACCGGGATTCCCCATCGCGAAAACTTCGTAAAGCAATCCGGAGAGTGCACCGATAAAAGGGAGGACGATGGGCGGCGGAACAACTTTCCAACTTCGTCCAAACTTTGCCTTCCGAAAACCCCCTCCAACGTACGGGTCAAAAAGGGATGTGTGAGACCGCGGAAAGCCTGAGAAAATCTCGTGGTATTGAAGATGAAGCCCGGTTCGTTTGATTTCGCCGGTTTATAGTGCTTGGCTTGAATTGCTCAGGCCGACAGAAATCACTTTCGGACAACAAAAGAAGATGTGTTTGGGTTTACATAAAAGCTCGTTCGAAGGGATGATTGAAGAGTAGCGAAAACATGTTTCGAAATCGGGATATTTTATTACCTTTTGTAGCCTTTCCTGTGAGTTAACGTTTGTTTTTAAGGCACGAATTTTCACTTCAATGATTCGAATTATTGGCAATCATGTTTTCTGTACGTAAAATAAGATGTTAAACATCATACATGCAATACACCTTTTCCCACACCATAAATACCATACTACATTTTTTTTATTAAGTAAAAACAGATACATGTTATCTTCGGAAAAAGTTCAAAAGAAGAATTGTCTTGAAAGATTAGATTATTAATGAAAACAATTGTCGTCATACACGAAAAATTAAAATACACTGTTCAATAGTACTGTATAATGATGAAAAAAGTGCGCTTAGCAACAAACTTATGAGTTGCGTGTTCTAATAGAGCTTCAAAACTCTAATGGGCAAAATAATAGAAAAAAGATCAATACTTGCTTAGATTTCAATCGTCCTTCAAGACTTGCAGGTTGAACGAACAGCATTGGACAGATATAGAATTAAAATACTCTTTCCTGCACGGCCCGATCACTCCACCAGCTCGTTGTGCAAACGGAGATTAAAAGCAAAGCACAAACAATTCCCGAGCTGCGTCCACAGGAAAGCACGTGGCCATGGCGCATGACTTTGGCAGTTAGAAATTCTACCTACACCGCGCGGTCGCCTGGATTGTAATTTCTAATCCGCATTTTCGTTTCGTTTGTTACGGCCATATTCCTGTTTTTTATTTCTTTTATTATTGGGAAGGTATTTGGTCAGCGTCAGTAACTGCATGATGGAATTGGAGAACAAAACCGCGCCATGGTGATTCGTCGAAGCGCGCGTGTCAGCTTGCAAATGGAACGGACACGTGATCTTTTCGTGTGGAACGAAATTCCGTTGCGTTTTTGCCAGATCTCTTGAAGTAAGGTCGTTTTTGGTTGCATGTTTTTTGTTATAAATCGATGTTATCTCGACACAAAATGAAGTTGAAACACAAATTTAAATCTTCTAAATCTCCAAAATATTTTGGCACGTTTTAAGTGTACACCAAAACAAACGAAGCTCATCCATGAAGTCATTAATCGTTGGCCAAATTTTCAACGACTTTATCTTTATAAAGCACAAGCAAGAAGAAGTTTCCCATAAAAGGCAGAACAAAAACAAGAAAACAACCACCCGTAAAAGAATCATAAAACTTAATAAAATCCAAACGACTGTGCCGCAAATACCACATCACAAACACGCTGACTCGGTGCACGCAAGAGCGTGTTGGTGAAAGAGCGTGGGGGTAAATTTTAATTTCACAATTTATTATTCTTACAACCGCGTCGAGTGCATCGCAACCACATCGACCCGAGAGGTGTGCATTTATCTGCTAACGGACTGACAAGCCGAGCACGGTTTCGGGTGGTAGAAATTTAATGAACAATCCAGGGGCGTTATCTTTCCGAACCGGATCGGATATCTCGATTGCTTCGCTTTCTGCCTGCGATTGCTTTGCATTCCCCGTTTGTTTGCATGGTTTGCGATGCTGAATATATGGCAACGAAAGCTGAAGGGTGATTTTTGGGCGAAGAATTAAACATTCATAAGTTATCAGCTGTATTTTAAAACTTTATAAAACGGGCTGTCGAAGGGCAGGGAAATTTAATTTCATAACGGAGCAAATTAATTATTCATGGACGAGAAAAATCATTGGGAAAACATGAATTAGTTAGTGCAAAGAAACAACATGTTTGACTTTCATCCATCATCGTTCCAATTCGTCCTCTAAATCGTTCCTCGGAACAATCAAACATGGCCAACAAACCTTGAATCACGAATATTGTCATGAACGATGAAACAACATGGCGAAAGACAGGACACAAGTGTGAAACATAAAACACAACTCACAGAGGAGAGCTGCAAAAAAGGGAAACCTAATCCAACCCATCCGAAACCGTCGCAACCGGTGTGTCTTTTGACGAAGGTTTCTTTCAGATGAACGTTAAGAAAAAAGAAAAAGTATTTTCGAACCTTCTGTGGTTTCGGTTATGACGAAAAGCCGCAGCGAACGGACGGGTTTGTAATTGACGTAAAAATATATGGGAAAAGTCGACCCGTTCTACCCCGAAAACTCTTGCTCTTTCCGAATCGCGCAGATTTTTCCCCGTTTCTTTTTTTTCTTTTTTTGATTATAGTAACTAAGCATCATTTATGTGGACCCTTGATGGAACTTATTAGAGGAAGCAACGCAGTTGGAGGTGGTTGATAAATCGTGCCGGAGGCGACATGACAGGTGAAAAATTCGCTTCCAATGAAATCATCAGTCACCAGCAACTTTCGGTACCATTCGGTTTTTTCTTTCGTCAGTTCGTCCCTACGTCAGATGAAAAACCAACATTAATCAGAAGGAAACTAGATTTTCGCAAAAGAACTGGGGACTTAAATATTTTTTTAAATGTTCATTCAAATGCAAAAGAACATTCCAAAACGTGTGTAGATTGATAAAAAGTTCTCCGAAATTGGAGCTAGCAGTTGTTCGGCCGTAAAATGTTTACCCTTGAAGCTGGCATATGCAAAATGTTTACCAAGTCTGTCGACGCACATGTTCGTCAAAATCGAAGTAAAAAAAATAGTAAAAAAAATCCCGCCATGTCCCAATCAATAGTGCCATCTCCAAAGACAAACACGTAAGCACACCTTTCGGTTTGGACCGATTCTGAATAATTAAACAAGAAGATTGGTTCGATAAGAGCTTATCGCCCGGTGGAGGGCCGTAAACCGAAAAATGGGGAAAAACGGAAAGGAGACTAAAAAACGCCAATAGACACGCTTTACGTAAGTTAGTTTTCTGCTGATAACACGCGCCCGATGACATCACGGTTGTAAATATAATTCCACTGTGAGGATGCCATCTGAAATTACATTTATTTGTATTATTTTTTCCGGTAAACTCTGGCCAGGTAATAGAACGTCCTATGAGTGTTGGATTTTTATGGACAAAAGTAAGGGTAAGTCCGCTTATCAGTTCGATTTGCGATTGTTTCACTTCGCAAGGCACCAAGGCACAAATTGGCGGCCGATAAGACGTGGCGTGTTGTGTTGGTTTCGTTCTTTAAAATCCCTTTTTTCGTAGCATCCATAAAAATTAAGTACTCCAGCATGGAATTTGAATCACCCAGACGTAATGATACCGATGGCTATCATCTTACAATAACAACCATTTCAAACGGACCCACTTTAGTTGATTGTTGTACATAAAGCGAATGGAATGAATGGAGTTGGAGTTTTGTTTTGCCCAACAAACGGTCTCATGTTCTGCGCCTCCCTGAGCGTTGGGCAATCAATGCTAGAAAATAAACTCGTGCTTAATCACACATCTCGCTGTTCATTTATTGAATTGTATCGCTAGTTCTCGCCCCGAGCTCCTAGTCCGAGCGGGCGAGCTCATGAAAACAGTTGGAAGCAATAAATTGTTTAAACATCTTTGCTTGCCACGCGGTCGATCGTGCAACCGAACGTACATGGAACGCAAAGGGAAGTTTTGTTATGCATCAATAAACCTGCCGCCGTCGGCTTAGGGGGCACCGAGGGGGGCAAGGGCTTCAGGGGGAGACGAAACAACAACGGACACATACACACACACACATTCTTCAAAAACCGCCGTCCGACAGTACGATGGGTCTGCAAGTGTTTGGAGATAAATAAATAAATCCATTAGAACAAACACGCGATACGTTTCATACAGACACACACAAACACAAAAACGCACTCACCAACACCCTTATTGTGGAAATGCTGGCCGAGAGGGCAGTGCATCTCATTAACACCCCATTGCTGCCCTTCCGTCAGTCACAGGTTGATCCCCGAGGGTCATTTGATAGGGGATAGAATGGAAACCCTCGTAATAAAAAAAAGAACAACATTTAGTCTACATACCCCTTTTTAAACTGGGATTAGAAAAAAAATAGGAAAAGATTAGCTACTAGCCTTGGTTTACGCTTCCGAAAGATCCAGTGATGCTTAGTTATTGAGGAAAGCTATTGGTCATGATTTTGGGGAAATTTAAAAATGAGACAATTTAGAACGTTCCAAATACGCATTGAATTTGTTGTCTACTTCATCATCGTTGGTAATACCGGGGAGATAGTAGGAACAAAACCCCAATTGACGCGACAAACACGTCATCAAAACCAGGCCCGGGCTGGTCCCGACACGAGTGCAAACATTCCCTGGAGTCTACCGGCTGTCAAAACATACACTTTATCTCAGATACGACGGTCCAGACGAAGAACAACATAAGAAAAAGGGATCATTGGGGGAAGGAACTGAACGTACTGGCGACGCTGTTGAGAAACACTGTACTGAGTACAAACAACTAACAAAAGGAAATATAAGGGATTTAGGATGCGAATTAACGACCTGCGAGGCTGGACAAAAAACTAAGGGAATCAGGAAAAAGTTGGTCCACCAGAACAGAGCATAAAATTAAACAGATGCAACGATTACGATCTTCTCCCAGAACGCCAGGTATTGGGACTAGCTCCTCTTAAAGGCTGGGGGTTGTTTCGGCTTTTTTTTTCTATGATTCTAGGATGTAAATAAAATTGCAAATAAGAGGAGATGAAATTAATGTGAATTTCATTCTAGTGTGACAATTTCCCGTCTGCCTACAAGAGGGTTAAGATTTGGAAGAGCCGACAAGTATTTTGCATTTCCGCAAAAGGAGTTTGTACACGTTATCCTCGCAGCTCGTTACTCATCGCGCGTGAAGGCAATAAATCAGACCGGAACTAGCAAGTACGTATGCGTCCTGCTAGTGGGACCATCGCTCGTGTGACATGTCCTCCGATAGAAATCGTGATACGGAACAAATTGCTCCACAAACTAGTTCCAACTCCCCGATGGGCGGGCGAATGTGCTCTACGCTTCCACGCTTGGTGCTCTACCGTATCGTGACCTATTTGGTGTCTTTACTATAATGTAGCCAAAGTGGGTGCAGTAGACCCACGAACTCACTGAACCCGGCACTTCAAGGCCTTCGATGTAGATTGAGCAACATTGTTCCTTAAATAGATCCACGATTTTGTTTCGATGCTTGTCTCCGTTAAAAAAGGAAATTAAAATAAAATGAACCCACTCCGATAACCTTGTACCCCATCATGGTGTTAATGAGTTTGATGACGGGATCGATCACCATAAAAAAAAAAAAACGTTGCACCGTCATTGCAACTCACTGCTACTTGACGAAGGGTACCTCTTATTCTCGAGACGTTTAGGCCCCGAAAGTGAACCGAAATTGGAGGCAAGACAAGGAATTAAAATGTCATGTTAGGAAGAAGGTTCCAAAGTCTAATGGGGACATGAACCGATCGATTCTGAAACGACACCAAGCTCGTTTTGCGTTATCTAAAATGGGTCTTAGTAAAGGCGTGGCGAAATGTTCTATAAACTTTTGTGTTGCCAAAGTAATGTAAGGAATGAAAATATTATTAATCTTCGATGTTCCTTCGAGAAGTAGGGCCAGTCCCTGTCATACAGGGCACGTGTCGCATTTTTGCAGTAAATTTGGAAGAAAAAAATTCTCATCAAGCATCACAATATTTATTTAACAGCACTGAAAAGTTTTTTGGATATCAGAAAAAAAATTATTAATATCCAGGGGTTATGAAACGCAACGATAATTTACATGCTTGAATAATTGTAGTGTATCCGTAAACTGCGAAAAATAATTTTCATACCAAATAAGGGCTCCGTTAAACAGATAAGCGAGTTGTTAAACCTCAGTTCCAAATAATACACTCCGATATGGTATTTTTGAACAGCAAAATATTTTTCTATCTTGTTTGTTTTGATTTATAGACGCACATTTCGTATAGGTAAAACAAGCCGTCGCTTAGTCCAACAATTTTCTGAAGAAGTTCAAAAATACCAAATCGAAATTATCGATTAAGTAACGATGATTACAATATCCTGATGGGTGAGGGACGTTAAAGGGCGGTAAATTGCTTTAAGGCTTGCCCTATTCATAAAACATTGTGTGATATGTTCATTCTTGTATCCTTTGTGTACGTCAACTCTATTTTACTGTAATATGTGAATATTGGTACCCAAACATGAAAAATAATTTATTTAAATTTACTGCAAAAATTTGTCACGAAGACATATTTCTGCTATTTTTGTGTTTCAGTTTCTGCATTGCTCTCATTTGTAGAAAATTATTAAATTTTAACTTGATTCAGTTCTAACGAGGTAAAGAAAGTTTGCAAATTATTTATAAAATCAGCCAAAATATTTTAAAACAATGTGGTATCGAAACCTCTTTGGAATAGAAGAAAATAGAAGAAGCTCTGTGAACTTGATTAATTGTAATTAAATGATGATGATACGGAGAGAGAATATTGATTGTGAAACTAGGATATGAAATCAAATAACAGAAAATCATTAAAAGGAAGAATTATGATCAAAAATATGTTTGTAGCAAAACGGCCCGAATATACCCAGGGTGGTTTTAGACAGAGATTTTAGACATTGGCAAAATTACAAATCTGTAGAGCATATGGTGCTATAAATAGTTGATACATTTGCGTTGTTCGAAGCATCTGTTTGCTGCACTTCCATTGAAGTGCACCTCGTTCGTGGTTCGCTCTAAAGACTCTACAGACGACAAAGAAAACTAATGGACATCAAAGGCATCAATAATCGCCTCAAGAATGGCGCACCATTGAAGAATGCCGGCCAAGTGGGCGGCGAGTGTAAAAGTAG
This sequence comes from Anopheles sinensis, assembly GCA_000441895.2. NCBI lineage: Eukaryota > Metazoa > Arthropoda > Insecta > Diptera > Culicidae > Anopheles > Anopheles sinensis. The sequence continues at coordinate 302,286 of KE525370.1, read as the reverse complement.
TTTCGCTTTCTCAGCACGCTGCAGTTGGGGAAGAAGTGCTTCTTGTTTTGTTTTATTTTGCATGCTGCAGCTGACTCATGCTACTAGCTATGGTCGTCTGTGGAATGGATCCTCCGATGAGTTGGTAAGATTGTGTAAAAATAAATATTGCTCTTTGATCCTATGACTAAAAGGGGTTCGTGTTTCATCCATTTCTTTACGATGCTTTTCAATATTCCATTTCGTAATAACATTTCTTGGAAACACTAGGGGACGAAAAACAAAACACTCATAAAGGATCGCCAAGCGAAGATTTCGCTCCGGCCGAAAGATCGAATATAATCTCTTGCGGACCTTCGACCCTTCGGGGATTTCTTTTTTTCGTTTCAATTTTGAGATTTCTCAACGGATTGTGATGAAAGCGGAACGTAACGTTTTCGGTGCATAAATTCACCGTTACCACCCTTTTGCCGTGCAACTGTGCCCTTGCCACATGATCACACACACACAAACCTTACCGAATGCATATACCTTATAGAACCCGGTGGCCTGCAGCTCCGACGCTTTCGCTTATTTATTTAACGCAATAAATCTCACAGCTGCCCCAAAACATGAGAAATAAAATGCAACCAAAACAAAAACCGTCGAAGAAGAAGCAAAAAGGAACCACACTAAAACCGCACACACACACTCCAAACTTCCCCTTGCCCACCAATCGGGGCAGGTAGGTCCAACGTCAAATGTCATGATGCAACTGCAGCGCAATCTTGCAGCACGACGATCACGTCAAAGTGCCGCCCGTTTACCGCCTCACTGCCCCGCCCGAAACCGCGTCTGATCTTTCGCACACTCCGCGTGTTCGGTGTTCCGTTCGAATTCGAATTCCAAGATCTCCAAGAAGGAGGGCCGAAATTACAATCTCCATCGATCACCGTACTCGAGTTTTGTGACCGAACTGGAGGGCGCATGGGGATGCAGCTCGAAGCCGGGGAGGTCAGGGGGGAAAGACAGTTTAAGATTGTGCAATTATCACCCTCCCTAAATGACGGTGGGGCGTGCAATCGAACTGGATTTATGGGTCACAAGGCTTTAGCGACGGTTAAAAATCATTCTACGTACATTTCAATATCCTACCGTGCGCAAGTACGGAAAGTAGAAAAAAATTTAATCGCCAGGTCAATGACCCACTGTACGAAGGTCGAGAAATAAGAGTTTCTTCCGTCGTGTCGAGTTGAACTTTGGACAAAGCGCTTTTTTGTCGCAACTTTGACCAATTTTGCCATAACCAACTTCTTGTTCTTAGAGTGTGTGAGATCAGAGTGGTTGTTATTTTTCCTTTTTTTTCTTTCTTTTTCCAACAAATGCTTTATCTTGAAGTTCTCTCCTCGGGAAGAGCAATAGAGATAATGTTGGCCGTTGGGCAATGGGCCCTACGGAAAAACAAGCTCGTACATGAGCAAGAAGATGCAAAAGCAGGGCCTGAAAAGATGAAGAATCAGCCGTACAGGCGACGTACGGCACAATGGCGAGACGAGCTTCAAGCAGAACTAAAGCAAGAATAAGTGCATTTATTCTTTGCATAAATTAACGAA
>KE525370.1:272588-297484 GCA_000441895.2 Anopheles sinensis | reverse complement strand
AGAGAACAACTAATTTCTAAAAAATCTCTCACATGTCTTTGCTCAACTGATTATGAGCTTGTTGTTTTTTCATATAGCTTTCATAGCTGGCCTTATCAACAACGGAGATAGTTGTTGAAAAATGATATGGAATACAGAATAAACTTATAAGCATCATCTCAGAGGTTTCCTGCAAATAATAAATAAGGAAAAAAGATTGTTTTTTCTCTGATAATTACCGAGCCATTGAAATATTGTTATTCCTCTTGGAGTCTATACGGAAAAATGTTTACGAGTGGAAATTTTTTACAACACCCAGATATTTGCTTAGACACCGCTTTTTACTCACCTTCGGCCACCAGCACCAGACATATTTGCCAAAAGTACACATGAGAACACGTGTTGTTTTGTTTTTTCTTCTCCGCTAAACACACACACTCACAATATCGATCGACGTTGTCGTTGCGTGTTCGGACTAAATATAGCTTTGATGAGAAGCGGCTCGCAATGTTTATGACTGTTTCAAAATATCACACAATTTCTAGAACAGGACTTCTGCAAGGTAAATAGAGCATTTTTGGTTCATTTTTCCCATGCAGTTGTTTGCTGATTATTTTAGAGCAGTTTCTCTACTTTAAAGCCTTCGAAAACGGCAAAACGAACGGCTGTAGCCGCAAGAGGGAAAGCTGGCTCCCTGGATGCAGATATATGCAGTTTTCTCGAGCTTTCTATCGAATGACCTAGATATGAGAAACTGCACTATTTTTTAATATCTCTTGTGACTGGGCACGATAGCTCTTTTCGGGTTGCAGATAGCTGATGTGAAGATATAAGCTTTCGATTAAATTTGCAACGAATTCTGTGTTATTTTTTTTTCCAACTAGAAATATAAAGCAGCTTGTTTTCATCTGAGAATATTAAGCCTATTTTGCAGAATTTCAATGGTTTAGAATCTAAACGTTAGATTGTTAGTATATTCCTAGCAGAATCAGTATGACAAAATTTTTATCAGAACAAAGCTTTTTATCATGAATTTTTTGAAGCCAACTATTTTTCGTTCATACTAAAATTTATTCATTTTTGTTCAAGCAGACTTTTTTCAGTAAGTTATTTCATACTCATCGCTGTTTTTCCGTTGCATTAACATTTTTCTATATAGTACATTTGTGTAGACACAGGATTTTCTCCTTGCCAGCTTCATCAATTAAATCCAATGTCTTTTTGTATGAACCTAACGTAGTTAAAATTATGATAATTAAGCTAAGTAGCAGTACAACAGAATAAATCCCGACAAAAAAACCCCGATAAAACAACCAGCAAATATTGATAAATAAGTAGATAATATTTTTAATTTTTAAATACCGGAAATTCTTCATTGCTCGGATGATGCACTTGCATTTTACATGATTTATAATAAACCTACGCGAAACGATGGCACTGGGGGGAACGAACACAGCGCAACGAAAATTGATCCCTTTAATCGTCGGTTCGGAAGAAGAATGACCGAGTCAAGGTCACCGCACGCACGTTGATGGCACGCTCGTGGGATGAGAGGCGGAAGCTGGCATGGGATGCGTGTCATGCGAGGTGTACTGCGAGATTTCACTGCCGCAGTGAATAGGCCATTTCCCACGGTACGGCGAAGCAAGGTGGAAAAGCGTCCGGCGCTGGGAAAGCCTCTCGACGACGATGATCGCGAAAAACATCGCGCGTTCTCACATTCCAACGCTCGACGGCTCACCTCTCGATTTTTTTCGTGTGTGCGTGCGTACCCGAATCGCACGATGCACACGTGCGCACACGTGTTACGTCAAACATCGGGTCAAGCGACTATATGACGTCATCAAAACAAAGCGCTCTCGCCCCCTCCTCCTCCGTGGACTGACGCTTGCACGGACGAAGTTATGAACATCGCACACAGAAAAACGCCGGACACATTCACCACCACACACTTGCGTGCATGTCTGATACTCGAGTATCACCTTCCTTGTCACACCGCATGTTTTTTCTTTGTTCGTCAGTTTTACAGGCTTTTTCGTTTAATTTTGAACTACAATGAGTATCAAAAAAATTGATATTTGAAACTTCAATTATATGCTAATTCGTTGGCAAAGAGATCACGTAGTGATGCTAAGACAAATAAAAACTGACCATTTGTTGTCAAAAATAAAATATTGTATTATTTTCAATCAGTGGTCCAATGAAAAGAAACTGTAGCTTTTTCTTAAAATGCATTTTAATATTTTTCATGACCGTCGTTTTGCTAGCGCGGTTAAATATACTCGGTCGAATCGATATAACTTTTGAAAAGTTCCTAAAACAAACCCAAAAAGCTGATTATGACATGCTTAAAACAAGTTATTTATTTGTAATTTATCTCAAGGGTGGGTTTCATAAATTAAAATAAAATTATAATTTTTTGGAGATAGACGAAGCATAACATTACAGAGCCTTTAAAATTGAGCAACTCGAAGGTGCGACAAGGAGAGCATAAATTAATTATCCCTTTTCATTGATCTAAAAAGTCTGTTAAACTGAGCCAAATGAAAAACCCATGAGGTGTGACAAAGAGAGCAAGAGTTTAGTATCTCTTAGCCTTTTCTGTGTCTCTTTCTCTATCTCTCTCTCTTGTGCCTGCAATGTTCATAATTTTCATTGTGGTGGCAGTGGGTATGACGGTGCTTTGTTTTGATGACGTCATATATTCGCTTGACCCGATGTTTGACGTAACACGTGTGCGCACGTGTGCCTCGAGCGATACAAGCACAAACACACCCAAACACACAATTGGAGAGATGAGGCGACACGCGATGGAATGTGAGAACGCGCGATGTTTTTCGCGATCATCGTTGTCGAGAGGCTTTTCCAGCAACCTACCACCACCGCTGGAAAAGGCCTATTCAGAGAAATCTCGCCAGCACACGCCTTGCGGTGTTTTTTTTTTTTCTTACATTCTCAGTTTTATCCACCGCGAGGTGTACAGATTTTCAACACGCGTAGGAATGGACCATCCATTCGCGACCATGCGTTGGTATGCGTGCCGCCTGCTGCTTTCGCTTTCTACGGACAAACACCGCTCTTCGTGGAGTTCGCGGTTCGCGGAACGGAAGGAATAATGTCTTAGAGCGTGAGAGCGAGAACGAGAGAATGAGCGAGGGGCATACAAAAAAAAATCAAGAGAGCTCTATTCCGTATTGCGAAGATCGGTGTCGAGAGCTTCCATCTCTGCGGCTTCCCGTTCGCTCGTCAGTGTCGCACGGACAATGAAACGGTGAACTTAGAGGTGCATGTACGGCCAAAAGCGCGTCCAACGCGTGCAGCAAATTGCTGCAGTGAAACAGAGCGAGCAAAACGAGAGAGCGAGAGAGCAAGAGAACTAGCAGAAGGTTGGTTGGTTGGTTGGTTGATTGGTGAAACAATAGAAGCAGGTCGATTGCCACTGGAAGCGCGACCGCTTCGTTCTAGTGCCAACAGTTAGAATAATAATACTAAGTGCATCATCAAATAATTACTATCGACGAATTTGTTTTGCAAACGAAGTAGAACGAATGCTGATAATAAGAGAATAAATGTGGGTGGGTTTGGGTGGGGGTGGACGGGCGGCGGGGGAGAGTCAAAAGAGAGCAAGAAAAGAAGTGAGCGTGTATCGGTTTTTGTGAACGGAAGTGAGTGAGAGAAAACGGCGGTGCAGATGCATGCGGGTGAAGGAGATACCGATAAAAACAGAACAACAAAACAACACAACAACGGGGATGGAAAAAAAATCAATTACGATACGCGTTTGTGGAATTACGACGGGTTTCGTGGGTGGAATTAGGAGTGCGGATGATAAAGGGCCCTCCAGGTTGGGTGGCTAGAAAAGGAGCCGAGATGGCGCTTAAGTTTCGTACAATCGAGCATTGCGGCGTTCGTACAAATGCGTACTACAATGATTATTGTAGCGTACAACCACCTGCCTGGCGACGAATCCGTAGTAGTTGGGGTCGTTTCGATTTGGGCTTTGTTTGGAATTGTCTTTTGTTTGAAATTTGTATCTACTGTTATGTTTATGAATGGTTTGTTTTGGTTTCTCTCTAAGATTGGCAGTGAATGTTTTCAATCGAATGAAACAAAAGGAAACGATTTGGTAGTGAAACCACGATTAATGGAATGACTTGTAGTTGGCTGCGAATGGAGTGTCCAGGAAAACGACTCTGGTGTTGTCTTCGTTTTGGGGTGTTGTTTTTCGTGCTAATGAGGCAATGTGCCAGATATCGTTCCTGGTTTTTAATGACCCCGTTTGTTAAAAATGTGATTTATGAACCTTGCGTGGTTGTACAAGCAAACGGCCGTGCAATGTGCGTGCGTGATCATTCGTGCTTCGTTCCTCCCAGAGGTAAAGTGAAACCCTATCGGGGAGATGTGCATCGGAAAATCCCCCATTGGTCTAGTTTGGTTTTTCAACAGTATGGAAGAGAGTATTCGGTCGCTTCGAAAGCGGGCACTTAAAATCGAACGCACTAGTGTGACATGATTTATGGCCGTCGCCGTCATAACGGGGGATTAATGGTGCCGTTAATGTGCAGTGTGCGTTTGTGTCCCCCGGACCCTATGTTCCCTGCTAGGAATGAGATTTTCTTAAATCAATCCAATCAACTGTCATCGTCCGGTGGGTTGAGGGTGGTGGTGGGTAGGAGATGGAAGGAAAGGAGATACATTAATTCTTCCACCAGCATGCCCCGAAACACACGTACAGAACGAAGTCTCACACCACACACCATTCTACGCAGAAAGTTCACGGAACCATTGGCCGCGCCGACGACGTTTTTGGAACAAACAGAAAAGAATACGGGCTTCTACAAACACATCGAGCCGGGAGAGAATTCCGTGAAACAATTTAAAATCGTCTCGCCGTCTTCGCAGAAACGTCGCGGTTTCGCTGTCATTCGCCATCGCTGGCGGAGAATGACAGTTGTTCGGGCGACAGACGGACGGATCGCGCTGTCAAGTGCACACGGTGGTGGTTGTGCAGTACACGCAATCGCGGCGATGAAAACAACAACAGTATCAGCAAGTGCAATGTTTTACTACGGGAAAATGCGTTCGCTCGTACGATTGTGTGGGTTCCATTGTATGTGTTCTTTTTTATGTATCGCTCGCTCGCGAACCGGGGACCGCGAGTTAATATTCGCTCTCTGCGCGAGAGAGAAAATCGCCGCGCTGGTGGTGTGCGAGCAGGAGCGAGAGAGAGAGAGAGAGTGAGAAAAGTAGAAAAAAAATCGAAACACGATTTTGACAGCTCGCGCGAAGGAAAAATTTTCACGATTTTTCTGTGCCCGTGTGGCCGTTCAGAGATTTCCGAATTTATTGGAAAAGCAAACCAAAACATCCCCATTAAGCCATCAGAGGTTGGATTCTTATCGCGAAGTGGAAAGTGTATTTCGTTCCCGTTCACTGTCATTACCCCGATGTGTGTCCGTGAAACGTACTAAAATAAAATGGCATTCCACCATACGGGCGATCGATTTTGATTGGAAAACGTGAAAAAATCACCCTCCCTCCCGGCCTCCATCGGTTTGGGGGTGCAGAGAAGGAAATTCGTGCGTCTCCCACCGTCCCAAGTGTTTCTTACCGTTTTTTTATTTCCCCCCACAGGTAAACGTGTGTTTGTGATGTTCGATTTGTTGATGAGGTGTAGAGAAAATATGTGAATCAAAGTGTGTCCAAATAAGAAACCGTCTCGTGGAAGCGAAAGGAAATGAAACCGTACTTAAAGTGACCGTAACATCGCTTTTTGTATAGAATGTTTTAAAATCGGAATTTTCGCCCCGATCCAGTGCGTCGAAGGAGCCATTGACCCGAAAGAAAAGCAAGAGAAGAAGGTGCCGAAAGAAGAAGGAAACAAGTGTTCTCGACGATGGAGGAAAATTTCCGACTCAAGGTGTATACGATTGAATTGCGATGCTGCACAAAATGAGTTATTAGATGCGCGAAGCAGACTCGCGAGTCTCCCTGTGTGTGTGTGTGTGAGTCGGTGTGTGTTGTTATTCCGCGAGGAGAGGAAAATAAATTTCACCGCGCGCGCGTGTGTTCGGTTGTGTGAGTGCGCCGGGATCGCGGTGTGCGTGTAGCGTTTTGATTGGTCGTGTGTTTTTGCGGAGAGCAGAGAAAACAACAACCAGCCCGTCAACAGTACGTTGGGAAAAGCGCGGTGGTGTTTTTCCGCGAGGGGTGGTGTGAAGAGAGGCGACAAGGGACGAGTTTCCCACGAGGCACCAAAGCGGTGTAGCGGCGTGTCAAACCGTCTGTGTGTGTTTGTGTGTGTATGTACGGTGCGACGGGAAATGGTTAACCGCGGATATGAGTGCCGATGTTAGCGCCCAATGGAGATCGCTCGGGTTCAACGGGACATCCGACGGTTGCGGGCCCACATCACCACCGCCGACACACGCGGCCCTTCCTGATCTCATACCGATTGCGGCCACTGGCAACAACAACAACAACAACAACAAATCGCCCACCCTGGTGGCGGTGGAAAGCCCCGGTGGGGTCGCCGGGGAAAAGCAGATCAACCATAACAACAACATCGTCGACGACGTCGGTCGTCGGTTGGCCGGCGGCGGGGGCGGTACGAGCGGGGACGATGGGTGTGCCAGCAGCTCGGAGGAGTTCAACTGTGAGCTAGTGCTGCGGTCGCTGGACCTGGGGGGTGGCGGGGGCGATGGGTTGGGGGCGGCCGAATCGAACACCGATCGCGATTCCGGCTTCGAAACGCCCTCGCTAGACACAACGATTCCCTGGGAGACGACACCGCCACCACCACCACCACCTGCATCGTCCTCGTCGTCCTCTTCGAAGCCGGAAGTTGGGGTCGAAGCGGGAAAACATCGCCACGGGTCGGAGGAAGCTGCGGGTGGCGCTGGCCAACAAGGACAACACTATGTAGCGCACGTTGTTGCAGGGGAATGCAGCGAGTCAAAGGATACGAAGTTGATACTGAGGCGACGCAACGTCACATCGCCTGCCACGACGGTGGAGCAACCGGAAGTAGCACCCGTTGCAACGATGGCCGGCACGTTGCAGCCACCTCCAACACCGACGACTGTGGCCATTGTGAAAACGGAATGCGATGACGTCCTCGAAAGTAGCAGCATCGTCGTCAAGCGCGAGGTGGTGGACGGTGGAGTGGTTGGCCAGGAGTCGACAACGGTTACATCTCAACCCGCACTATCACTCCCACCACCACCAGCACCACAAGCAGCAGCAGCAGTACAGAAAGCTCGCCGGAAGTCGGCCGCCGCCAAAGATGACCCCTTGCCGCAACCGCTCGAGCCAAAGGAGCACCGGAAGTCGAACCGGCGGAGACAGTTCACCGATCGGACGATCGATACGCTCTGCCTGCCGGAGATTTTCTTCAACGCGCGCGTCCGCCCGAAACCGAAACCGAAGGTTCCGAAGCAGCGCGGCCCCAAACCGGGCGCAAGTGCGCGCAAACGTGCCATGGTTGTTGCCGCCTCGGAGCCAACCATCACCCCAAGTACTCCGGTGGCGGTGAAGCCGAAATCGCGTACCTCCACACCAAACCCGTTGGCCGTGGTACGCGCCCGTTCCAGTACGCCCGGGGCCAGCTCGGTCAAGTCACGCAGCAGCTCGTCCTGCTCGCTGAAGCTACCACCGATGGCGCGAACCAGCACCCCGACGGTGGCCGCCAGCACGAACAGTACCACAGTTCCTAGCGTAAACCCGATCTTCCTGTTCGTGAAGCAGGAGGACACACGCATCGTCGAGGTCCGGTGCGAGGACTACGACAAGCGCAACCGTATACGATTAACGCGCACCGGACCGGGCAGCTGGCGAGCGATACCACGAACCGATACCAGCTCCTCGGTCGTGTTTTCCCTACTTCCGCCAACCCCGCACCAGCAGCACTCATCCGCCGAGAGTGGCCACGAGGGTGGTCAGGACACGGAGGAGGAGGAGGATGGCAACACATCGAACGCTAGCTCGGTACCGCTGGATACCGGCTGTTCACCAAACAACAACAACAACAACAACAAGTACAAACTGGGTACGAAAGCCCAGCAAGATAGCAGCAACAACCACAACCACCACCAACATCATCACCATCACAAGCACCACAAGAAGACCAAGAAGAAGAAGAAGAAGAAACGGTACGGGGGAGAGGTCCCGGTGGACGGGAGGAGTAGCAGCTGCAGCACGGCAACCGGGACGTCGACGGCGAGCGGAGGCGGCGTCGGAATGACGAGGATACCACGGAAGGTGACGTTCAGCTTGGGCGTAAAGCAGGAGAGGCTCGAAACGACGATGGTGACGATCCCGGCGGCGGAGGAGGAAGTGAACGGCGACGACCGGAAGCAGCAAGTGTTCGGTCGGATACGCACGACGACGACGGCGGTGGAGGAGGATGCGGCGGCGGTGGCGTCGGCAGCGGCAGCGGCGGAAGAACGCGACCGAGAGGAAGCGATAGCGGAGCTGATAAGGAACTATCACGAGCAGCAGCAGCGGCAACTGCAGGAACTGCAGGAAAAGCTACAGGCCAGCCGGAGGAGCGAGCTGCTGTCGGTGGGAGGAGGAGGAGGAGGAGGCAATAGTTGTACCGGCGAGTCCGGGACGAGCAACAACAACTCTAGCATTACGAATGGTAGCGATAATCATCCTAGCGTTAACGGTGGAACGACCACCGACGACCAGGCCACGAATGGTGGTTTCTTCCATTCGAAAATACACGAGGGCAATAGTAGTAATAGTAGTAGAATCGGCAGCAATAGCAACGGTGGCGCGCTGGAGGACGCCCCAAACACAAGCAATAGCAATAAGCGACAGGTCGAACGGAACGAAAACAATCAAAAGATGGAACTGCTCGAATTGGACAATGACGATGACGACGTCGAAGGTGGGGAGCATCATCATCGTACGACGACGATGGTGCTCGACGATGACGACGATGTGCAGGAAGTGCACGGTTCGACGCTGGCAGCACTGGCACGCACGGCCGACCGGGAGTGGCCGATTGCGATGAAGTCCTCGGAGATGAACGCTCGACGAAACGGCGGTCGTTCGCCGAGCTCGGCCGGTGGAGCGTCGTCGTCGTTGGAGATGGATGGTAGCATCGAGTCACAGATACCATCAAGCATCATCCCGGTGCAACAGCGATGCAACAATGGCGCTGGTGCGCATGTGCCAATGGGGGGACACGACGCTTGGGGACGATCCTGAGCGTCGATGACGAGGAGGAGCAGGGTGTGCGAGACCCGAACGCGGACGCGGACTTGATTGCACTGGATGAACTTGGGTTGAATCAACACCACCAACACGAGGACGACGACGACGACGATGTGCAATTGCTAGAGGACGGTGGTGGAGGCCCGAACTCGTTGGAAGCCTTTGGCCACATGCTGCAACAACAGCAGCAGCAGCAGCATCATCATCACCATCATCATCACCACCATCATGCGCTGTTCGACGATGTCGAGCTGGTGGTGGAGTCATCCTCGTCGTCGTCCGCGGCAGCAGCAACAGCAGCAGCAGCGCCCGGTTCCGTTGGTGTGCGTGCGAAGGAAGCTGGGGAACGGCGGCCATCGTCGTGCACTAACGCATCGTCGGCGGATGCGGATGGTAGTGCACTGCTGCTGCTGCACACACAGACGGCCGCACTGGCGGCAGCGGTAGCAGCGGTAGCGGCCGCCGCCGCAGCTGGAGCCTCCTCAGACGGCACCGTCGTCGAAATCGACGACGACGAAGTGTGCGTTCTCGAGCAGCAGAAGCGACGTACACCAACACCATCAGCCGCAGCAGCATCGCTGCAAGGAGGAGGAGGGCAACAGCAGGATCAACGCTCGAAAGGAGTCAACGACGACGACGACGATGGCAATACAACAACGATGGCGACGACGACGACGACGACGACGACGATGAGCGCCATCGGCCCGGATTGTGTAGCAACGATGGCTGGAGGAACCACTACGACGACGACGACGACGATGACGACGACCACAATGTCCTCGACTTCGACTGCAGTGGGGAAGGGTGCGGAAGGACATGGTGGTGGTGCAGATCGGACGAAATCGGCTTGCACCGAGAACGCGGAAGTGCATCCACCGCACATCACCATCAGTAGTGATAGTGAGCTCGACGATGACGATCCGAAGCACGAGCTGCAGCACCAGCAGAACCAGCAGCAGCACCTTCAGCAGCAACAACAACACGAACAGGAACAGCATCAGCTTCTTCAGCATCTGCAACACCACCACCACCATCATCATCATCTGAGTGCGGAGTTTGGTGACCTGATCGAGGGTATCGAGGGCGAGCTGCAGGCATCGTCGGCGTCCACCGGTGGCCACTCCGCCGCGGACGACCTGCTGAATGCGGCAGCGGTGGCAGCGGCAGCAGCAGCGGCAGCGGCGGCAACGAGCTGCGGCACCAGTGGTAGTACGATGACCGGTGCCGAGCTGCTCGACTCGCTGGTAGAGCAACAGCAACAACAACAACGGTGCACAGACAATCATCACCTTAGCTCCTCGCAAGGTGCTGCTCCTGCTGGTGTTGAGGTCTCGAAGAGCAACAACAACGCCGCCACCTCCTCGTCGTCCGCGGGTGCGATCTACACGATCGCGGACGACTACAACGACGACGACGACGACGATGTGCTGCTCGAGCCGGAACCAGTGGCGGACATCATATCGCGGCTAGGCGAATCCCTCAGCACCTCACCGAAGTGTCTGTCGTTTAACGAGGCGGGAGAAATCGAAGGACTCACCGGGGATCTGTTCGATACCAGCACACACCACTCACTGCACGGCGGCGGCATGGACTGCGACGGGGTGGATGATCTACTGCCGAATCCGTTCGCGCCACCTCCGATGAAGAAGCAAACGCTATCGACGACTCCTGTGTCGAGCGCCGCATCATCGCAGCAGTCGGTGGAAGTTCCCATAGCAACGAGCAGTAGTAACGGTGATGGTGCAACGTCAACGGCTACTACGACCTCTAGCAGTAGCACCAACAGCTCCTCCAGTACTACGACCACACTCGAGGACGAACTGTCGATCACGATCAAGGACCTAACGGAGGCGAGTGAACACGCGAGTTCCTATTTTAACAAGTGTAGTGAGGCGGCAACCACCACCACCACGGTGGCGGCGATTCCTTCCCCAAAGGACGCATCCGCTACCCCGGGTGGTGGTGGTGGTGATGGAAGTAGTGTTAGTGCCACCAGTTCAGTGACTACGACCACGTCCACGGCGAAGGAGCTCCCGATAGTGGAGGCTCCGATTGTGATATCGCCCGACTCGTGCCAACAGGAGGAACTTCCGAAGGATTTAAGTTGCCGCAAGCGGAGCCTTTCGCCCTCCCCCCGACCCGTGTCGCACAGTTCCGACGCAATTCAGTCCCCGCAACCGAGCGGACTGCCGGCCGTTCCACCGTCACCCGATCTCTTCCTCCAGCCAAAGTCCATCTCGGGTTCCAGCTCGTCGAACAGTTCGACCGCGTCCAGCGTTATCGAGGCACTCATGTCTCAGGCGGCGGCCGCCGTTGCCGCCGTTGCTAAGAGTTCCCGCGCAATTGCTGGTGGCGGGGGAGGTGGTGGGTCCGGTACGACCACGAGTACGGCGACGAGTACTAGCAGTAGCTCGGTGGCGACGACGACCACGAGCAAACCTCCCGCGACCGTCCAGCAGAAGGAACCGCTTGACCTAGGTAAGTGTCGGAAGTCGGCCAGTCCGACGGTGAGCTGCTCGGAGGAGGCGAAGCGGTTGACGTCGTCTTCGTCCACGGCATCGTCGTCCTCATCGTCCTCCCACCACCATCACCACCAGACGACGGCCCTCCACGAGGACACGGCCGAACCGAAGGCGAAGCGAATCAAAACAGATCCCGAACAGCAGTCGACGACCGGTGGAAGTAAGTCCAGTGGTGTTGGTGGTGGTTCTTTGTCGTCGGGTGCTCCGTCCACGGTTACAACGACGGCCACGGCGACCAGCGGTGCGAGTGTGGCATCGTTGATAAGTGCGATGGCAGGAGGTGCTGGCAGTGGAGGAGGTAGCCATTTAGGGTCGCCAATAACTCCAACGACACCGTCGGCGTCTTCATCGACTGGAGCGGGTTATACAAATCTTAATGACTCCGCACGCCTAGTGGAGATGCTTACCTCCGGTAACGATCCGGATCCACTGACGCAACTTCGACTCCTGGTTGGTAATCCCGCCTGGAAGGTTCCCGATCCGCTGCTCGTACCCAAAGACAGGTTGAACGCGGTGTTGGCATCACCGGCGCGCGAAATACCACTCCTTCTTACCACGCGCCCAGAACTCCGACTCCCGGAAGCGTTCGCGTTCCCCAACATCCTTCAGGACCCAGACATTCTGGTGATTTCATTGCAGCAGCTTGAAACGATTCTGCAAACACAGGAAGAGCTGGTGAAGCTGAAGTCCAAATCTTCTTCCCTCGATGTAACCGCGTCGACGGTGGCTGCCGCGGCAACACCTCCAACGCCGTCCAGCAAGAAATCGCACTCGCAGGCTACCCCGACGACACCGGCCAGTCCACTGGAGACGCTCAAGCAGACACTTTCGGCGCAGGCCGCCAAGCAGAACCCCATGATGAGTTCGTTGCTAGCGTCCGGGCTGGCGGGTGACATCGATGCCGCCACGACGGCCGCCTTCAACCAGATGCTCTGGATGCCATACCTCGGCCAGATGGGACAGTTTGCGCCCGAGCTACTGAAAGCCATGATGAACCTGCCGGCGACGGCTTCGGCGGCCACGGTTGCTGCAGCGGCGGCGGCGTTAGGTGGTGCAACTGGTGCCGGGACGGGGAGTAGTCTCGCCGATATGCTACCTTTTATGGGCCCTCGGTTCCAGGACTTTTGCGGAATGCCACCGTCGACCGCAACGAGCCCGTTGGAGTACAAGCGTCAGCTAGAGCTTGCCATGCTTCAGGAAGCGATGAATACTGCCAATCTACAGCAGCGCAAGCAACAGGAAGCGGCTCAGAAAAAGGCAGCAGCTGCAGCAGCTGCAGCCGCCGCAGCAGCGGCCGCCCACGTCGACCGGAAGCCCGTCATCGGCCCGAAGACACTGGAGCAGCAGCGTTCGGTGGCGGCCGTTACGGCGGTGGCCAACATGTTCCAGCAGAAGAAGGCAGCCGCAGCCGCTGCAGCGGCAGCCGCCGCGTCAAACATTATCAACCCGCTCTCGATACCTCAGTTCATGACACCACCGACGCTTCCGCACGGGAACAGCGGCCGGTATGGCGGTGCTTCCGGTGCCGGTGGTGGAAGCTCACGCACTTCGGCGGCACTGCTGCAGCAGCAACAGGCACAGCAGGCCCTCCAGCAACAGCAGCAACAAGCCCTCCAGCAGCAGCAATCTTTCAATCCGAGTGGCTTCAAAAACATGGCCAACTTGATGAACCAAGCGGCGGCGGCTGCGGCCGCTTCCGGTGGTCGACAGCACCAAAGTTCGGGAAGCTCACACCGACAGCAGCTTACCGCACTGCAAAAAGCAAAACTCCAGCAGCAGCAGCAACAACATCAGCAACAGCAACTTCAACAGCAGCAAGCTGGAAACCTCGGCGCTGCCGGAATGTTCGGGTCGGTGGCGGCCAACTCGTTCCTCAATCTTCCGACCAACTTCCAGGAGTTCCACGAGCAGCAGCAACAGCTCGCTCGTAAGCTCCAGAAAGAGCAACTCCACCAGCAGCAACAGCAACATCAGCAGCAGCAGCAGCAGCACCATCATCACCATCAGCAGCAACAACAGCAGCACTCTCAGCTGCAGCAATTGCACCTTCAACAGCAGGCGCAGCAACAGCAGCAGCTTTTGCAGCAACAGATGCAACAGCATCACCATCACCAAGAGGAACAAAAACCGCGGGTGACGTGCAAATCGTTGATGAACCTGCTGCAGCCTGAAAAGCAACAGCAACTTCACAAACAATCCGGCTCGGGAAGCGGCGGCAACAACAGTAGCAGCAGCAGTAGCGCCTCGAGCAAACTGGCGAACCTTATGGCCATCCCCGGGATGGATCTTTACACCGCCCAGCAGCACGAGCAGCTTCAGCAGCAAATGTTCCTTCAGCAACAACAGCAGCAGCAGCAGCAGCAACAACAACATCACCAACAGCACAATTTCCTCCAGCAGCAGCAGCAGCAACAACAGCAGCAACATCTCCTGCAGCAGCAGCAGTCCGGCAGTGCGAGTGGCAGCTTACACCAGCAGGCAAAGTTGAAGGTGAAACCGGGCCTGCATCTGCTCGATCCGGCGGCCGTCCAGAGGCGGCTGCTGAACACCGACGAGCTGGCCGAAGTGGGTAGCACCACGAACGGGCTGGACGATACGACCGATCTGTCCTCGCCCCTGTGGCATCCTTTGTTTGGCAGGTGAGTTTCTTAAAAATGATTATAGGTAGTTATTTTGTAAAGTTCACCGTAAAGTTCTTGGCAAACACTTACACTGCCTCAAACTGCTTGTTTCTTTGAATCGAAATTTGGCCTCTCAACTTGTAAAGCGACTTAACAATATTCCACAAGATTTTTAAAGAGCTCCAATGAGTGCTTGATGAAGAATTGTAGATGTAAATTAATGGAACCATCACAACGAATACCATCGATTGATTTTTCAATTCTGTTATAGGGTAAGTGAGGGAGTTTTCACCGATGCATGTAATTTTGGCCTACTGGGAAAGAACATCAATTATCACGCTGAAGTCAAATAAAACAACAATATATTGTGTTGATATCGATTTATTGTACCTAAATGCCAAGTTTGGAAGTGGCTGTATCAATATTTTTCGAGAAAATCCTTAAAATTTACGCGGCTGTCAGATTGTGGGCCATTTATGCTGCAACCCACCTCGAAACAACCACTGCGTTAGAAAATTAGAAGTAATGTTTTTCTTAAATTTTGAGTGATTTTAAGAACTCTCAAAACGTTTCTTGAATTTTTTGGGCTCGAGAAATAAGAATTTCTAAGCATTGTGCATTCTACAGAAACGAAATTTCTATGCATTCTGACACGTTCATTGATTGTAAACAATTTCCTTGACGAAACTGCGATCATCTTGCTAAAAAGTGGATATTCAAATAACAAATTAAGCAATTAATCTCACTTATTAAACAATTGTATAGATAAATAGCGGTTTCTAAATTAAATAATTTATGCAGGTGGGCCAAAATACCAACCAAGTGGGCCAAAGAGCGTGTTCAAAAAGTGATCATCTTTCAGTGAAAACAACTAGTAAACTCGACAATATGAATTTTATTGGATGCTCAGATAACTACTCTACATTACCGTACCAAGTTTATCGTTATATGGTCGTTACAATGAGTGAAACGAAAATGTTACATGCTTAGTTACATACTTCAGTTGCACAAATTTTCACATTTAAAACTATGTGCTTGTTTGTCTATTTTATATTTGAAACTATGCTTTCTTGTAATACTGTGTTCGCACATCGATATTTTGTCTCGCAGTGGAGGCGTAAAGACAGACGTATCTGTTTATTTTATTTAAAGTTTCAAAAATGTTCAAACTTATTGTTCTTTTCGAAATCATATTCGAAACATTACTAGCATTTAAGCAATTCACATTTATCATATAATCGGTAATCCTTCGTGTTTAAAGACATGTTGTGCCCAAAGAACCGATTTTGGTCACACGGTTTTGTTTGCTAGAGTCACTTAAAAGTGGTTTTTTGATAGAAAACAGTGTGGTTCTTCTTTGTTAAAACTTTCGGAGAAAGTAAGTAAAATATGTCCGGCAAAAAGGTGCGAACAAGTTACACTAAAGCAATGCCAAATTAAGCAAATTTCGTTGGTAATCACATACGAAAATGATTTGCTTTGGATCATCAATTATTTTCTTCACTGGCTATTGGTGTTCCTCTGCTTGCGTGGGTCGTCATACAGATCGGTCTGTTTAGTAAGCTGAATAACCAATTCGCGGAAATCGTTCTTCCGCCCAGTCTTCGGATCTATATTTCTGTTTAAACAATTGTTGTGGTATGTTTCGAGAACAATCAATCCCGTACTTTCTAGATCAGGGGTCGGCAAAGTCCGGCCCGCGGGCCAAATCCGGCCCGCCAACTGATTTTATCCGGCCCGTAAAAAAATTTGAGTATTTCACACAAAAAACTTATCTTATATTTATTTGTTTTATTTACGATGTCAGGTTTGGTTCTTTGCCGAAAATGAAAATTGAAATAATTGAACGAGGTGTGCAATACCAGGTGACTTCCTCGTATATTTTTTGTAAGATTTTTTTAAATTATTGATAGTTCTTAAGTTGTCTTGTCTCGTAAGCCTTGTCTGAAATCCGGCGGCAATAACTCGTTTACTTTGCATCCAAAAAGCTACATTCACGGAATACAGTTTTCACACTCGTATTTTCATAAAATAAGGCTCGAATTTAGAAAATTTCTTGAAGCTGAATTCTTTTAATTGCAGACAATACGTTAGTAAACCAAGATATTTTAAAGTAATTTGAGTGGAGGATTACTTTCAAGTAAAATTAAAGAAATAAATTAACTGTTCAACAACCCAAAATTTATGTGCTGAAAGCAATCAAAATTCAAGGAAAAAAAATGGTATGAAAATCGTTCAAAAAGTCAAATGGCTAAATTTTTACTACTTTTTTATGTGACTTCACTATTTAGAAAGTTGATACTCTTTTCAAAAGGGTTTAGTATTACTTTGACCAGGCCATGTCAGCACGACGTGCTCATATGTGGCTAGCCATCAAAGAAGAAGAAGAAGATTACTTTGAAAACTTTTAATAACCGTTTAAGATATCCGGCCCGCGTTTTAGATTTCGTTTTAATAATCTGGCCCTTTTTAGGAAATGTATGCCGACCCCTGTTCTAGATGGTGAAAAAAAGCTGAAGGTAAAGTTTTATGTGCTTAGCCACGCTTCTTGAAATCCCGGAGAGCGTGTTGTAGATGACATTGGACTGAAGCGAAGATTCTGAATTAAAAGCCTCATTTTATTGTGTGAAGTAATCAACTTTCATAAAGGGAAATATAGGTATCCAAGAAGATATTAATCTTTAGTAGATCGCTAAAGCGTGTCGATTGTTGCAGCAAAAGTTCTTTTTAGTGCCTCTCCAAGAACGTTCGTTACATCCATTGTAAAGTCATTGCACAGGGTTCTTTAAGTGCCTTTCTAAACTTTCCAGTTTTGGGTAAGAAAATTCGCCCACACGAGCGAATGAGAAACTCATCCAAAACCCATGAAAATGGTGGTCCCCTGCCTTTTCAGCAGTAGGGACTAGGGAGACATGTGGTTTCAACTAGTGGAGGCCGCGGCCACCAAGAAAGCTGCGCATTCTGACATGTTTCCCTCCAGAACCCTGGGAAACAGCGCATCATGTTTCTTTTCGGCACGCTGAGTCTCCAGTTTGAGTGTGTGTATGTGTGTGCTTCACTGGGGCCGAAAAAGACACCGACAAACAGAGAACCAGGCAGATGCCACAACAACGGCAACTTGAGGCTGAGTTACGTACGTTTTACTTGTGAACGCGATCGCACGCTCGATGGTGATGTGGAAATGACAATGACGTCGTCGTCGCCCGTGGAAGAAATCACTCCCGTGGGAAAGTGTTGTTCGCGAGGATGAAACTTACGACGAAAATGATTCCCGGTTTCCATCGGTAACCGCTTCGCAACCACCCGGACGCATCTGTGTTCGGAATGTAACTGGTCGCCCTTGGTAGCAACGAAAGGACGGAGAGCAGAGCATGGCGTTAAAAATCCTCCAACGAAGGGTGTGGAGTACTTACTTCGTTATGTTTCATATGTACGAACAGCGAAAAGAGTTATTAGTACTTTCGGTAAGATAATCCAACGCGCCGTGCCGCATATAAGCGGACGTGCAAAGTTTATTTTCGTGTTCGCTAATGATGGTTCCTTTCTGGTGGCACGTTATGGCCCACTATGCACACGACATGGTGTTTTAGGGATGTTTCCAAAGGTTACACACCGCACCTTTTTACCGTTTTTGATGGGCAAGGGAAAGTTTTCTTTCGGTCGCATGTAAGCTTTGGCTGGGTGTGCTAACTGCATCGATCCCCCCAAGCTAAAGGCAAGTTATAGTTTGTGCCCAAAACATGTGCATGGAAATATGATTCCTTATGCACGCGGCGAAAGGAGGAGGGAGGGAGGGAGGGGATGCACAAATCGAAACAGTGGGAGTTGGATAATTATGCATGAGGTCTTGAAAGTTTTCCTCCATTCGAACCCGGGGGAAGAGAATTCGGCAGGAAAAGCAAAGGATTTTTACAAATATTAATAAAATAAATAATAAAAAACGGTATCACCCCCAGCCACTCTCTTTCCCATACTCTACCGCTTGTCAAACTTTCGCCAAATATCACGTTTCATTAATTAAAATTGTGCAAATTTTATGTCTCTGACGTCGAGGTTTTTGTTGCAGGGTTTTGGTTTGATTCTTTTCTTTCTCTCGCACTCCAAACAGCGAACCGCCGCCGTTGCCGATCCGAAAGCATTATTTATGCTACACGAAAAAAAGGAAAAAAATCTTTTTCTTTTCCGTTCAGTAATTATACAACTTCCATCTTTTTCCCTGCCGACACACATTTGTTTTTCGTGCCACGGCATTAACTCCTCTCTGCTCCGCCCTCAGCTCTTGTTTATTTTAATTGATGGGTAAAACAACGCCGCCGACGACGGTGACGACGATGAAGGATTTATTTTCGATGCGTGCGCCCCTCCAGGGTCCCCGTTGGTCCTTCCTTTGCTCATCACGGTTTCCTCATGAGTTTGCAGTATTAATCAAAATAATATAAACGGCGACGGGGTCTCGGGAGGATTTTTTAAAAATATGATCGCAATTGTGCTCATCTTCCTTTCGTTCCGTTCCTTTCGAACCGGTAGGAATCGGAGCGGAAAGTAGGAGGAGGTCCCGTAGGAAGGGTACGCCAGATATGCAGATTTCCGATTGGCTCTTTATTTTGGACAAGTATGTTTTTTAAATCTCTCTTCGCATCACGAAAAATAAAAATTGCCCGTGAAAACCGACATAAACTATTTGCCGACTCCCTTTCCTATCGCTTTTCTCGTCTTGTCGGAACGACGGAATGCACTTTAAAATTATTAAAATCCAAAAATGCAATCGCACTATCCCTGCATGTCGTACCGGGTTCTCTCTCCACTTCTGTTTCTGCACCATTTCTTGAACGGGGAAATATTTGGAAAATTTTAATCTGAAATCCAACCAACGCAAGCGTCTTTTAATATGGCTCGCCGATGCAGAATGGGAACATTCCGCTGGCTCGTCTTCCAAGAAAGGGATTCCCTTTTTTTTTTATTTTGCAAAACCTCCACCTCTCTCTCTCTGCCTCTGCCAATCAGCCTAGTTTTCGGTTCATTGTTGTAAACAAGTTCTCGTCTCCCAACCTAGTGCAAATAATAGTGCGCGTGTGGCAGAAACGGCAGCGCAGCGAGAAATAAAACAATCTGTGCAAAACCGGTTTTCCGTCCTCACAAACCATCATCATCAGGGGTGGTCGGTTTGCTGCCTGTTGTGTGTCTATATGTATGGTATATGCATCAGCTGCTGCAGTTTTCTCGTACAGCCAAACGAGAGTAGCTCTTTGGCTTAGCACTCTAGCGAATAGTTTTAAATCCAATGTCTTCTGCTTGGGAATCCGGTCCGGTTTTAAAACTGACCGTTCCGCTGTTTTCTTTTTCGTTTCCCTTTTTTCCCAATGACGTCCGGCAACTGGAGGCCACCGAAGGTTTTGGTCCCTTTGATACGTTGTAGGGCGCGCATCATGAAACCTAGCTTGTATAGGTATGCAGAAAGACCGCCTGGTTTTGCTATTTATCCCTCTGTCTCGCTCTCCCTTTGTAGCAGAGCACAAATCCACCTTTATCCGGTGTCCCTCATACGAGGCGCTTTCGTATGCATAATTGAAGTCACACCGAAGAAATGGTTGCATTCCTAGTTCCACATGTTCCTAACCGTCCAACAGGCACATAGACTCTGGCTATCCAGTATCCGGATACCATTCTGAACTTTCGAACCGATGGGAGACTTGTTGCAACTACTACTTGTTGTACTTCAACGTTCTCTACTATGTTCCCGTTGGATTCTGGTGCACATTTTACTCGAGACTTGCCTGTTTTTGTTTATGACATCTTTCTCTTACTAAATTCTGGATAGGAAGGGAAAGCTCTGTCTGATATCTGTGTTCTTTAATTGGTGTTTCAAGCCAAATCTCTTACCGACCTATTTCCTTTGAAAGTTCATCCTTGAGCTCAGCTTTAGTTCCAGTTTGGTAGACCAAAACTTGCCTTTCCTTGAAATCGTAGTGCACGAAATGACCTTGCTCCTAGTTTTACGGGGGAAAAGCTTCCGATTCCGTCTTCCCCAACTCTCGCTCTCGAACGGTCGGGATGATGGTCCAACAGCTGACCGAAACTCTCCCCTTTTATATGTCCGATGGTCTGTGCTCGTCTTCTAGCCACCCGGTAAGATAGCTTAGGCGGGAAGAAAGGAAGAAAAAAGCTTGCCGGCCCCATGTCATGCCCTAAAACACCCGAAGCAAGCGCATATCGGTAAATGAATGAAGACGACGATTCCACATCCTCGGCTCGTCCTTGCTTTTGCCAATGCTGCTGGAGGTGGAGGAAACTGTCGACCCGACCAGTGTGTTTTCCCGACTTGGTTCGGTTGGTGTGTGCAGAGTGTGGCCGTGGCTGGGTATGTTTTTGCTTTCACCATCAGCACCAGCAAGGTTAAGCTGCTGCACGGCTGACTGTCTTCCGTGTACGTTCGTTCCAGCTTAGTCCAATATGGTAGAGTGCGAGAAAAGGCGTTCTTCGAGCATCGACCAACACACGCTTGCTGCAATCTGCTGAGGTTGCAGAATAGGGTAGGTGCCCGACTCGTGCTCGTAGGGAAAAAATGGGCCACAAAACGCTGAATCGGACGAAAGTAAATTCCATCCCGTCCGACGACGACTACGACGCACGGCCACGAGACTCCGATAGGAATAGAGATAGGTATGGAGCGAAAAACTAAGGCACTGGAGAGACAACGTAAAAAAACGACAATCCGGGTGAATGTAGGAAGATATCGCGCCGACCGACGAGAACGAATGCCAAACATCGATCGAGGAAATGTTCTCCCTTCCTCCCTTTCTTCCTTGAGGGTCGCCCTTAGATAGGTTTTCCCCACCACCATCCTCCCTCAGCCGGCTCGGTCGGAAAAGTGACCGGTTTTTCGAGCCACCCAAAACAAGGACAACGGACCGGGAGAAAGTTCCCTCGGTTTTTCCGCCAACCCACCCCCCTACCAAACGAACCGCCTCAATTCGAACGGACCGGAGAGAGTCGACCGCTTCTCTCGGGGGTCGGCGTACTTGTTGCCCAGACTCGAATCGAGGTTAGCAGCCCACGACCAGGCCAGCAGGCAGCGTCCCGAAGGTGGCGGCAGCCCTGCAAATCGGTCGAGTGGAAGGTGAAAGAAATCCAAATTGGTGTCATGGCCGTTTTAGGTCTGGAGATTATTATTATTTTTCGTTCTGTTATTGTTTTTTTCGTTGATTTGTTTAGATGCAGAAGAAGTAACATTGTGCGATGAACCAAAGGAAATGAATTTTTAGTCTTGTCTCGTCATCAGCATCTTCTTTTTATACTCATTTTCCATTATAAATATCATCAACATGATATAATTATAGCATTATTAACCGAAACTATCCGACTTTGACACTTTTGACTGTTGGTCTTCTGCGTTAACTGCGCGATTTTGTAAAACAAAAAAGTTTGTAGAGGTAGCGAGTATCGACTTGTTGAACCGTTTGAATATGTTTGTTTAGAATATCCTGCATTCTTCCCTTTGCTTCATTTGTCTAATTTAACATTTTATGCAGTTGTTTTAATAAATTAGGGGAATTGTTGTGGGAGAAACATGAATGTGTGGAAAGAAAAACATAACATTTAGCAATAACTAAAGGTCTTCATACATACATACAGTCAAGTATTTAGACTTTGGCATATTCTCTAGGCCAAAGTTGGTGCCCTTACAAAGTATTCGGGAGCCCATGGGATTAATTTGCTTTTAATAATTGTTTTTAATTTATTTTAACATTTATGGGATTAATTATTACTTTTAAAAGTAATCTATTTAGGTTGTAATAGGTTTTTGCTTATAGTTTTTTGACAAATTTGTTTAAGAAATTTATGATTAAAAGATGCCTAAAATCGAGGGCCAGCTACTTTAAACGATGTATTAATATTTTGAAAGTGATTTCAAGCCCTTTTCGAATAGAGTATCAATTTTCTTCTCCAGAAAGTAACATGAGTAAAACATACAATGTTTCAAAATTTTTATTGCTCATCGTAAATTCTGATATTTTTCGTGGATTTTAGAACTTTTTCAACATATTATTCGTTTGTTAATAAATTTATTTTTATACAAGTTACCGTGGCACACGCGCCACCGGCCCACGGCAACCGGAAACCGATTTGCTGACACCAGCCACCAGACAGTCATCGTCCGATCGACCATCGACCGATCGACCATCGACCGATAGCTGTGTCAGCAACGCATGCACACCGGCCGGAGCACCGTGGGAAGCGCTAACTAAGCACGGCGCTGCAGGGCGACGGCGTGCCAGTCTCAGAAAAGCAGTTCAGTCTTGTCTCAGCCGCGATCAAATAAAGTTTGAAATAAAGTTTATCTTTTTTAAAAACCCATCCGACTGAGCGGACTCGTAACTGGCGCCCAACGTGGTTTTCTGGCAAGTGTGTCAAGCGATAGTGAGTTTAGTGCCCGTTTTCCGGTTACCAAACCATTGGCTGAAAGTGATAGCCGAGTTGTGAAACGGGAGCCGCGAAGCTATCCGCCAGGAAAAGGAAATCCAGCATGAGGATTGGTTGCATCCTCTTGTAAGTAGAATAACCCTTCAACCGCGAAAGAAACAGTGTTTATAAAAAGCTAACAACTAACAGTGCGCGATTTAACACACGCAGCGTTAGGGAGCAAAGAACAAGAATTCGCGAGTGGTTATTTAAAAACTGGAGAGTACGAAACCTTTACTACCCACCTTCAGTTCGCTCATAAAATTAATTATGACGACTCCGCCAACGCAACCCGAAGTAGGCCGTTACCAAATCAATGCCGAAGCAGGGTTCTTGGATAGAGGTAGGGTTCCAGCCATCGTAAAAGACATCCCGGAATTCGTAGGTAATCCAAGGGAGCTTTCTACGTGGATACTGGACGTGGAAGATTGCTTGGAGCTCTTCCATGATTATAAAGAAAAAGCAGAGTATCACTTGGTACTCAAGACGATTCGTCGCAAAATCAAGGGTGAAGCAAACGACATCCTCGTTTCGAATAATACCCAACTGATTTGGGACGACATCAAGGAGGTGCTCCGGCTCTATTATGCCGATAAAAGAGACCTCATGACGTTGGATAACCAACTCAAAACGATGACTAGAAGGCCGAACGATTCCATAGAATCGTACTATAGCCGAGTTCGTGAGATGACCACGCTGATTAGCTCAGCTATATCCACGGACGAAGCATGGAAGGGCCACGAAACCGCTCTAATCAAATTGTATAACATGATGGCCCTAGACACATTCATACGTGGATTAGGGGAGCCGCTGTCAATGTTTTGTAAAAACTACAAGCCGCAGTCGCTAGCAGCAGCTTACAGTTATTGTGTTGAGTTTCTGAATTTGAACGCTCGAAACGCGCCATTCAAAGCAAGTGCTGCACCGGCTCTGCCCGTACCCAGAAACATGGAAACGAAACCGTTTCCAAAGCAAAGTGTCCCGTTCAGAACAAATCTTCCTCCACCACCACCTCCTCCCGAAACATATATCCTACCCAACACCCAAGTCCCGCACCAAGATTAACCGCTCCCAACACACAGACAAATTTCCAGGCAAATCCAAACAGATTTGCACCACCAAGGACCTTTTACCCTCAACAACCTAAGCCCGAACCGATGGAGGTGGATAGTTCAATGCAGTCGCGAGCGATTAATTACGGTAATAGACCTCCCATTAAAACGGCTAGGCCGACAACCGAATCGATGCAAGCAAATAATCCACCGGCGAAAAGGATGGCGTATCCTTTAGAAGAAATAGTGGAGACACCAGGAACAGGCGAAATAACAGAGCAAGGCTACCAGGAAGTTTTAGAAGAGCACGAAGTGGAAGAAATTGAAGGAGAAAACCAGTGCGAGGCATATTTTTTAGAAGTGGGTTGGAAGAATCTGTGGCAAGAATAAGTGCGTTACCGTTCATTAAAATCCCCACCACCAGAGGAGAAATAAAACTTTTGGTGGATAGCGGAGCAAACGTGAACCTTATTTCTAAAAAGTGGGCTTACCAATCGGGAAAACCAATTATCCAAATCTCCCCAGAATCAGTAAAAGGCGTCACTGGCACAGGATCCATCTCAGAAGCAGTAAACCTTTCACTGTTTTCACCCATCTAAATTTCTTATTTTCGATTTTCATGTGTTCTTTGATGGACTCATAGGAACGGATTTCATTTTCGGTCAAAGATTCAATTTGAATAGTCAATCAGAAATTTTGCAAGTCTTCGGAGAAGAGAAGACCCTCAACGTTCCACTACATTTTTACAAGCCTACTGTCCACGCACGTAAAGCTAACGTCAGCTCTCACTTGGAGGTAAGGACTGCGCATTTGCAGCAAAACGAAAAGATACGCTGCTCTCGGTTCTTGACGGAATACAAGAGGTGTTTCACAATCCAGACAATCACCTTTCGTGTACAACGAAGGTAGAATGCCATATCAGAACAGAGGACGACGTACCAATTTATCAAAAGTCCTACCCCTACCCAGCCGCCTACAGGGAAGAAGTGGAAGCGCAGGTGAAAAAGCTTTAGACGACGGCATTATACGACCATCGAAGT
>KE525370.1:217272-267741 GCA_000441895.2 Anopheles sinensis | reverse complement strand
GTCATTGCTGACACCTGGCTGGAGGCAGAAGTCTCGTATCTTTTTAGTGAACTTTCCGCTTCTTTCACCAATAATGGGAGTAGGATGTGACACGTTCTATCGCGTTTCGGCTTGCTCAGCACTTCGAATTGTTGCGAGTTGTGTGGGTAGAGCTTCGAATTACCGCGTGAAAAAAGCAACCCAGCTTCGAATTTGACTTCGAATTACCGAGTGTACCAAATCGTATTGGTTTTATTCGAAATAGCGAGAGTTTTCCAAGGGACTACTGATATACTTCGAATTATCGAGAGTTTCGAATTATCGAAAGTTTGAATTAGCGAGAGTCGACTGTATAACGAACGTTTGCCAAAATTCACAACCACAAACAATCGACCGGTTCAATCTCGCGAATGGTGGGCGCTCTCGGGTTTTTGGCGGCCAAAAGACCGAGGTAAACATTAACCGTCGATTAAACCCGTTGGCGGTGGGGTGGGAAAAAGCCCATCGAAATGTTCTTTTTATGTTGTTGTAATTCTTGTTGTTCACGTGTTTTCAACCGGTTGTTGTTATTGCTGTCCACTGTGTTTGTTGGTCGTACACTTTGATTGTTGGATGGGTTTTTGTTTCGGGCTGGCAATGGCGTGGGTGCATTTTCCCCGTTTTTCATCCCTCCGTCGTCTGTGGTTTGGTGGTGGGAAACCCCCTAGTGGAAAATTATATGCCCACCACTACCAACTTTCAAATTTTCCGTGCACCGATTTCTGCATCCACCGGCCGCTTTGCGTTTTTTTGGAATATTCTTTTTCGTTTTCTACGGTTTTTGTCTCCGCGTTTCACCAAAATATCACTCCATCGCCAATGGCAACAAGTGAAATCCAGCTTCCCGTTCTTCCCACCTCGATCGAACACAATGTCAAATTTTCCGCACCATTTTTACCAGATCTTTGTTTCTTTTTACTTGTTTCCTGTTTTTGAATCTCTTTTTACTCTTTATATTTTGTTCGTTTTTCCGTTTTTGCTCACACTTTATTACTTCCCGGGTCATCCTGGTTCCATAAACACTCATTTTTTTACACGTTCTTGTGTTAAAATCACCCAAGAGGAGTCGTATGCAGGAAATGGGCAGTGCAGGAAAAAAAAACAAGTACAAGTAAGCAGAGAGAGAGAGAAAACAGAACAAAAGTGCAGAAAAAATACTATCCCTGCAATTCTTAATTTTTTTGCACTTTTACTACAAACAATTCTCTTTTTGAAAAATGAAAATTGAGGGATAAAAAAAAACTAAAAGGAGTGAACCAAAGATAATGCCATGAAGGTTCGATTGGATTCCTGATTGTGGCTGATCCTTGCGAGCAACGCTGCAAACAAATGCAGTGCAATTAAACGTAACACAATGAAACAATTTTCCATCAATCACCAATCCACCCCTAACCCCTTGGGATGGGGGAGAAAGTTTCCGAGTTCGAAAAAGGAAGGGAAAAAGGGGAAGAAAGCGAGGAAAGAGGGGTGTTTTTGACACTCTTTCACCTTTGGGTGTGTCGACAAAACACGCCATGGCGTCGGTCATTTCCTTGCGGCTTTTGGTATTCTTCTCCTGTAGTTGCAGCTTTTTTTATTGCGCTTGAAGTATTTTTTAACGCATTAGTGTAGTTTTGTTACCTTCGTAGTATTTAGTTTATCGATACGAATTGTTTATTTACCATTTACGATAACATACAAGGATAACATTATTCAAACCATTTTTTTCTTTTCCATCCCTGTTTCATTATTCGAAATTGTTTTTTTATTGTTAAAAGACATATATTAATTAAATTCTTTCTCATTTGATTAAAAAGTACTTCTTTTCATTCCCGGTTCCCGATTGTTGGAAGGAATTTCTCCAGTGAATTACTTTTTATGTGCGCTTGACTTTCGCTGACCGTTGGCGGACTCGTTCGGTCGACGGTGCATCGGCAGCGGTTCACTTGAAAGCATTGTAATAAATGATCTGAATTGGAATGAAATTACAAGCTAAATGGGATACCCCGTCGACCCCCGCCGATATACACTCCAGCGAAGCCCTTGACATCATCTTCCGTGCCCTCCTTTTTTTTGGGTTGGAAGAAAGAAAGTGTTTCATTGTTTTCATCATTCTTTCGTTGCGATGTACAAAATTGAATTCAAATTGCTGTCATTCGCTGAAACTGATGCTGAAGTGGTTCAAAAATGGCGAACATTGTTCTTACGGGGCAGGAAAAAAAAACACTAAACAAAAAGGAAAAAAAGAGTTTGTGCAATGCAATGAAATTTGTTAAAACATCCAGAAATGAAGGTCATTTCAGGCATACAAAAATGCTCTCTCTATGTGTTTGACGAAATCTCTTATTATCTCTAATAGCTAAAATCCCATGAGTCACTCGTCGTTACAGATCTTTGTCACCCAACCATCTTTTCCGGTTGCCTGGAAATTCCTGGTTTTGTGTTTTTAATTTTGGAAATTCTAAGTCATGCTCCCATTTGCTGTTCGCACCCTTAATCCCATGTTATAAACATTGGAAAACAAACTTCGTACTTCGAGTAAACAATCGCGTCATCACTAAATGCAGAACCAGACCAAAATTGCGAAATCATCGAACCGGCGGAGAACAACTACGTTTTACAAAGCGAGTGCCTTTTGGAAAAGGCATGTGCCGAAGTGGATGCTGGATGCAACCTTCTGACTTTAGGACTTTCCGACTGTTTGGCGACAGTCGCGACGAGTTGATTTATTCATTTTTTTTTCTCTCTTCGGTTTGTTTGGCTTTCACCCCATGCTCCCCGCCTTTTACTCCTATGTCAACATCATCGCACTGACGCACAAAATAATGCTGCGTCTCGTATGGATCCTTTTCCAGCCATATCGGTGGTTTATGACATAGTCTCTTAAAGCTGATGATGGCGACGGTGATGATGGCTTTCGTTCGCAAATGGAAGGGCAGGATGAAGGAATTAAAAATCCGGCAAATTGGTTCGTGCAGCTGCTAAAGTCCCCAACGGCCCTTTCAAACATGGGCACCAAAACCAATCGTACAAATCCGCAATCGTAAGTGTAGATGAGTTTTTTATGGTAACTTACATGTTGGTGTCGGATGCATTTTGTTCATCCCTTGGAAGCTGGATGCATTGATTAATTTTTCGACTGCGCCTGTCCATGTCCACCAAATAAATTCGATTTGTTGTCTCTTGTTTTATTGCCACAATTTTCACTTCACTTGATTGTTGAAAGTAATTTCACAAAAATTCAATTGAAAAGCTTGGGATTGAAAGTTAATCCTGTACTAAATCCAGCCAGCAGTAAAATAATTTTGTGCAATAGTCGAAGCGTTCGTTAGTTGAAGTTTTCTTCCTTTACTACCCTCCGACGTACTTTCTCTCCTTGTATCTCTTTCTTTTACTCGCGCACGTTTTTTCGAACCCTCCACTAAACACCTCCTCCACCACCCCAAGGGGGTGATAATTTATGTCTGTGTAGTTTGTAAGCGAAGTCGTCGTGGTTCGCGCTTTGATAACAGAACCAGTTCATGTGCCAGAAATCGGTCATTTACACTTCGACTTTCAGTAGCGTTCATCGGTCGTCGTAAAGAGTCACCCTTTCCGACCATCTCTGAGCGTGTGTGTGTGTGTGTGTGTGTGCGGTCTGCTCGTGCATCATATTCCACCATTATTTTTTCCTTCTTTTTTCCCGCAAATTTAAATGTCCATCTTTGAGCCAAACCCCTTCCCCCCTCCTGGTGCACATTGTTGCCAAGGGTTGGCGGACAACAAAACTGCCGGCAAAAGTAGTTATCGGGCGCGAACGAAAATAAAGTGCACCAAACCCAACACCGCCAGTCGCCAGCTCATCATGCAACACACATGAAATGCACTCCACCGATGGGTTGGTAAGGAGACGTACAAAAAGTGCATGAACCCCATCCCCTATTTCGCCTCTCCTCAACGCTCCACACCAATTACATTGTCAGATTGGGGTGAATTAAGGTAACGGAATTAAAAATAATTAAACAAACGGTAGTCACCGTACACGTGGCAGCAGCGTGGTTGACGATAGAATGGCAGTTGATGGCCGTGGAGATGGGTTTAATACTCTATCGGGAGAAAGAAACAGCAAACACGACACATTACTACTCGCATGATGTCAAATTGAAGTCGGATGCAAATATTCAGAACGGCAAATGAAAAACACGGTCGAGTGAGAAGTATGAGTGGACGAATTGATGATTTCCGGTAAAAATCATGCTTTACTACGAACCATTTAATGCCACGATCGGTATAGCCATACCGCGGGTGGCATTATTTTTACTCATTAAAATAATATCCCCACCGTCTGCTTTAATATGTTCTTCGGGAGCATGCATTTCCCCAAAAATGGTATGCAGAAAATGATGGATTAATACATTGAGTGATTCACAGTTGAAAAAAGACACCTTTTGTGTGTGAGGTTTCCTTTTGTGGTAAAAAGGGCTTTACAAAAGTGCGTTTCACTAACGAACTTCACTCCGACTCAGAATTGCATACATAGTCATAAATCAAAGGATCAGCAGCGACGAACTGGCCTGCTGCCTTGTGGGAGGATATAACTCCCTCCCTACCACCACTACCTACCCGTCTCAGTTTTCCCCACCGAACGGAACAAAGCGGATCGTAATTAAGCGGAAATAATGCAATAAATCGAAACACGACCGAGAAGAGCGCAAGACGGTTCCGTTAATCTGGCCGCGAGAAGCGAAGTGGCGTACAAATAAACTGGATTACGTTCTCACCGAGAATGGCCGTGGCAGACGAGGAGGAGGGGTAGAACATGCCGAGCGGGATTTATAGAAGGGAAGGGAATTTGTCCAGCGAGCGGTGGTGCCAGAAACACGCCGCCCGAAACATGATCATTAGTTAGTTGGTCGCGCCGTGCGGCATTCTTGGCAGAGTGTCCGGGTGGGTTGTACCTTCCTATCCTATACTCGCCGTTGTACCTGAACGGGAAAAACCAACGGGAAATGGGAAATCGTGTGGTGCACCACCAAAGCAGAAGGGGAAATGTATGTTCGAAGGTAAGACGCGAGTCGCTTTCGTGGCCATCGTGACCAAAAACCCGTTCGCCTTCTCGAGAGAGGAAGGTTGGTTCGGTTGGTTTTCAGGCGGGTCTGCGGGAACTGCAAACATCTTTTCTTTCCGCTCCGCGTCAGTTTGCTCCAACGAGAAACACACGGTGCATGGAAAAGCATAGACACACTGTAAGTACGAACGCAACGCATGTACTAGGTGAGGATGGGAGGGATGAGCAAGAAATACGAGATTGACGAGCGAAGATTAGAAGACAGAATCAGATCAAGCCTCATTAAAAAACGAAGAAAATGGCTTGCGAGATCACCTCTTGGGGGGAGCAACGGAAAGCGGTGGCTGCTTGAAAGACATGAAGATTGCAATCAGGGGAAATTGATCTTCTTTCTCCCGGACCCATTCCACTCCCGGCCGTAGGCCTTATGTTTGCCAGGATGATTTCAATATTTTTATGGCCCCATCTTGCTTTGTGCGCGCCCCCATTTTGCACAGTTGACTCCCGCATCGGTATCACTGTGGCCACACGGTGGGTTTGAAGCTGTTTACGATTGTCTGCAACTAGTTTTACAATACGCATTTAACATTTAAAATTTATTACGTTTTGCTAATACCATTTAATGATTCCCTCGGTTTTTATAGAGTTCTCTCCATAAACCTTTTCTGCGTTACCCACGCATCCATTAACCTTTGTGTTTCTTGCACTACAAGAACGATTGTAGGGAAGTTTTCGCACTTTAGGATTTAACTTTAAGGTTAACTTGTTATTTTCCTATCCAATTAAGTGACGCTGTATGACTCCGGGATACCCATTCCCGGTTCGCGGTTTGCAGTTTAACGATCATCTGCGCACTGTCGGTGCAAAGGGGCTAAGAATGGTTGAATTAAATTCGCCATAAACCAAGGAACACATAAAATGGTGGTCGCGAATCGGAACAAAAGTCGTAACAACGTGCACACGGTGGAGCACACAAGCGGAAATGTTAATTTTCCCAAAGCGTGAACACACATTCCGTAGGATAGTGTGCAACATAAAAGGGCGATCGAATCGGGTAAGAGCACACACACACACGCATTTACTTGAGGGAAGGTTTCCCTGGATCGTCGGGGAGGACGGGGGCCCACTCCGGCCGTACGGTGACAACCTGGAACCCATCGAAGCAAAAAGGAACGGCGGTCGCGCGACGAAGGTGATAGGTAAAATAGAGAAACACCAAATGTCAATGACACTGTTGCTGCGCGTTCCGTTCTATGACCGCTTCCACCGCCATCTTCTCATGCTGTGGTCGTTCGCGGTGAGTTCGCGATGTGCTGTTGCTGGTGCTGCTGCTCTGGTGCGCCATTACATATCCACCAGATCGCAAAGCACAGCATAGGCCATCCGTAGCGCAACTCTTGCGAGCGCCAATTGCTGGATCATGATGCTGCTGGGGGTCCGATCTGGCGCGTCCGGGGCACGGTGGAGAGGTGGTGTGTGGTGGCAACGATCGAGAACGGGCTGTGCATACACACGCACACACACA
Source organism: Anopheles sinensis (assembly GCA_000441895.2). Taxonomy (NCBI): domain Eukaryota; kingdom Metazoa; phylum Arthropoda; class Insecta; order Diptera; family Culicidae; genus Anopheles; species Anopheles sinensis. The sequence continues at coordinate 261,172 of KE525370.1, read as the reverse complement.
CACACACGCGAGCGCAAAGAATTTCACAGCCAAGCAATGGGTGCGCGACCTCATTTCATAGTTCATCTCGCGCCACGACTGCTCTTTTAGAACCGCTGCACAGTAGAATCATGCTGGGAGAAACCCGAAATGTCAATAATTAAGCTTTGTTGTATGTTGTGCCAATTAAAGGTACAAACATGTGTATTCAAGAAGCTAAACTGTGTCTATTTTAATTTGATTATTTCAAAGCTTGGCTATTTGCCAAATTGGTGAATAACAATGCAGAACAAAATTAATCTTTTTTTTAAATCTGCACCGTGTTGTTTAACTTTTTCCCAGTTTCGGCTTCCAAAGAAAGTGGATCGCAAATTTAAAAAAGTATTCACTAGATTTTCTTGCGCAGATTTTGATCCTAAATAAATAGGAAAGTAATTTTTTCCCGACAATTTTTACGAATTTCTTATCAAAGCGTCGATTTAGTAATTTTATTTTAATACTAGAACTGCCGAAATTTTGACGCTAGCAACTCTACCGCGACCAGCCAAAATGACTGGTGGTTGTTTCTTGAGCAATTTCAACGACCTACTATATGTTTAATATTTATTTGTATTAAGTTATGTTATAGGAACCTAAGGGGATAATTTTCGCTGTTAATTTTATTATTCATGACTGAATACTCTATTGAATCTGTGAATGAATTTTGGAACGACAAACAGCTTTTATTCGAGCACTTCATGTGAGCATGAACTGAGTACCAACTTATAACAAATTGGTATAATTGCTTCGTAGGCATTGATTGTTTACTACCATTTCTTACACAATAAAAGGTGTCGTTAGGATAAAAAAAACTATATTCAAGTTTGTTTTTAGTTTTTCTCTTTTGATTGCATATTTTATTCAACCAGTCCAAATGACTAGTTCCGGTAGAGTTGCCCAAAGCATTTTTTTTCAATACCGGCAGAGATTTTGTTTTTTGACTCTATAGAATTTTAATAAATACAGTGACCGGCAGGAAAAAGTGGACACCTCGATTTTTTTTTATTTTCGCTCATAATTTTTTTCTTAATCGAAGTAAATACACTGAATATATTTTTCGTATCTTCTTTTACATATTCTTAATGAGATTAATGAATAAATTAGTTAAAAAAACGCTTCACAATTTTGAGAAAAAAATTATAAAAACATACATTTAAAAAACTTAGTGACAAGAAAAAGTGGACACTTTAAAATTTTGAGTTTTTCATAACGTTTTTCTGAAAAGATCCCCTCAGTTTTGTGTTTTGATAAGTTTTATGGTTAAAAGCAATCTCCTTGGCCAATTTGATATTCATAGTCATGGTCGCATTAGACTTATGTTCGTTGATATGTTTACTCTTCTTGAACCTAATGTTTTGATATCTCATTACATATAAATTTTGTTTTAATTTGTTTTTGAATCTCATAACAAGGAAAATTGTTTATGGAGCTTAAACTATACTCAAATATCTTACGCAAAATAGCACGCAAAGCGTGTGGAGACATTGTCATCAAATTTAAATCGTAAGGTTTCAGCGGAGAACTGCCCTTGCGGAGTAAAAAGCTCAAAACCGTTGCATGTATTAACACCAAAAATCAATCACAAATAAAAAAAAACGCAAAAGTAACCATCAATGATGTCTTGAAAACACTTCAGCTATCATTTTTCGAACGAACTTTTTGTCGCCGTCTCGTAACTCACGGGTTGGAGACCAGATTCGATAGAAGGCGCTGTAACATCTTTGAGCCAAACTCAGCTGAGCGAATGAATTTTGCTCAGGAACATGCTGTTGAACCCCTTTAGTATTATAAAATTATTCTTATATCAGTTGAATCAAAACATGAATAAAAACCACATAATTGTGTGTGGCGCTTCAGGTTAAGAGCATCAGGATCGTTGAACGCATGGCCCAGAGATGCATTGGGAACAAAATGTGGCGGTCTATGGGTGTTTCTCGTGGAATGGATAGGGATGCTTTGTTAAAATAGATGATATAACGACTATTTATTGTTGAATTAACATCTTGAAGAAAAATCTGAAGGTTTCACTCATCCAGACGAGCCTGAAGGAAAAGTTCGTTTTTCAACAGGACAACGACCCAAAACAAACTGCCAAGAAGACCAAGTCTTTCTTCCATTCTTGTCGCCTAAGACTGTTGGAATGGCTTCCTCGGAGCCTTAATCTAAACCCTATCGAGAAGTTGAAGGCAATTATCGATGCCAGGGTGAACAAAACGGATGTATCGAATAAAAACGACTATTTTGAAATTCAAGTACATGCTTGGGAAGAGTTGGATCCCCAATATCTACAAAATCTAGTAAAGAGCATGCCTAAGCGCCTCCAACAGATTCTTCAAGCCAAAGGAGGACACATTTAATACTAAGATGTATTTTTTTATAATTTTTTTTATGTATACTAATGAACGCCTGAAGTGTCCACTTTCTCATGTCACTGTTTTTTTAAATACATGTTTTCATAATTTTTTTCACAGAATTGAAGAGCGAGTTTTTCGCAAATTTATTAATGAATCTCATAAAAAATATGTAAAAGAAGATACGAAAAATATTTTCAGTGTATTTACTTCGATTAACAAAAAAATATTGAGCGAAAATCCAAAAAAATTCAAGGTGTCCACTTTTCCCTGCCGGTCACTGTATGTAAAAGTCATGAATTAACTTCGCTGGAATCGTCCACCAAAAAAATGTATTGCAATTGGAAGATACCAGACCAGCATCTCATCAGCAACTGTCGTTTTCTTTCCTTTTCCTTATGAAATACGAAGTTTTATCTACTCTCTTCTGTGGAATGCAACATTTGTCTTTTCTTTTTCCATTTGAATGATCAGTGCATATTTGTATGTTGCTTTGACTTTAGTGCCTGTATCGTTAGGGGATATGGGAATATTGTGTTCTTCTTTATGTATGTTTTTCTTCCTGCATGGAAGTAATGAGGACTTCAACGGGATTAAAAAATGTGCATTAATATCAATCTTAGGGCGAACTGATTAAGCAAATAAAACAAGAACCTATTCATCTTCTGCACTCTACTGTTTGAAAAAAGAGTAATGAAGTAATAACAAACCTACGTTCACCTTTTATTAGTTTTATCCCACCAATTATTTCCCTGACCCCCACTGTGCACGGTTTGCCATTTAAGCGCAACGAGCGAGAACTGTGTTTGTGAGCGTCATGATTAGATCCGACTTCGACTTTCCTAACGAGATGGCGTCTCCGTACCCTCTAACCGTTTTGCAACCAGCGCACGCCTATCAAACAGGCATAAAAATGGCAGGGAAAACAACGGGGGAAGGATAATTTTACCGAAAGAAATCGTACTTGGTAAAAGTATGCATCTGTTCCTCATTAGCTTGATACAATTGGTTTTATGATGCATAGGAAATCTCCGTCTAGGCCTTCGCCAATTGGAGAAATTCGGAAGGAAATTTCGTAGAGTGCAGAAAGGGCTCGCAGGTGCAGCAATGTTTAGTGTTTCTGGAGTGTCCAGCCAGCTTACGGTAAACATAGTTTTCGCGGTGGTTGAAGAGATGATACGAGGGGCCACGCAGTCAGTCGTCGTCACAAACGCATACGAACGCGCGCTCCACGATTGCGTCATACGGACGTCGTGGCCTGTGGCCTCCTTCTGCCAACTGGCGGCTAATTATTTGCCATACTTGCCAATTTAATCCGGCGGAATCAGCACACACCGCCGAGCCGACCGCTGTGGTCTCTGGTTAGCTAGCAGAGGCGCCAGGCCTTGGAACCCGTAAATACAAGCCACGACCTGAACGACTCTTTGCCACCATTGCTTAGGGGGGGTGGGCAGGGGAGGGTGGTTGGCGTACACCAATGGTGGTGGCAATATTGCCGGGCAAAAGATGTATGTACGATCGTGTGTGCAAATTTGTTTGCTTCTTTTTTTGTTGTTTAGTATCGTTGCTCGCCTTGAAACACAAAATGGCCGCCGAATGGAAGCGTTCGGAGCTGGGAACCCTTACCTCGCGCGACATCAAGAGGACGTGGGGTCAGTCTGGACGCCATAAAACTAAACAATCGTCGCAGGCATTATGATGACTTCCCGTCGTCCGTAGACATCTCAGCTCTCGGACCTCTCGCAGTGGAGTAACTTTTGAACTATGTTTTTCGTTGACATCATCACACGCCCTGAGGTTTGTGTGATGGTTTCTTGCTTGGCCGTGTCCAGGGTTCGGAAAGACATTAATATTAATTTCCCTGCAGCTCCGACGCGCCACAATGAATCCATCAGCTTAAGTTAATGGCATGGAAGGCGGCACCTCGGGAACCTCGGTAGACCGTACAGCTTCATCGGGAGTGCACTTCCGGGATGAGTTCTTTTCCATGGCTTAGGAAGCTCGGGAATAAGGGACTAGAAAGATATTTAAAAAAAATACACACATACACACAAACATACGATAACCGGAAGTAAAATAGCCCCGCAAAGCTGATTACCGATTCATGGCCACCGTGTGTTCCCTTTCGCTCGCTTCTCTTGTGTGTTGCCTTTTCAAAACCGGGTGATATCTACGAGTTGTCGACGGTCGGGGGCTCAAGATGGGCAAGAAAACAAATTCCTTTGTCTCGACCTCGCGACTGCCGACGGTCGCGGGTGTTTGTGCCTGTAGGTGTGCATCACACGACTACATGCATGGCCAAAAGGGAAGGCTGACTGGGTTGGGCTGGGCCGGGTCCGGGTTGTACAAGGGATCCATACTTGTCCGTGGAGTTGTTTTAAATTAGGTATCTGCTCAGGAATGTGTGCCCTCCACCCACTACATTCCACCGTAGGTTTGTTTCGCTTTCAAACGGTGGCTCATTTTTGAGTCCTCTCCGTTAGGTGTGTTTCTGTGCTGGATATAAAAAGTGGGCAACGACGTGGAAGTAGAACTGTTTTAAAGAAGTGCTTTAATTTTTTATTCAACCATTTTTAAATCTCTCTGCGTTGTTTTATTTCTTCTTTCTGGAGCATGCCAGCTACGGGCAACATATACCGAATGTCGATAAGGAAGCGGTACCGCCGCCCGGAATTATGCGTAATGTGCACATTGGCCACAGCAGCAGCAACACCACACATTACATCCGGCCAAAGTAGGGTGCCATATTCCGATGATATGTGACGCGCCGTGGTACGGTAAACAATACGAAATTGGATGACTATGGGCTGCGGTGGTACATACGACTGCTGCGGGCTGTTAAGTGCAGGCAACACCAGAAACCGACCAGCACGTTCGAGTCAAAGCTGAGACCTAAACATTGCTCACAAAGCTATCACGTGTACACAAATTCCGAAGCGGAACTTTGGTGTATTTCGCGTACAGAGTTGTCCCTTAGTTCTTGAAGGCACGAATACTTTATTTAACAGCACCACGACCCGCATGTCTCTTGAAGGAGTTCGTTTTTGTGTTTATCTCATGGGTCTGAGTTTTATTGCAATGCTGGTGTGTGACTTTTGTGGTCACAAATCATGCCACGCCAGTTTTGGGTGCTATGTATATGAGGTATATTTTGCGGAAACAATCTACGACAGAAGGAAGTACTTTATGGTACAATTTTTGATGCATTTGTTATGGCTGATGAACATTAAGCCAAAATTTTTGTAAAATTTTTGTTTGAAATAAAATTCTTGCGATTGTTGGTTTTAAGTAAGAACACATCAATACTGAATATCTGAACATCATGAACTGATGTCAACCAATTCAAATTGAAATATATTCATGTCATATCTTCGTCCGGTGCTGATATTTTAGCGTACATCACTGTAATGCTTATGGCACGCATCGCAGAATTTTAGTTTGCAGTAATGTCGACTCCGTCCTCTTGCTCTCGGTTTGGGTGCGGTTGGAGATCAATCTCTTTGACAGTTTTCCCTTTGTGTTTTCAATTTCAACTTCAACAAACCGCTTCTCGCCTCACCATAATTCCCGCCGCTCCGCTCCGTCACATCCCTCGACCATCTTCATGCCATCGGGTTTTCAGCAGCGCACCATCAAAGAACCGACGCCATATTGCCTCTGTGCTGGAACGCTGACTGACGAGAGGCAAACGGCGTTTGGCGTTTGATTGTGTCTTACCCCGTTTTCGGAAGTGGTGCTGCGCTGCGGTGGCTTTTCGGGGCAGAGTTGTCGTTAGGAATCGGCTTGGCAACCGCCGGGAAGCTCTACTGCTCCTGCTGCTGCTCCTCATTCCCGGGCCGGCGGATGGTGCCATTAAAATGCTGGTTTATTGTTTTTCCATCATCGTCTTTTGTTCGTCTTCTGTCTTCCGACGCCAAAGCCCGGGACTCCCGGTGGTTGGTCTCCGAAGAAAATTGTCTAAAATATGTTGCCCTTGAACCGGCGCGAAGGTAGTATGGGACCTTATATAGTATCTAGTAGTGTTGTGTCTACAGAACACAAGCGTCAAACTATGTTCGCCAGGAAGAAAGTTCACCCGGGCAGTGGTCCGGTGTCGGTGCGGTTGGTCGGTGCGGTTGACTATCTATCTCTATTAAATTCAAATAAAGAGTGGTAATGTATTTCAATCAATGCCCCGAACGCAGCCTCCCCTCCCCGAGGTCCATCCTGCCGCTAGAGGGTATCTAACGTGCATCATAAAGCGGTGGTGCGTCGTAAAGAAAAGGAACTTCTACTATCCCGAGGCGAGCCAGGAAGCGAGACTCTGTCCAGACCGACCGACCGGTACAGTTTTAATCCATCGTATCCATCAAACGTCTTCTGACGCCGGGAAGATGGAAGAAACTTGTAGCTTATATTCCGCCGGCGTCGCTGGTTTATTTATTTCTCCCGCATCAGAGTCTCGGAAATGCTTAAAGCTATTTGAAAGTTTGCAAGCAATTTATCCACACAAAATAAAAATCCCTCTAACGCAAGCTATAAAATGGAGCGAGCGGAAGAGGAAATATTAATTTTTAAGCTCGGGATTCTTATTTATGGTACCACAAATGGGGCGATTTTTCCGATCAGCAGAACATAACCAACCAACGAACTCTTCAAGGCTGCATCGTTGAGTTTTCATCAAATTTTTTGCTTCTTTTATCCATTTCAAACACCCGAAACCATAGAACGGACACAGCACCACCTCTTCAGCTTTGGTTAGAGTTTGTTCAGCTTTCGAACCGAACCCCCAATGGTTCATCGGGATTGGGCTCTATCGCCGTCGACGGACACGGTTTCAATTTCATTAGGTTTTGCGTCGAAGAAAATCAATCTAATTCATCACTTTTACGGGTAAGCGTACTCGCGCGCGCATCCATGACCCACGAAGGGAGGCATCTTATCGGAACCCAGGACCGTGGGGGTCTGCGGATGCGTATGTGTGACTGGGTACCACCGATATAACACCGGTGGTGTGCGTGCACCGGAAAGTGTATTACGTTTTTTTTATTGTACTCTTCTGCTCCCTTCCTTTCGAGAGGTTTTAATTCAATTAGCATCGCGAGCTCGCGAGTCTCGGGATTGCTGCAGGCGCATGTACATGCTAAACCCTCCACGGGCGAGAGTGGGCTCAGGTTATATATTGGTGGTGCCTCGCAGCTGAAGTACCCACATTGAGTGCACACGGAGCTAGAGGAAGGAATACTTGGGATTTGTAGGATTCGCTTCGCCGCCGGTTTTCAACAGATGATTCTCAATGGTTTACGGACGTGGAATCAATTACTTTCTATTCATCCAGCACTGACGTTAGTTGTGTTGCGTTAAAATTGCACACTGAATTCTGTAAAGCCCGGTCGATGATGAGCAAAAGCACACACATTTTTATGCTCCAAAGATAATCCCCGGAATGTATGAACCATTGAAATGTCTAGCTAGCTTTTTTTATAACTTGTTCTACCGTATCCGGGGATGCCTCAAAGAAGTTCTTTTTTCCACTCAAGCCTAGTCTGCCACTCTTTTTCTTTCTCTCTTCCAATAAGGTCATTATTCGCGTATACCATAGTAGAAGTTTGGGTGCAGTTGGAGTGAATACTTTAATTACTTTAACATGAATTTTCCATGTTCGTTGCTGCCGCGCGGGACCATAAAAGGGGTGCCTTCGTGTGTCACCCAAGATTGGTGGATCGTAATCGAGAGACGTTTCACGATGTTGACATTCTCGCGTGGTACGAAAAGAAGGGTGGGATTGGGGGGTGGTGTCCGTTACTGCTGCTCCAGTTGTGACCGAAATTGGCTGAAGATCATATGAACGCACCGAGAAACTTCTAGAACCACCCGTCGCGGAGCGTTGCGATAACAAACGGGCACGGGTATGTTCTGAGTATGGAAAAAGAACACTTGTGAAGTGGTTGTTTTGACAAAGGAAGAAAGAACTTTTAACACAAAGCCAATATCAAACTGCCTTCAGTTAATGAGTTCAGTTTGCTTCAAGAAGATATATAGTTTTACCTTATCAAAAAGCAGTTGTTATGGACATAAACGAAAAAAATATATAGTTTCTGTAGCTTATTGACTTTGCATATCATGTTCGGAAGCCCCAAAGGAAGAATATGGCATTCGTTTCAAAGGCTAGGAAATTCAGATAGTATGCTATAAATATGACTGCCATCCTAACTAACCATCTTTTGACTTGTTTTTAATGTTCCCAAATAGAACCATTTTTGTTAAGATTATAGAATTACCTATTTCTCTTTCCCGATTCTTGACGTTTTTACGCTTGAGAACCATTTTAAAGTAAATTTTCCCACCATAAGAAACTGGACACATGTTTTTCTAATGCCCATTTGTTTACTTTCCTCGCAGTGCCCAAAAAGGATTGGCCGCGGCAGCAGCGATCGGTGGGGTAGGAGTTCCACCGGTTGGAGCAGGCGCTGGAAGCCTTTCGCTGACCGGCAGCAGCGGCACATCTGGCGGCAGTAGCAGCAGCGGCGGTAGCAGTGCCGGATCGGCCGGAGTTCCCGGTGCAGGCGGAGGAGCAGGGGGTGGAGTAGGTGGTGGAGGCGGAGGCGGAGCAAACAGTTATCACAGTCCGTGGCAATGGACGACGATAACGGCGACGGGTGAATGACATTATGGGGCTCGTAAAGAGCCCGCTGTTGCTGGACCACAATCCCAAACGGTACCACTGAATCAACAGCACCATAGCAACTCCACGAACGCCGCTGGCGGCGGCAGCAGCAGCAGCAGCAACAGCGGTAATACCAACAACAGCAGCAGCAATACGCATAACAGCAACAACAGTAGCAGCACGAACATCAACAGCAGTAGCAACGCGGTCGGGAACGCCAACGCAACCAACCACGCGCTGGTCGATGCGATGGGTGCGTTTGCGACACCCTTTGGCAACAACCTGGGCAGCCTTTTGCAGCAGCAAAACCAGCAACAAAGCCACCAGCAGCAACAGCAACACCATCTGCAGCAGCAGCAACAGCAACAGCATCACCAACAGCAACAGCAGCAGCTTCACCATCACCATCAGGCGCAGCAGCAGCAGCAGCAGCACCATCAATCGCAACAAGCGACGATGATGAACAACGCCGCACTCATGCAGCACCAACAGCAGCAGCAGCAACAGCAACTCCAGCAGAGCCTTCACCATCAGCAGCAACAGCAGCAGCAACATCATCTGCTCCAGCAACAGCAGCAGCAGCAACTTCACCAGCAAACCGGTACCGTTACCGGTGGCAACAGTGGCGCCTCGGCACAGCAGCACCATCACTCGTTAGCGGCCGCCCAAAGTGCCGCCATGATGTCGCAACGCAACCCGTTCGGATTTGATTTTAATCATTTCCAAAGCAACTACTAAACGAAGGCCTACTGCGTGCGCGAAACGCGAAACTTCATCCTTCAAACTATCGGTAAACAGAGGAGGCAGCCATACTGCTAGGAAGAGTGCATCATCGGGAAAACGAAACGAAAAACAACGCGAACTATAAACGAAGCGGATATCCTACTATCAGGCTTCGTGAGGGCAGGCTCCCGGATAGTTTGCCAGGTATGTACATGTAGAACCCGAAACGCGCGATGCGTTTCCATTGTATATGCGTACGAGCGACGGGAGACGGTCAGCGTTGGCCTTTCCCATCCACGGGGCCAAAAAGCGAACGGCAACCAGATTTGCTAGATCGGACGGAAGAAAGATAGCGTTGCACGAACAGACTTTCGCTACCGTATGTCATCCGGAGGGAATTTCATTTAGAATCTGCCATTCTTTTTTAAACTTATTTAACCACCCTCTTACCCGTACACATCCACACTCGTAGGGGGTGCGCTCGGTGCACCGTCCACACGTCAACAGTTCCTTCACCTGTGCCGCCGGCACAGCGCGGCCATTTTGAATGACCCGCGTAATTTTGCGGGTCGCCATGATGATGCGGCATGTTTTTTTATCGGTTCCCATCGCGACATCTCTCTCGCAGCGCTTTAATAAAATCCCCTGCACGATGGGACTCGTGGCTTGCAATTTGGTTTTTTCCAACTGCTTTTTTGCTGATGCCTTGAGGTTTTTTGCATATGCGAAAGAGCTTCCTGGGGTCGATCTCTGCGGAGCTTCTGGTGGCAACCGGAGGTCGGTCTTCACGATTTTCCCATTAGTGTCAGTGCGCGCACGCCTGAAAGTTGCGAGCGCATCCGCCGCGGCTGTTCGGTTTCGCCCGGAGGATGAGTTGATTTGTGCCAACCGAGTGGTCGTGCAATTATAGACCCGACTTGCTCACCTCCTCCACCCCGTACCTTGCCTGTAGCTACGGAGGTCGTCCACCCGTTTCGATCTCGCGCGGTGTTTCGGTGACGGCTTCAATTAGACGATGGGACACATCGTCAAATAATATGCGGGTTGTTGATTAGAAACCATCCACTGCTGGGAGGCAAATGTGCACTTGCAGCCACAACTCATCCACCTCGCGTTAAACGCAACCTCTAACAGATGTGAGGCTTCGTCTCCCTCCCGCTAGGATCTGTCAAACCGCGTTCGATTTATTTTCGTTTCTGCTTCCCGGTTGGCTCTAACTTCTTTGAAGCTTTATCGATCGAGAGGTTTGTTGCGGGAACTACTTCAACGTCATTGGATGGATAGTTTCTTTGAAGAAGCTCTGTGGAAACCAAATTTACTTGCCTTGTTTTTAACTAACCAACGTTCACTTATTGAAGGAAGCTCCCAAAAAAGGGCACAAGTGGCCAAAGCATGTAATACTGATCGAAGAAAATTGCCAACAATTAGTTGGCATCCATTTAAGGGAAAAGTCACATCAGCTTTAAATCAATTATCTCCCCATTGATTTCAGCAGAAACGTCACCCTGGATCCATGCAGTATGCATCGAACTCCCCCCAAGCGTAACTTTGATGGTCCGTGCTCCAATCTCGGGACAAAAACAAGTTTAATTAGAAATCTGGTAGATCCGGCGAGTTGATTGAAAGGGGCACGCGAAAGGCACGGTGTGTGACAGTTTTCCTATCGACGTTTCTTTTCGGGTTATATTTAAATGAAGCACTATTCAGCTGTCCGTTCTTCCGGATTGTACTGCAAGGGAGGCGAGACATAGAGACTAGATAAAATTTTCGTGCGCGGAAGGCTGTGCAGAAGGCGGTTATTAATTTCCGAGACACCAAAACGAACCGAACCGAACCAAACCGGGACGAGCGACAGAAGAGAGCACCCGGCGACATTCAATTTTCCATTGTCCGGAAAAACCGCACGCAGCGAGATTCTAAACAAAAACCTTGAGCCTTCCTATCGCCAGCCGCGGGGCACAGGGCAATGGCTGAAGATTCCCGGGAATTTTCGGACTGTTTCGGACCACGGTGTGTGGCGGGGGCTACGCATTTTCGGAGGTCCGTGAAGAGATATAGCGAATAAAATAAAGCTACGATCGAAGGAGGAGAAGGAAGCGCGGTTGGCCAGGGAGATGGATCTGACCGAATGGAAATTTTCGTATTTGCATTTTGCATCATCATGATGTTTCCCGGGAAAATGATGGGGTGACCAACGCATGGGCCTAAAGTGTGCGTGTGTGTGCGTCAGGGCAAGGGCCAGCACTAGGTAGTTAATGCTTGGTGGTTGATTTTGCAAAGATCCCTCCGTCGCCATACCCGCCCCACCTGGCTTTCATCATTATCGTGAGGTCCTGGGACTCGGTTCTCGCATCGACGTCGACGTCGTCGTCGTCGTTGTCGTCGGTTATGTGGTTTGAGGTTACCGGGCCTACCCAGAATTCAAATGCAGCCTCCAATCGATCGGATTCTCCCCAGTGCGTCATCGTCGTGGTGGGCGCAGGACCCTCACATACAAACACACACACGACCCACGAAAGGTCCAACGCCATCGAGTGCAGTGCGTGCTTCCATGCGAAATAGGTATTAGATTCGCTCCTTCATCTCATCTCACGGCCGGTCGGGTGGCCATATTTACTTGCAATATATTATGTTTACCATTAAAACCGTCACCGACCGAGCGCGGACGAGCGAAGCGAACGACGAACGTCCATCGACGTACGTACCAGGGACCTCGCCAGGTACACACTGCTACTCCACCTTTGGAAATTAAGGCACGCCACCGCCCCGCTACACGATGCGGTTAGATCTCCTCTCCGTGCCACCATCTCGTGGAAAACAGGGATCAAAAACGACGCGCGTACACAGAATCCTATCCTGAAGTGGCACACAACGGTTGCGAAAGAGGCTTCCCATTCTCTCCATCGCCATTAGTTTGTGCTACGGCTACGGAAATATATGTATTGAGCTTTTGTGGCTAGGACAGGCTGTGCTGTGCAGCACAGGTTTATGCACCGTTGGGCAGAAGGTAGAATGTGGAACCCCGCCATCGTCCCGTCGCTGCTCCGTTCTCGATATCATCTTTCCTTACGTCGCTACGGGATCCCGGGCATTGTTGTTGTTGTTGTTGGTGTAGCGAGGTTTTTTGTCGGCGAACTCCCCTGACCCGGCGTGGGAGGGAATGCGTTTTGGGCAGAGGCAGCACAATTAATGCAAGTTTGCACATGCAGCTCGCTTCTCTCAAATTTCCAATCCCGCGTGTGTGTATGTGTGTGTGGGTGCGTGCACAACACGGTCCGTTCTTGTGCGTAGTTCAATTTCCTAACGATCCTCACCTTTTCCCCGTTACCCCGTTCCCCACGGTGTTCACCTGTTCTATTCCAGCGCACCCAAACAGAGATGGACGTCCACACGCTCTTACTGTCGGGTATCGATGCAGCACCCGAACGGGATTGGCAAAACCACAGACACACGTACGGTTGGGTGGTGGAACCGGGGAGGAAAACGGAGGCCGTCCTTTGACCACCGAAAAAGGCCATTTACACGGAGCAGAGGAGCGAAACAAAACGGAATTGAGGGGTGAGGTGTGGGGTTCCCTTCTCTTTCCGGTGCATCCTGAGAATGGGTGTGAGATGCTGTTGCTATTGTTGCCGCATAAACCCCACCCTTCCCCACTTTCCCCCCCATCTCGGTTGACCAATTGCTTCACCTTTCCCACGCCCCGAACGTTGTTGTTTGGTGCAGAAGAAAGCATTTTTTTGCAGTTTAAATCGAAAAATTGCTTCCCTGAAGAGGAGGGGGTGGTTGGGAAGAAGTTGGCGCAAGGAAAGGACGTGCGGAGGGTACTACATTGCGTGGAGGGACAGGGTTTCAGGTAAAGGAGTACGGACAACTGGTCCGCTTGTTCGTTCGTTAGCGATTCGTTTCTCGTTTCGCGCCTTTGGAGGGAAAATAAACATCCGCTTTCCATCCCTCGGCGCACACACGAGCCAGGATCCGGAACTGCGATGGCCGAGCATACACACACACACGCCCCATTTGGCACGCATACCGTTGCACGCATCTTTGCCCGGACATCCTTGTCCCGCTCCAAACCCTCCTGTGCATACGCACTTTCGTCGTCGACGTCGTGGTCGACGTCGTCGTCGTACGGGAAAAAGGAACGGGCCTGCCCTTGCCAAAGGAAAACCGGAAGGGAATACACTTGTGCGCGCGCGCGCTCACACACACACACACATACACGCACACACACTCACATACGATCGCTGCTGTTAGTCGGTTTCTCGCTCTTCTCGTCGGGTTTTTGGTGGCGGGAAAAGAGAAAAAGGTAAGGATGGCATGCCGCTGGCCACACCGGTATGGGGTTGGTGGCACGCGTGGAAAATGCCTCCCCACCCCCTCCCTCCTTTCTCACTGCCTTTCGCGGCCATAAAACGTCGTGGCACATACTGCTCTCTCGTTGCACGTTTTGTAAACTGCAACGCACTGTCCTTTTACTTATATCATGCACGTTGGGGAAATGGGGGAGATGGTTGGGTTGCTTGGGGGGATTGGGGACCGAATTGGGTTTGGAAAATCGTCGAACCCACAGGTTTCCTTCCACCACACACGAACGATGCCACCTACGAAGAGTGGAATTGGTGTTGAACCAAACGCGCGCGCGGCCAAAACTTCGGCTAAAGCTCGAGTGAACTTTCGGAAGTCGGCCGTTCCTTCGTATCCCTGGATGGGGATCTTTTGTGTAGGTGTGTGCGTGTGTGTATGTATATCTGTATGATTTTGTTGTGTGCGTGACGGAGCGTTGTTTGGGGATACTTTCTTAGTTTTTACTTGTATTACTTCTGCCGCGGCAAGAGATGTATCAAATAGGGTTTTATAATTTCGTTAATAATTGTTTCAGACAAAAAAGTGTTTTCAAGTTAATATTTAAAATTTTGTGAATCCTTCTCGTTGCGGTGAAAATGGTTAAAGGAAAATGACACGTGCTCCAATGTTTTTAATTAATCTATAAAAATGTTCGTTGACTGTGAACTTACTATCTGAGCTGCGTTTAATTTGCTATTTTATTTATTGTCGAACTGAAACTAAATTTAACAATTTCTTGCACCGACAAGAGCAAGTCATTTATCCCTCACACTGAATTGAATCTTGTTTCGACAGGTGCGGTTTCAAGTGGAAATCGTAAATTTATAAATCTTGGGTATGGGTATGAACTGCGCTGAATTTTCCATGCAACTTTTGGCCGGATTTTATTGTATCTTCCAAATATTTCGGAGTTTGGTAGAGCCTTTTTGACATTGATAACATCTCTTTGACACCGTTTGAAACACTCACGATACGACGATTATATTCTGTTCTATTAGTTCCCTGAAATTAATATTTGGCATTAATCGTAATCGTTAACATACTAAAAATAGAAAGCAATACCCAATATTGTCGCAAAGTTGTATGAAACTCTATAAACTACTGTAAAATTTTACCAAACGCTAGAAACATATTGTACCTGTGAGTCGTACATTTGTGCATATCAGGTTTATCGGAATTATTCAAAATGCAGGAAAATCCCAAAAATATAAATTAGTAAATCCTTTCTCATTAAATATCTCTTCACTTGAAAAACAATCGTAGATCCAATTTTCGACAGAAAAAATGACAAATAAATTCCGGTTCATAGACGTTTTCTTCCAACGATACATCACTGGCCACCACTACTGATGTACGATGCTCGTCAAAGGATAAAAGCCTGATATTTTAATGATTGTGCTGTAGCCTGATGGGTGCTTTGGGAAAGCATACGCGTGCACACAAACACACGCCCAAAATCCAACTACGTACAAGGTACGAACATAAACTCACACGCCATGCAGCGTTAAACCGCAGCGAACCTTTGGCGATAAACTTGCCCAAAATTTTCCTTCCCTCGCGCAAAAAGGATTCGCTGACGGTTGGCGCGCGCTCGGCCGGGGCTTTTCCAACCGCTCATCGTCGTATCGGCATTCCGCCGAGACGCAAAGCGCGAGAGCAATGGAATTCTTGCTCCGTAAACTAACCTTGCGAGACGGAGAAGACGGAACGAGCGTCATTTTACAAGCGCGCTAAGGGAAAACAGGGACAGCTACAGGAAACGCGTGAACGTGGTGCAGTTTCCATGTTCCGCCGCGCGGCCAGATATACGGAGCAGTGTGAACCATTAAAGTCATATGACAGAAAATCAATAATTCCGGAAGAGACGACGACGACGGCAACGTTGCGACGAATGGCCCTTAAATCCTTTATGTACGGGGAAAATATTTGTCCCATCCGTGTGGTGGTGGCGACGGTGGTGGTGTTGCGACAATGCTGCGGGTTGCGGGAAAATGGTAGGGAAATCTATCCTTCAGCTCGCCTGACAGGTGACAGGTGGGGCCACGGGTTTCGCCCGGCGCAAAAGGAATGAAATTGCGTTTCACTCACGATGATAATAAAGAAGAAGAAAAAAGACATATCAAGGATTCAAGCAACTTCTCAGCGGTAGAAAAGGAGGGGGAACCTGGGGGCTTGGGAAAATGTTCCACTTGGTTTTCTTTTCCCTTGCCTTTGCTTTTTTTTTTGTACAAGCAACCCCCTCTCAAGTCCTGTTCTTTGGTGGCACGCTGTTTCCCACGGCACTTGAGAGCGCCACTTGTAAGCATTTTCCCACCCAAACCTAACGAAGGAAAACACACTCCCTTAAAAACGGGGGATTCTTGTGACCAAGAATAAAAAAATCCCCGGGATCTTTTTCCCCCTTTTAAATCCTCCTCGAAGACTCGAGGATAGTCTTCCTCGACCGGACACAGTTTCGCCCCACACGTGTGTGCGTGTGTGGGTGGTTCCTTGTACGATAATCCGTACGCCCCTAATCCCAAGGGAAGATCGTGCCGGATTGCCCACTCCGGCTCCGGGAAATTCGTTCATATTTGTCTACATCCCGTTCGCTTTTAAGGATGGTGGGAGGATCGGTTTGTAAAAAGTGGGTGCGTATGGGTCACCCGTCTCCCGCCTTCTTCCCCTTCTCCCTCTGTCTGTGTCTTCTGCTTCCACCACCTCCACCTTCCACTTTTTCTAGGGGGAGAGGGGAAGATTTGGAATTTTCCTAATGAAATTCTAAGCCCTGATTGGAAGAATGCCTTTGGGAATTTTAGTTTCGGGCTTGTGCGTATCATCCTGTCATGCGTTCGATGGCCGTATGGAATGCAAAACTAAACACACAAAGGGAAGAAACAGCATTTCTGATAAGGCAGCGCGCTTTAGAGAGAGATGTTACTTCTCTAAATAATGTATTTTCCAGCCTAGGCAAAGGGATGTGGACAAGTTCTCTCGTACGCATGGAGTACACGAAACTCTTTCGCGTACAGAACGCTCCCTCCTCTTAATATTGCAAGAAGCACACAACCAACACGCAATCGAGTCCCATCCATTGCTCACTTACGGTCTTTCATACGGTCGGCCCGAACACGCTCCGTACCAAAAATAGCAGCAATTATTACCGACACGCTAAATCTTTAGCCATTCCAGCTCGGCCAACCGAGGAATCGCACAGTTCAACTCAGCGAATGGTGCTTGATGTTTTGTCATTAAAAGCAAATCAATGGTCAGCACTGGTTCACCAGCAGTGTTTGGAGGTCCAAGAAGCGTGAGGTGGACAATTCGGACTCATGCCAGATTGTCACGAATGTCTTCTAGAACCATCGCTATGTGCTTTGGTGTATCTGTGTACTGCTAAGCAACATTGGATTGATGATCCATGGATGAAGCGTGATGGGTTTTTCAAAGCAAATGGAGTGGAATAGAAACAAGTTCTATTATATGGCAGGTAAATATCCAAATAATAAAAGAGGCATGATCACCAAGTACAGATTTTCCAGCTAAACCCTTTAATTACCTTACTGATCGTAGACAACTGGAAAACTGGAAACCTAAAAGAATCTTTGTAGTGTTGTGCCTAATGAATCTTTAGGCGAGATAAATTCTTATAAATCTTATACCTAAGATTCACATGAATCTTTTGGGATTCGAATCTTAAAACATGGATAAATCTTTCGAAACCTTAATGAATCTTTCACGAATCGTCACAATTCTTTCCTTGCCATGGATTATGCGACCAAGAAAAGAAGGGGGTCTTACTGCACATTTCGTCTACTTTTCTGAGTTTGCTTTTTTGTTCCTTTATCATTAATGAATTTTTGGGATTCATGAATCTCTCGTTGAAAGATTCATTAATCCCTACAACGAAGCAATATTTCAAGCAGATCAAGTTTCAAGAATCTGAATGGGATCTATACAACTCTAGATCTTTGCTATTAATTAGATGCTAGATATCATTACTTTCATTTGTAAATTTTTCGCTTAGATCATTTCGCTTTTTTAAATAAATCCCTTGTAACTTAGTGAATATTTGTTTCCCGCAAAAAATACTCCCAAAATCTACCACAAACAGCAACAGTTTACCGGAAGGCTTTTGCGTTACCGGAAAGCGTGTTTATAATTCTGCAGGCTTGTTTTACGTTTTGTCTGCATTATTTTCTATGCGATTTCACCCGGTCAGTCGCTCAAAAGTGGTGCGATCGAGTTTTTGGATTAGCGCAAGTAGAGCGTACGAATTGCGCACCTCCCTCCTCCTACCCTTAACCTAACCCAACCCCCCCAATCCGGATGAACCCCATCACAACGGTGGCAACCTTTCGGCCAATGTGTTTTCACGATTGCAAATTGTGCTATTTTCGGTTCTATAAATACTATGCGGTTTACGTTGTTGTTTGTCGGTTTTTTGTTTTCTTCTCGTGCTTCGGCAATGAATTTGGCCGAGACGTGAAATATCTTTTACTTCATCTGCCACCTTTTAAGACACCTTTCGCGAACAGACACCAATGTTACCATTTTTCCGAAATTTATATGACCGTAAGAAGAGTAACCAAACTACCAGAGGATCACCTAACAGTCGCGGCATATTTTCTTCTGCTGAACAAAGATATCAAGAGGGATTGAATGAATAGGAGGTTAAAAATGGATTCAATATTAACATTTAATATTTTTGTTACATATCGAAACTAAATCAAATGCTTTTGAAACAACGCATCTTTCGATCATCGTACGGTTTAGTTTATGCTTATTCTTTTGAAACAGAACTACGGGTGTTTCATAAATGCCTGAACGTTCATAGTCAGGTTTCGGATGGGCCAAATAAAAACAAAAATTAGAATTTACTCTAAAGTTTTCGCCAAGTTTATTATGATGAACTGAACAATTTGTTTTTCACCCTCTAATCGTTATATTTTTGACACTATTTTAAGCTCAAAGTTTAATTTTGCCTTAAGCCAACAATATCACAAACTGTGTTTAACAAATGGAAACCGCTGAACCCACAAAAGGTGTTTTAATTTCAATTTTAAAGCACCGGGGAAACCCGCCGAAACTGAACCGAACTGTAATCACTCGGAAACTGAAAATCAACTATAATTCCCCTCCGTGCTTCACTGTTTTCATCGATCAGATCGATCTTCTGCGTTCGCTACTTTTCAATCAAAGTCTAGCGATGTGGCAGCAAACAACAACAACCAACGAACCAACCAAAAAAATGTTTGACATGATCTACCGGAAGCGGGGGAAAAGCAAAACAGGGAAGCAGCTTGTAAGGGATTGTACTAATGGTGTAACTACGATGTGATTTTTTTCCAACTTTTTGTTGCTATTCAATTTTTCCCTTCCGCCCGAGGAAGCGATTAATCTTTCTCATCTGCACTTTTCAATAATGATAAATGTATATGCTGCTTGCATATGCGGAATCGATTTTTCCCTTTACCTCGCCGCGTTCTTTTAGTGGACGCCAGGGGGGTGGGAGGGAAAAGTATAAATGGGAGTCACGCTTGACGTTAAAATGCCATTCCAGGAATGTACAGTTCCTACGAATGCCCCTCACCCGATGCTTGCGGTGTAATTTTATAGATAACATTTTTTGTTGTGGAATAGTTTTGAAAAATGTGAGCGATCCATCATCATCATGATGCTGATGACGATGATGATGAGGTACGTTCCCTGAAGCTCTGGCACACGTTTCGAATGTGCTTGACAAGCACGCTGGAAAATTGCACGATGACGAGCAGAAACCGTTCGGGAATGTTTCCTGTACCGCATGATGATTTCATAAATTTAAAATGGCAACATTTAAACATTCTCATGCTGGTGCTTGTAAGCTTTCCTTACGGTTACGTAGAATACTTGTGGAGATTTCAACGAGTTTTCCCCCCTTCATAGAGCGAGATATGCTTTTCTTTGGATCTTTTATTGAACTGGGGAAAAATAATTTTCTCAAGCCCCCCTGGTTTGGGTTGACGGACGTTTACAAGCAGGAATCATGTTCGGCATCCAACTTTTCTTCCCATCCAACGCTGCTAATTGCAGGCATCAATCAAAACTGCTCGGCATCGCAAAAGTGCAATACGATACGCGGTAGAGAAAGCGGCAGAAGGAAAAATAAATAGCTGCAGTAAACAGTTGCAAATAAAAATGGTAAATTCAACGTATCAAACAACCCTTTCCTGAGGGCTTGTTCTTGATCCTCCGTTTGTTGCAAGTTATATATCCCATCGTTTGCTCACGTGGCAACGTCCGTCTTCCTTCCCTGGATGGTGGAGCCCTTTAAAGTACCCTGGAAAGCCTGGTAAAATAATTGATTGCTCTAATGAAAACAAAAAAGCGACGTAATTAATCATTTTGTGTTCAATCATAAATTTTTCAAACTCCCTCCCAAGGCGGTGTAAGAGTTCCTAGTTTTTATTGCAACACATTTTCATTGTCTTTCCCCCCTCTCTCAGTTTGATTGTAATTTTCCAAAGGCAAAGAGTGCTGTAAATCTTCTTCTAGCTCCTATGCGCTCCTGTAAGGAGTTTTTCTGATATTATACTTTGCTTTGTGCTGTTGGGAAAATATAGGTGAACGTTTTTAGTTTCAGTTTTTCTTACAAAATCTGAAGATTGAACCTGACCAGTTCGAGTGCGATCCTGAAAGGGATCTTGTTCCTTTATCTAATGGGTTGGCCAGCTTCGATTTTTTTCGAGCCAGCATTTTGACCCTGGAAAGAGTTTGGAAACAATCTTTTTTTGTGCAACACTTTTCGTTAAAATTCGCCCTCGCAATTGGAAGTGAATGTAATTTGCAAACAATAATACGAAAGAATTACAAATCCTTCTGCGAGACAAGCACAGGCTCCCCTTCCCAAGTCAAACCGATCCCTGCTCTTCCTCGACCCGGTTGCCCCTAGGATGGCAATTTGTTTCGAATGAACCAGCAAGACTTTGTTCCCAGCGTTACGTAAGCGCCTTAGAACGGTTTCCCGGAACCAAAGGAAAGCACCCATCATCCTTCCTGTCCCGAGGGTGGTGGTGGTGGTGATGGCCTCCCTCCACGCTGGAAGATGTACCTTTTTTTTCTCTCGTCCCGTCCCCCCATTCCACTTGTATTGGGTTTGGAATCGAATGTATCGGAAGCCATGCCTTCATAGTATACGTTACTCTGGATGGTGGAAAGGAAGGAACAGGAACTGCACGAGCGGGTTGCGTCGTGACACGTGATCGATTGGAAGTTGTAAATAAATATATGTACTAAATGGGTGAAATAGAAAACGTAAAAGAAAAAGAACACAAACGATCGATAAAAGCACTTCAGCGAGAAGAATTCAAGACTCCATTATACGATTGGGTCTGTGCGCGTCATTCGCTATCGGAAACGCAGGATGGATGGAAGGGGGAAGATGTTGTCCTTGGCGCATTTGCTTTCCGCCTTGCCACGTGGACTTGGACTTGGTCGCTCAGGATGGAAGGATTTTATCAGTCCCTCCTTCTCAAACGACGTCGTACTTTGAAACCGCACCACGGGCTCATAATTGGGTCTGTTACATTCTTCGCAGTCGCAGTATGACAACGGAAAATGGGAAAGTTTTCGCGAGTAATTCAACGGACACGGGAAGGGACAGGAGCTCACTGTCCGTTCCGTTCCAGGGTTTGCCGCCGATCCCTCAAAAAACTTTTAACATTGTTTCCCACAATCCCGGCTCAGTTCCGGTCGAACGCCGTGCGCACTTGCGGAAGGAATGTGCCCACAATTAGCCCCCCTTCCCCTGGACCCGATGGTTTCGTCCCTTTCGTCCCCTGGTGGAGGGAAAAACATCCTTTTTCCGAAGGCGTGGGGCTTCCGAATCCCTTCCCGAGCAGTTCTTTGTTAACAGGTTCGGTCGGTTGTCCACGCCAACAAGCAAAAACCTGCGTACGAACGTTCGAACGTGTTGCTTCAGGTTTGAAGTTTTCCCCTGGAGGGTTGTGATAAGAAGGGCGGGAAAGGGTAGCAGCAGGCCCAAGGGTGGGTTATGGGTAAAGCAATCATTATCGTAACCACAACATTCGGGCACGGAAATTTGGCACCGACGACGGACGGTTTTTAGAAGCGACCGGTAATGGATTGTACTGTTGGTGACAATTGTTGGGCACAGTTTGGACGGTGGTGGTGAATGTGGTTTAGGGACCTGTACATAATTCGAACTATAATTTGAACGGAGAACATGTCGGGTACACATGTTCACACTTGCACACTCCATACTTATCCATTATTATTGACTGGTTTATTTTTTTAAATTTTTGTACTCTTCCGGATGAACTCAACCGATCGAAATCTAACGAATGTTGCAAATCAAACACCAAAGCCTTCGTAGAATTCGGATTGAAATCGCATTTTGATTGGGTTCGCATTCGTAGACTAACGTTGGTTTTCTTTTTCCGTTTTTAGGGATCAATTTGCCGTTCCTCTTGATTTGAAACCATTCCATCGTGCGGCCCCGCTGTGACAGACCTTTCATCTTGGGACCCAGGACGCGTTTGGATGTGCTGCATCGATGGTCGGTGCAACATCAATAAGTGCAAACAGCAGCAGCGTGCGTTAGATTGCACCCCAAAACCGAACCATAACCCTCCCCCCGGAAAGCTCGAAAGGGATGATAACACGCCGGGAAGGTAGAAGAAAGTTGGAGACAGCGAAGAGAAGCTTTGGTTCTTGTGCTGTTCTCGTACGTGATGGGGTGATGCTAGTGCGGCCCGCCGGCCCGGGGACGACAAATAATTCCCAGAAATTGTGTGCCCGAAACATAAACGAGTGGACGTGCGCGCGCAACAACACCACCGAACGGGAACGCACCGTAAACCAAACCAAACAAACGAACGAACGAACGGCACGAACCGCGAGTTCTCGCTGGTGTGGCCACGGAAACGGGCCCACCAACCACCGCTTTTCACCGCAGTCGCTTTCGCAGAGGAAACGCACTCTCCACTGAGACTAACTTCTGATGGCGGAGGAGAGTAGGTGTTGGTAAGCTGCGCGCGCTTTCCCGAGCCCATTGGCAACCCCTTTCATACACAAACTCCAGTTTACTCCAGGCATAAGGACAGCTTCAGAGAGGCTGCGAACCTCATCTCATCTCATCTCCTCCCTTCCGGACAAACCACCAAAGTGTTTTCGCCATCGAAACACGTCGTCCGTGTTGTGTCGTTAGTGTCGAAATTGAAACCACCCATACACTTTCCCCCCTTCACCCACGCGCGGCGCACGGTGTTTGGTTTGGTTTCCTTTTCCCTAGGGCGCGGGCTCCCGAAAAACAACCTTTTCGATCTTGAAACTGTGTTTGTGTATGTGTGTGGCGGGTGTATGCTTTCCGATGCATCCGCAAATCGAAATTGCATCGATGCAATGTGGAGAACCTTTGCCTTCGCCCCAAACCCGGTTCATCAAACAGCCGGCCCTCGCCCTTCTCCCGGAAAAGGTCATGTCAGACTTAATGCACTACTCGGTAGAGTGTACACACACACGATGGATGATGCGGCCAAAGAAAGGGGAATGCTTGGAAAGGATTATTTAGAAGGCGGACACGGTGGATGGGGGAGGGGAAGGAAGGTGCTTTGCAGATTCCGCGCTTGCCGATGTTCAATCAAAATGTGTCTCTCTATCCCTCTCTTTCCCTTTCCGTTATATGTTTTTGATAACCAATATGTGTTGTGGTAGGGAAAACTGGGGGGAAAAAGACGCGGGTAGGAGCTCCATCCGGTTGGGTGGGAAGCCGATCGTCATCTTTCATCCAGTGTAAATTCTGCTTCAGAATGTGCATCACCGAAGCGTTGATGTTGTGCCTGTTGTGCGAGAAGTTGGGAGGTTTCCCTTTCCCAGAGCATGGCGATGATGATGATGACGCTGATGATGAACGTTAGCGTACGGGGTTTCGGATAACATCAGCCCTAGCAACAAGGAGTGTGTGGCTGTGTGAAGCAGAAAGATACACACAATTCCATCAACCATCAAAAGCAACAGCAAAACAAACACAATCCCGACCGAGCGACCGACCGAAATCCCACCTCCCGCGCGGCCTTCTCAGGGCCACGAATCGCGCTATTCTAATATCCTCCCCCACCCACCACCCGATATCCCATTTGGGAAAACTAAATGCAAACCTCCCCCCTCTAGTGTAGCGTCCCAAACTATTCGTCCTTCTTTGGCAAACGAACCGATGCACCCGTATTTGAGGGAACGATGCCGATGATCGGTGGTAGGGGGGGGGGGGGGGGGGGAGGAGATACACAGGCACAAACAATCAGCGCGTCCAACTATCCCGCCCCAAACCTGCTCCTCCTCTGGTCTTTTTGCAGCCCATTAGTTTGGGATAAAGAGCCCACAACGTTAATGTATGACATGCGGGTTTATCCCGTGTCTTGTGTTTCGGGCAGGGGGCTTAAGCTTTATCCTGGCGTTTGTTATCATTTGGCGCCTGGTTCGGGGAGAAAGGTAAAGGCACACAAACACACCCAGACACACACCGCTTGCACTATCAGGCGGTCTATTCTATTACCCGCGAGAGGTTGTGTTTTGTGGAAGTCTTCAAACCTTTTTTTCCTTTTTTTCACACGATCATCCCCGCTTTTCGGGCAAAGAAGTTCCCGATCCCGATGCAACTAAAACAGCTACAACAACAGCAAAGAACACGAACCAACCTTTCACGAAAATCCCCTTTTTGGCGGACATGCGCGCTTCAAAGCGCGAGACGACAAAGGCGAAGAAAACCGTTTGGCCGGCACACGGAGCGACGAATCCGAACGGGAGGAGTGGACAGGTTGAAAGCTTTTCGCACGCACCGTCATCGGCCACCTCTCCCCTGGCCCTTGCGTCCATTCGGGGGAAAGTTGTTCGAACGGAACAGATGGTGAATCACGAGATATGGATGGAAAGCTTTTTCATTTCATTTGTTTTCCCAACCCACGTGTAACCGCACCACGTGCACTCGGTGCAGTTTTTCTCCCCTTCCCCCGGGCTATGAGCCAGGACCAAGGGCACTTTCCATGCCCTTCCTTCTCATCGTTGGAAAAGCTTCTAACGGACGGGGGATCGTGTTTTTTCTTCTTTTGGCCCCATCCAGGTCAGAAGCGAGCTTTGTGCTGACGCCAACCCGTGCACTGCAAGCACAGCAGTGATGAAACCTCTCGGGTGCTCGAATCGACAAGTGTCCTTTTGTTTACCTCCCCCCCAAACCACACACACACACACACACACATGTGAACGCCGAGTTACTCTGTTGATTGATGGCGAAGTTCTTTGACAAGCACTTTAGCGAGCGTGAACAGTTGAAGCAGGGAAAGCGGGCCAGAGTGAACCGGAGGCGCAGGGTTTCAAATAATTGGGAAAACTCAAGGGACGGACAGGGCGGCAAGTAGAAGATTGTTTCGATGGGGGAGTGAGAGGAGGCCCTTGGGGCAGCCAATCGAACTTCGAAACGAATCGCACTCGAGTGCGCGCTTTGCAGGTTTCTTTACCCATCGGTTGAACTCTTACATAAATTCAATAAATTCTGCTCACATCTCACACTGAAGGACGTTTCTGTTCACGTTCCTGTAGTTTCTTGTGCTTGGAGGGGTTTTTGTTTTGTTTTCCTCTTTCCTCTTCCATTACTGAAAGTGATGGGGGAGGGGAGGGGAGGGGAGGGGGAGAGGGGGGGATGGAAGGTGAGTGAGTGCAAAATTTTATATTATGCAAAATGGGAAATAGGGATTCGCAGAAACAAGCAACACGCGCATATCCCATCATCCACTTCAAATCATTCACCGGAAGACGATGTCCTTGTGGACAACACGTTGTTCCAGTTGTACATGTTTTACTTGAAAACAACATGCTCTTCTACCAGTCGTCACATTACTTCAAACATGGGTTTGTGTGTGTGTGTGTTTGGTTGCGTTAAGTTATTGATTTTCCTGTAGCTTTACTGCGCAACAAGCAAGTCCGCTACATTGTACGCTGACCCCTCCAAAGAAATGGGTGCCCGATTGCCTCCTAGGGAGCAAATGTAAACAAAATTAAACTTAATTGATGGTGAAGCACTAATTGACATCCGGTTGGGAGGTTATTTTTTTTTTTTGTTGGTGCCAAGCGCGCGCACAACGGGAATCGGAATTGGTGAAACATTCTCACTGGGAAACAATGACCAACGCGCCACGTGTTCGAATAACGCCATCCTTCTTTCTTCTCTGTCCACGATCTGCTATCTGGGGTTGGTTTTGTGTCGGACGAACAAACAAAAAAAAAGAAGGAAATTGTCGAGTGAAAGGAAGGAAAACGTGTATCACAAACGAGACCTTGGACGAAAGACAGAAATAATCAAAATTAGAAAACAAAATGTATAAATAGTAAAATTGCGCAGAATGGGCCCGTTAGAGTATTAAAACAGAAATGACAAAAATAAAACCCTTCATGAAAAGAGGAACTAGAAAAGTGGCCGCACAACAGTGAACGATAAGACATGTCAAGAAGGGGAATCAAACAAGTCGAAAAGCTAGTCCTTGTTGATGGGCGTGTGTGTGGTTTTTTTTGTTGTTGTGGGCGAATGTAAATAGGAAAAGAAAAAAAGAAAACACACGCCACAACGTTCCGATGGACGGACAGAGGGAAGCAGGGAAAACGAAAATCATCAAAGTACTAGAGTGTAAATGTATCGGATAGAGAGAGAGATAATCGAAGGGCTACATAGCCTAGTAAACCCAGTAGCTTTCGGCTCGTAGTATCCGTACAATAAGCTATCAACATATGGGGAAGCTAACGAGAGCCGACTAGAGGAGAGAAAATTCCAAATAAACACGTAAACATTTGTTAGATGAAGTTTTAGGTCAAATTTACATGTGTGTGAATCAACAAACCGTGACCGGAAGCGGTTCAAACGTAGGGGTGGGGGTGCGTCTCGCGTCCGGGAGAGACCGGAGACGCCAATAGTCAACATGTCAAAGACAGAATCGAAAGCAAGTTCAACTAAAAAAAAAAAGCGGGAAACATTTCTAGCACTACTTACCGAGAGTAAAGTGAAGCATAGTGGCAAACAAAAAGAGAGAGAAAAAAACAAAACTAGACCAAATAGTAACGTTGTATGTAAATAATTGGCCTCCATTTGATTTAGGTTTAATTTCGGTTCGATTCCACGCTATTGATTGTTGGGAAAAATTGAATGGTGATCTGGTTAGAGAGTCGAAAAGCGGAACACGTGCGAAATAATGATGTTATCTTTAGTGCTTTCAATATGTTTCCCATTTTCCCCTGACGCGGTACGCTTCTGTTATCATAGATGGAACCATTTTCATGAATGTAATGTTTTCCATAAAATCTACTACGTTACTACTACGCATCGCAAGGGGGTTTTAGTTATCGATTTTTAGTTCAACACAAACGATAAGATTTCCAATGATTTTTCCTTCCTCGTGTAAGCTTGTTATAATTCTTAGACTGAAAAGCAGTAGGTGGGGGTGTTCTGATGCAGACTAGAGAGGCAACAATGACGGACTAGAGCAAGAAACAGACAACATCGTAAGCCTAATGATTAGTATCAAAAAAGAAAAAAACAAACATGAATAAGAATAAAAAATTACCATCGAATGCAGGTTGGGCGGCAGAAATAGCAGAAAAAGATTTAATCTAAACCTGTTTCTAGTGAATTTAGCAGTAGTTAAAGTAAAATTTTAACACAAACCACCACCACAAATTCCCCGCGAAAGCCACAAACACGCCACCAGCGTGGAACATAAAGGACAAAAACAGGCCGAAGGCTCGCAGGTCCCTTCGAGACATACCCCTTAGCTTGTGTAAAATGTAGCAAAAAGAAAAGATGTAAAAGGAGGGGAAAAGGAATAGTGTTTTCTTGTGGTTCAAACCGAGCTCTAGTACCGTGTGTAGATGATGCTGTACGTGTGTAGGTATGTATGTATGCGTAGCGCAAAAATTACCAAATATTCAATCTCTAAAAAAAACCCCACAAATCCCCTCTCTCGCGAAAGAAAATGAACAATGTTTTTCGCACTACAGGAAGAAGAGGCAAAATGCAAAGAATTGCCTAAACATCCTAAGGCTTACGAAAGGAAATGGTCGGCAATGAAACACTTGCTAGAAGGCGCGAGCAGTTTACACACGAAGTCGTATATAAGTATAACAATTTGTTTTTAATTTTAACGAACTGTGATGTAAAAACATATTTATTTATATTTAAACAATCTATGGTAGATACGAATCAATCTCGCGCGGGAAGATAAAGCGGGAAAAAGGGGATAAAGGGTCGGCTGCTGTAGCCTCCCCCTCCCTCCTCCCTTTCTCCCCCCCACCCGTCCTTCTGGGGGTGACTAGTTGGCTCGAAGCTAAAATAAAAACCTAGAACGGCTAAAAGATAACTATCGCATTGATGGAATTGCCCGTCTCTACCGGCCTCTTTGGGTGTAACATTTGACTAGAAGGAGAAACAGGGGCAACATATTCACACACCCACAGACACAGGAACTTATTCGACAAAACCATGAACCTGAATCAATAAGCTAATTTAGCGCCAGCCCCCCCCGGGGTGGTGTGGAGACTAACTAACTCGTGGTCATATGTTACTTGTATAGTGGTATAAGCTGTAAGAAATATTAATAATAAATATATATAAAATAATTATAACAACATACCGCAAACCAGAAGCAACAAGAAGAATAAAAAAAACCCTACGAATAACCAACCCAGAACCCAAAACTCCCCCAATGTTTATAGTTGTAATGCGCGTCTCCTCCGGACAACCACCGTCCGTGTTGATGAGGACAGGGGAAAACCCCTTCAAGTGGACATATAAATAAAATAGAACGGTGGAGCAAAGTGGAAAACAGTAAAAGCAAACAATTTTCAAAAATAAAATCAAATACCATACCAGATGTAAAGAGAGAAAGGAGTATGTTGCATAAATGGATATTGATGTAGAAAGAAAGACGAAGAAAACAGTGAGAGGATGGTGCCCGAAATGGTTGTCTCCTTTTTGGTTGGCGATGAATTTAATTTGTGTTTTCAGTTCTCTATAAATAGCCCATCAACCCATTCCATCTTTGTTTTTTGTTTTAATTAAGCTCTTCCGGATGAATGATGTGTCATGGAGCTCGGAAACAGGAGCACTATGAGAGCTCGGAAACGGACGAACGTTTCTTCAAACCGCCTTCGCAACGGAAACTTCCAACCCCCGGTTATCGTTATCGACCTGATAATCCCAGCCCCCAGGGTCGGTGGATCATTTCTTTGTGCAGGGAAATTCCTTCCAGCCGGGGTACAAGATAAGCACGGGAATTGAAAGATTTAGTTAGACGGGGCAAGACAATAGACAAAAGGCGATAGACAAAGACGCTTCCCGTGCGGGATAACGTGCCCGCATATCTGCTTCCGGAACCACAACCCCCCTTTTGCCAGTGCGAGGAAGGTAGAAAACAGGTGCTCTGTAGTAAAACAAAAAATATCAGGCATCCGGAAATGTGAAATAAACTCACCTGGATGCTCCCCTGAAACGCTGGTTAACGCTGGAGATGCATGGTGTTTGTGAAGGCTTCTGAAGCGTAAAAAGATTAGCTTCTTCTGGGCAGTAGTGTTCAGCATGGGGGTTCAGATGGAAAAAATGCGAGTCATCTGTCGTGATAATAATTTGAAGATTTGTTTGCCATTCATGTTGAGTGAGTTTTCCTGCTTTAAAACCGACAAGTAAAGGATAAAAAATTAAAATTCAAATAAAAAACAGAAAACAACTAGGTCTCTAAAGCGAAACAGAACATGTTCTATAGTGCTTAACAGCACAAAGTCCAAATAACCGTTTAAATTTAAAGCAACCAACGGCTTTTACAAATCTCCCATTTGTACAAGCGAATCAAACAATTATGCAGGAAAAGCGAAAGCTGAAGAAAACACATCATGTACACTTAGGAAGCGGAACTAGAAAACTATCAAACAGAACCAGCATCATCACGAGAAGAGACGATAAAATGTAGCTACAAACTATCCCATCTATTAGATCCAACAAAGAAAAATGATAAAAGATCTTGAACCATATGAGGCGATTAATGGCATAAAAAGGTCAACTTCACTTGCCATTCGTTAAAGGAAAAAAAAGATAAAAACGGACCCGAAATATCGGAAATGTAAAATCAACCAAAATTGAAACAGGTAAACTATCTTAAAAAAGGCTTTATCATAATGGCCAGGAATCGTAGTTGGAAGCCGAACCGGTGGCTTTAATGCCGTCGAAACAAATGCTAAACAAAGAGAGTAAACTATAGTTATTTCGAATAAAACAAAGAAAAAAAATTATCAAACTTTTTTTTGTAGACTTTGGAGTTTGTCCTATCCGAAATGTGTTTAATGTTGTAATTATTCTTTCAATTGCTCAATTCCTCTCCGCCCCCTGAATTTGGTGCTACGGTTCTGAAAAGAAAACTGTCGATTATCAAACAAACACACAACTGTTTCGATGACATACTTTTCAAAGTGGGACAACCCCAGAAAGATTGTACGCTTGTGAACATCCCCGGGTTTCAAGCCGATGGAAGCAAATGCAGCCATTCATGTTATTCCAATTTTGAGGCACAACGTCACGATGGTGTCATTTTAACTGTGCTTGTAGCCCGTTATGCGTGGCGGAAGGTCATCGAAACCGAATTGTACGCAGGTCGATCACCTTCCGACGGGCAGCTTTCCAGCCATTGGCGAAGTGGTGTGGTGCGGTGAAGTGAAAGGGCTGTTAGATGTAGCCTTCAAGCAGGTTTCGTTTGGTATTTGAGTCTCATGGCAGCCGACGTTAGCTACTATTCGGCTTGCCTTATGCATACGACTTGCGGTGTTCTCATAGATTGATAGATTAGAAAGCCATTCATAAGAGCAAGTGAATAAATGTGTAAACATGTCGGAAGTATTTTACTTTATGTTCCATTTTTTCGAAGCGTAGGTTTTTTTAAACAAACTCTACAGCATTGAACATGTCTTCCATTTTCCTTCCCAAATCTCACTGTAATTAGGTTTCTACAACATCAGCAACCTAATTGTTCATTCGAAATGTACTCTCAACTGATTTTTTAAACTCATCACGGTTTAGCGCCCTCTAGGTGTAAGTACTAAACAAGTTTTAGTACAAATCTGCTGTTTCGTTTGAAGCAAGGTTACTGGAACACCATAAAGTACTGCTTTGTGCTAGCAACCTTGGCACTGTCAACCTTGCAGATTGTCAAAGTTGAAGCATTACATTTACACTTCAAGGTTCTAGTGTTCAAAATTGCTTTAAACTGAGTGTATGATTACCCACAGAGTTTTATATGATATGACATGTATCAAAACTTTTTCAAATACTGTTGAGGTGTATTTAAAACATAATCTCGCTGGATATTTCCTTTCAAAAATGCTCGTTTGTTTTATATATTCAATAAGACTCCGAGTGTTTTGAACGTGTCAAACCAGTTTGAAGTTTGCTTCCTTGTCGCTGATGCTCACGAGAAAGAAAAAAACTTCCGAAAGCTACAAAACAGACAAGATCAGAATCGTGCAGAAGTTACCGGTTCCGCGAATTTCTGCTCCATTTGAGCTTGCATTTGTTCGGTCGATTTGTTTTTCGCGGACGGTACGCGTCGCCGGAGTGAAACCAACGTGCTGCAGCAGGATTCCATCGTGAAATCCATTCGTTTGCGGTGTTCCTTATCTTCGGTCGCGTTCTTTTTTCTCAGTACGCGGTGTTGTTGCGGTGCATTCTATTACAGCACTGCCACGGGGTTTCATTTATTATTTTCTACATTTTGTACATATTTTGCCTGTGCAGGCTACCAACAGTCTACCCACTCTGTGGATAGGGTGTATTTTTAACCCAATATTAAGCATACATGGGCGTCCGGCATTCGCGGCAGCATAGTTTCCAGTGCCAACTAGTGTAGGAAAAAAAATCTGCTTTCATTGCAATTTACGAGTGTAAAGAAAATTTGCTTCCACCGCAGACGTTGTCAACCCGCCGTCGAATACATGCGCAAGTGAGGTTAATTTCGCGATAGGCTACGCGTCGCGAACCAAAGGGTGGAATTGATTGATAAGGCGTTTTGGGATAGTGCGTTCGGCGGGGTTTGGCATTGTGGTTCAATCTGCACCGAGGCAGGGGGTAGCGACATCACCAATTGCATCAGTTCAACCCACGCGACGACAAATTGCGGTGCCCGTTCCAGATGGAACCAACACAAACAGGCGAGGAGCAGCCGGAAGAACGGGAGAAACGTCCACCAGCAGCTGTGGATGGTGGGTCAGCTTCTACGGCTGAAACCGATGCGGCAACAGATATCAAAGAGGTCGAAAAAATAGCAAACGAAACGGAGGGAACCGAGATCAAACCTCCGGACGTCGCCACACCGCAGAAGGTAAGCGTGCTCTAGTAGGCTGTGACTTTATATTGTTTCTAATCCCAGGTTGAATATTTCAGACGCGTGAAGAAATGGAAGAAGAATCACCCGATGACGCGGTCGTGATCGAGAGTTCACCGGAAAAACAACCGTCCGAGAAAACCAAAGAAGATTCCATTAAAAGCCCCGGCGAGGAAGTGTTCTCCATCGACGACGAGGAAGAGCACGAAGAGGAAGAGGAACCGGAGGAGGAGGAGGAAGATTACGTGGAAATGGATGAGGACGAGGAGATTTACGTCGAGACGACGGACCGCGTCGGGGCGACGGAACTGTCCGACGAACGTTCGTCCGAATCGGAAATCAGCTCCGACGAGTACACGGATGATGACGTCCATCAGCTCGTGGTTGGTGGTCGCAAGGAGGGAGGAAAGGAGGGACCGCTGGAAAAGCGCGGAAAGGTTTCGAGCCACGAGCAGGACGATGACGATGAAGATGTGCAAATCCTTACCGATGACGACGAGCCGGAAGACGATGAAGGCAATGAGATAGAGGACGAGGAGGAGGATGATGGTATGGAGGAAGATGAGGAGATGGAGGTATCGTCGCCACAAGGAGTGACCATAGTGAGGGCATACGGATTAAATGATGAGTCCGACAGCAGCGAGTCGGCAGAGGAGAAAAATCGAAGGCTAAAAGTGAAATATCGTAACTACCAACAAAAACTGGCAGCGGTGCTTCGGAAAAGATCGTTCAAAATGTAAGTACATAATTATTTTTGTTACCTTTAATCAATTTTAGGTAAATATCCCATTTTATGCATTAAAAGTGTGTTAAATATTACCAATACAAAATGGTTCGATTATGCTTGGATACTTTAAATGTGTAACAATTTATTTGACTCTTTTTCAAAAAGTTGCTTTGTATGTTGAACAGTTATACAACTATTCGAAAATAAGGTTGAAACGTTTCAGCTTATGGAATATCAAAATATTTTCCTTGTGAACGACAGTTCTGCAGCGTGTTTTGAAACAAAAGATTGTCCATTTTCCTGCAAATGGTGGTTTGGTAATTTTCCGATACCTCCACGATTATGACTGCAATGCTAAATTTTTCGACGAAAAATCTTCACCAATATCGAATGCATCTTATTTCTCGCATCACAAATTACACTTGGTGCAGTTCCACTTCGCAAAATTCATAAAACTGCAGCCCTCCGGGAATGTTTGCAAGCATTATTGCGTGGCGTCGAGTCTACCGTTCCCCCGTTTTCTTCGTTACATTCCATGCACTCTTTTACGCCCGGAAACCAGCATCTTCCGACGCGTGGATGCTGTACTCCCTTGCCGTGTGGGGTATGAGATGACGCGCTCTTGTCGTTGATGGTGTTCACTGATGCACTGCACATGCGCCAGATGTGAAAGACGTGGACGGGATGCCGGCGTCATTTGTGGGGATGAGACTGTTGCCACCATTCGGAAGTTTTTCTACGTCCGCCTTATTTCGCAGCAGGACTCGCGTTTGATACTTGGTTATGATTTGCAAGTGCAGCTTGTATTTGCAAAAGCTTCTATTTTTCATCATTTCGAGCTCCTACAACAATGTTCTCCAAGTAGGCTAAAATGCTAGCCTACTTGATGAACATTTTTTGGTGTTCGAAGCGATGAAATTGCTATACTAATAGGGTAGGGGGATTTCTTCCATGCATGTAATTTTGACCCACCATTTTGAAAGGACATCAATTATTACACTAATTTCAAATAGAACCACTCTTTTGCCTTTTTTATTGTATTCATATCGATTTACTCTAGTTATATGCCAACTTTTGAAGCGACTAGATCAGTATTTGTCGAGAAAATCGTTAAAATCTACGACGCTGTCACTTTTTCAACCCTATAATGCTGTAAGCAGATAGTTCGCCCACCTCGAAATAAGCAACCACTGCATTAGAAAGTTAGAAGTAATGTTTTTCTTAAGCTTTGAGTGATTTTAAGAATTATCAAAACGTTTCTCCAATTTTTTGGGCTCGAGAATCAATTTATTTTTCGATGTAAAAGTGGGCCAAAATAGATGCAAGGTAATCTGGTTTGAACAGAAACGAATTTTCTATGCATTCTGACAGTGACAGCTGACTGTCAAAGATTTCCTTGATGGAAATTGAATCATCGTGCTAAAAAACGAATATTCAAATAGCAAATTAAGCAATTAATCTTACTTTTTTGACAATTATAGAGGTACATAGCAGTTTCTAAATTATTTTACAGATTATTTAAATCATAAAATACACAAAAACAAGCATTTTTCAAGTGGGCCAAAACTGGTACACAGGTGGGCGAAAATACCAACAAAGTGGGTCAAAATAACGACAAAAAGCGTGTTCAGAAATTGATAATTTTTCAGTGAAAACAACTATTAAACTCAAAAATATGAATTTTATTACATGCTTATATAACTACTCTACACTAGCATACCAATTTGATCGTGATATGGTCGATACAATGAATGCTGCGAATTTTTTCGTGGGGACCCTGCACTAAGTGGGCTAAAATTGGATCACTTGCCCTATTCACAAATATTCAAGTTTATTTTACAATTTAATTTCTCAATACAAAATTCTAGTTGTACATTACAACCTAATTATAAAAAAAAAAATGTAAAAATACGCGCTCCTTTATCTATCTGCTTTCCACTTGCTCCACAAATCCATCCAGCTGCTGCTTACCCCCGTCCTTGGGGCAAGGAAATGATTTGCTGTGTTATGACGTGGATTACGACGATGATCGTTGTTGCCTGCTTGCCCTTACCATCAAGGTGTGTCACCCCGTGTGCGCGCACACACACATACACACATACGCCGCATCAAAACTGCACGGCTTTGCAGGCAAATGCGCTAATCCATCCGTCCCTGAAGCATAACTTCCATGCCTTTCTTCTATCGCCCGCCGCGTAGCCTTGGCCGGCGCAGCACAGAAAGAACCGAGCGAACGGCTGGTGGATGGTTGTTGTTGCTGCTGCCGCTGCCGCTGCCGTTGGCCGCCGCAGAAGTCGCAGAAAAGGGCAAAGTCAAAAATCATGCCAAGGTAACGCGGCTCGCAAAAGTAGTAGCATTAGCTCTTTAGCGCGGTATAGAGCAGCATAGAAGAGGCGAATCGGAATAAACTCAAGCGCGGACGATGATCGTTGTCGGTTTGGGCTCGGTGTGCGCTGCACTATGGTTGTTGCAATTTGACTCAATTGACCTTTCTGGTACCTTTTGGCCTCTTTTGCGGTACAACCACTGCGCCGTACCATTGCTCCCACGCACTGCAGTTTTATTTATCCTTTTCCGATCGTCGCCTCATTTACAAGAATCTAATATATATTCCCATTAAATTTCTTTCATTGTGCGTTGTTTCTAAATAACAATTAGGTGTATTAATTTGTTTTCGGAAAACGAATACAGTAGAATGCTTTTTCAGATCAGTGTTAGACATTACATAAAAATAAGGATTTATTAAAAGGCATTACAAAAATACAGTTGTCGTTTCAAAAAGAGTGAGGCGAATTTTAGTGGCAGATTTTAGTAAACCTGAAATATGGAATATAGTAAGTTTTTTAGTAAGCATAGTTATACTTTACAGTCAAATTGCTTATAGGGGAGAAAGTAAAGATAAAAACCAGATAGTAATCCTCTGCAAGCGCAACACCCAAATTACCAGTCAGCAGAAGCACTTTGTCAGAATGATGCAAACCGTCATCAATCCAATTGGTTGTCAACAAACCATAATTTGATTGCTTCCACCATTGTGGCCCGAATGTATCACGTCTCATTGCAAATGATCCGCGTTTCCTGATAAGCACAGCTCGTTTCTGACACGTGGAAAACTAAATTTCCCCTTCGAATCGACGGGCAGTTCATTGTGAATTTAAAAACCGCTGCCAACATGCACGCCAGTAATAGCATTCGGTTCATTAAGGCTCCCGGTATATTGGTTTAATTTCTCCCCAGCATACGGTGCATGATGATATTTTCCATTTGCAAGGGTGCATGCCACGGAATGTTCGAATGGCAAAAGTTTTCTGATTGTCCCCGCCATTCCTAACAAGTTCTTGACGTTCGGTTCAGCACACAAAACAACATCATGACCGCGATCTAATCTTTTATAGAGAAAAATATTTAAAAAAAACAAGGAAACCCTATTGCCCCAAAGGGACGTGTTAAAAGAAGCGTCAAATGTTGAAAATTTTCCCTTCGTGCTGGGAGTGGAGAAATGGGCAAAAGGGGGTTTAAGCATCCACCAAAAGCTCGACGTGATTGCTGCATCGACGAAAGAGTGACGGCGTGTAATCACGAAGTGCGATAAAGTGCTTGCAAATCGGTGGATTTCTCTCTCTCTCTCTCTCTCTAGCTTCAGGGGTGTATTTTATGGTACACCCACCACCTCCAACCCTAGTCGAATGCATTTTCCAGTTTTCTCCTTTCGTTCGGCTTGGGGAAGGACGTTGCAGCGCTATGGAAGCAACAGGCCATCGACCGGACTTGCGGGTGGTGTGAATTCTGGTTAATAACCTCTCCCCATTCTTTACGGTGTGGTATCCTTTCAGTATCCTTGAAGGAATGGCATCGTACTGCACCACGTCGTCCATTGCATTACATTGACTTGCGCCACAATTTCTCCTTCCAGCGACCTTCGAATCGGTTGGCCTTAGCTTTTGCTGGCACAATTTACTGCTTGCTGCAGCTCACTTATCCTTTCTTGTCGGATGAACGCCAGCTACATCGCTAACCAAAACAGATAAAATTCCCAACATTATGCCAAACATTACGCTATGATCAAGCTCTGCGATTGCACCTTTGTTAAGGGTTCAATAGTCTTCTTCAGCTTCGATGCTAATGCACCTAATGTCAACGGGGATGCTTCTCCCCGCCAGGATCGTTATCGTTGGAATAAATTCAAATGTTTGGTTTATATTTTTCTTTTTACTTTATCGTTACGGTATTACCCTTTGGCGATTTGTGATATTTACAGAGCGATGGCATGAGAGGATAACCGATCTTACGGCTTACTAATCACAAACAACCTTGGATTGTACCCTAAATTGTATGGAACATTTCCAACGACCAAGAACAAGAATGACACAAAGTGACCAATCGATTTCATGTTTTCCTTTTTCATTATATTAGAACAATCATTACCCAAGAAAACGCTGTAATTAGAGTATGAAGTTGTCACCCGGTTACGCTTGCGTTGCCCATTATCACCTCAACCTGTTGAAGGGTCACATTCTGAGATTGGAAGATGCATCAAACGAAGATGCACCTTCCTCGGTTCCATGTGCGACGGAGTGCTATTCTATACCAATCTAAGGCAAGACTATGGTCCGCATGTTAACGACTGGCCACTAATCAATAAAAATTGACACGTAGCCTGGCGCTAAGTGTGCAAAATGCATCCCGACGCCACCACCGACCAACGCTGGCTCGGCTGCAGGTGAATGATCGCACAGATCGTTCTGGCATTGGAACCGTAGGGCTGTGTGTTTTTGTGTTTGTCTGTGGTTTTCCTCTTGCAATTAACTGCGTCTTCAGGGGTATCATCGCCTTCGCGCCGATTGCACTTAGCGATGCAGATTGAATGAATTGTTTTCCATTTCTGGAGCACAACGTGGCGGGAGCTACCTTTGGGTGTGGCAGTGGGAAGCATATTGCAGGGTACATTGTTAATTCGGGATTACCGGATGGTCGTTGACTCTATTGATTAGAATTAAGTGCAAGGGGTAGTACAAGAAGTGTTGATTGGAAAGCATGCAAAATGCAAAGCATCTTCTCATTGTTTTATTAATCCTTGCGTAAAGCTATGGTTTTATGGGAAAAAGAAAATTCCATCATCAAATTTCCTGAAACCTGGCCATGACATGTGTGTTTTTTTTTAATTTCCGCAAGCAAAACTAGGGTTGAGAAAACATTTAGAAAAAGAGAGTGCCCATCGGCTGAAACGTTAAATTAATTTTTTTCAATGAAAAAGGCCTTCAAATCGATGTGTCACTTTTTTCAATAATAACAATCTTTACTTGTCTAGCTTCGCTGAATTGATGTCAAACACTCATAAGTGTTTTAGTTCTTCAGCGCGTTGACTGCCAAGCGTTTTAGCTTACTTTTTTTTTAGTACAATCTTTTTGATTAATTTTGTTTATACAATTTATTAAACGGGCGGTTTTCTAAGAACAATCAGAGACTAAACTTCTCAACGAATTAGTTTTTAATATTACGATACATTTCATGTTGCATTTTCATCTATTTATGGGACAAACACTTTTAAAAACTTATGACAAAAATGATAGCCATGGCTGACAACGTGTTAATTTGAGTTATGGGTCAAACGATACATTTATTTATAACGATACATTTATATTTACAAATAAATTTTAAGGAAAACTCTGGTACTCTCCAAACTCTGGATTAATTTATCGGATAACATGGTTCAGACTAATGAAAATAAAAATTAAGAAATGTGACTTTCGAAGGATAAAAGTTCGAACAACGTTCGTTCATCGAAGTGAATCACGAAACACAACGCGGACCGAAATCCTTGAAACGATTGCTCATGTTTTTGTATGAGAAGGACAACACACTTGCCCACATTGATGTCGAAATGCCGTCGTCCTTCTGCGCCAGCTGAAGGGCACGCCGAGAGCATGGAAAAGGATGTGCAACCTCGTTTTCTTTTCGTGGTACGTTCGAAAACCACCCTCCTGTGGTGTGTGGATGAACTCTGTTGCTTCTTGATGCACTTTTTTGCCCATCCCAAAAATGTATCCTTTTATGAGGGCATGTATTTGCCGCCGAACTCGAAATCCGATTATCCTCGTGCAATTGGCTGCTGCAGTTGACCTGCAAATAGTGCAGTACGTTAACGGACAACCGCTTTCGTCGACGGTTGTGTTGTGCTTTTTTCTTTCCCTGACCTTTCGTCCTTCGAGACCGCCGGCTTAACCTTAAATTGAACGAAATGAACCAATATGCCACCGTGTGGCCACGACACGAACGCGCTAAATGCATGCCAGAGTTATATTGTGACCGCATAAGGGGGGAACGAACCGGTGCACCGCGATGCAATTCGTTGTTATTGCATCGTGAGCAGTTTTTTAACCTCCACCCTTACAGCCCCCTTTGAAATACCCTTTACGTTTGGGGTCGAAGCACTTGAATGATTGTTTATACTTTTTCAAACTTAGTAGTTGTTATCATGCTTTTCCTCCTCCTTGATGTTGATGTACGTGAAGAAATTTTGTTAGAAATAACTTTAGAGCCTTTGGACAATCCCATCTGTTAAGAAATACAATACTTTCCATCGATAAGTGGACAAACCGTATC
Source organism: Anopheles sinensis (assembly GCA_000441895.2). NCBI lineage: Eukaryota > Metazoa > Arthropoda > Insecta > Diptera > Culicidae > Anopheles > Anopheles sinensis. The sequence continues at coordinate 221,377 of KE525370.1, read as the reverse complement.
CAACCCTTTAACGGTAGCGGGGTTGACTCTGAATTGCTGCCTAATAAAACCAACTCGCTCGCGGAGATATTCATAATGCAAATTGTAAAGTGCTATTCTGCACGGTGTTCGGTCCAATACCCTCCAGGGAGTGGAACGTGGTGTTCTGCTTCTGTCCTTAGTCGATTGCATGTGTTTTTAAATTGGATTTTCTTTTTCGCGATGCAAATTTGAAAGGGGTCCTCTTCTTCCTGATCAGTACAGTGGTTGAACTTCCTCTAGGTGCACCTACTTACTTCCAATTATTTTGAATGTCTTGGAGCATCAAATTATGTTTTGAATTCGTAATTTGACACGTTGACTGCTATGTCTATCATTTTTGATAGCTAGCTGTCATGTGTTCTAAAAAGAGTTTGAACCAGAAGTAAGTAAAAATGCAACATAACAGCTATAGTTATTATATAAATTGGTTCTTTCTGAAGCTTTTTCTTTGCTCGGTTATCTAAAACCGTACGTTCAAATAGTTTTATAAACAAATTTTAACAAAAAAGTATGTACTAAAAAATTATGTAAAAACGTTTGAAAGTAACCGTATTCATTTGTAACAACTTTTTCTTATACTAGAAAAGTGATTCTTGTTACATTTGCTTAGTCAGTTTGGTACTACAACTATCGATTGCAAAAAGTTAAATGTGAACAACTTACAAATCGAAGTAATATTTTTCTCAATTCATAGCTGTAGCTGTTGATAGGAACCTCTTTTAGTTGCTTATATATTTGGAAGGAAACTAACGTGTAACTAGGTCATAAACTTGATATTCTGCCCGATATTTTTTCGTTCACTTTGTCTCATCGACCGTCCCTCAATAAGTCACAGTAATTCTCCCTAAAGAAAGACCAAGTTTCGCTAAGGGATATCGTTCTATATGAAGAAAAAATTAAACAAGAAATGATAAGAAATTTCTTGAAATGTACAACGTATTTACAAATACGGATGAGATTGTAATAAAAATCATATAAAAATATTTAATAAAGCGTAACTTTATAAGTGATGCTTAATACAACTGCACTGCTACGTTATTGGAAGAGACGAAGCTACTCTTATTGCACTTCCGCCCACTGTATCACTCATGTTTATTGCACGGCGCGATAAACGTACACGACGTGAGTTTGCGCCTTGTTTGGAAGGACGAACGCAATTGCTTGCTTACCCTCCTGTTGCACCTTACCGGAGTGTCATTGTCGTCAAACGTCGGTGCTGTTGGACTCGGTTTGACGTGCGGTTTAAAATGCAACCTGTTTCGGGATGATGGACAAGAAAAGTTCGTGTTACAGTTCGGGCTGTCCTTATTGGAATGGATTGGCCCGCGCTCCCACAGGGTGGAAACAAATTTCGATTGAACGATCAGCGAAAAAAAGGACCACTTTCCGGTTCCTTTTTTGATGGAATGAAGGAAGCCAAACTCGATTGTTGTGTCTAGTTTACGAGCGAACCCAAAATGGGATCATACTGGGAAGAATGTCGGAGAGCGCTGTCGTGAGGGAAGGAGGGTCATTTAAACATTTGAAAATGATTGCACCGGTTCATTGAATCGTGCTCCTCCCACGCACGGGCGTTTATCGCGCAAAAAAAAATACATAGGCCGAGGGGAACCGAGAGGAATATTTACCCATCTGGCGGGTTGGAAAGGTGGGCCAGGGTGTGGGGTTCAGTGCTCGAGAATGCGCGAGTTCGAGTTAAAACGATCGCCCCGGTTGTGTCGGTTGCGAGAATGTTGCCGTGCCGTGGTTCGAGATCATTTCACTTCGGAAGGGCAGGGAAAAGTGTGACCGGGGTGAGGGTGGGGAGCGGTGCATTGGGATCGACGAAATATAACGACGTCCGTCCGGACCAATGACCGAACTACGATCCGGTGGCAAATGGTGATGTCTCGCCTAGAGTTCATTGAACCGCGCTTGCATTGGCCAACAGCGCGATCATCTCCGTGCGCCGCCAGAAGTAATTTAACCACCCTCCTCGCCTTCCCACGACTCCCTGACGATCCTCAAAATCCGCATCTTCCCTGGTAGCCCTTACAACCTACCACCCCCCACCGTTACAGTCTTCCGTTACGGTTCGGTGCCATGCAATTCCGATTACTTTCCTCTCGTTTTGGTGGGCGTGCTGCTGTGCGTTTGGTGTTTGTGTGTGTGTGTGTCAGCAATCTCATCAGCTGCCAAATGGCAAACATTCGCGGATCAGCTCCCGGTGTTGTCAGCGGTCCTCCTCTCAGCGATGCACTTACCGGATCGGTTTGCAATTCGGTTGCTGCAAAATGTTGCAAAAAGTTCGTTGGCGTGTTAGTGTGACGTTTACCAGCAGGGCGACGCTTTGTGTCTACGTACAGTTTTTTTTTTACAAATGAAGATTTATTAAAAAGATATTATTTTCCAAATAGTAAAATAAATTCCAGCATGTACTAAACTTGTACTAAATGTAATCTTATCCTGTTTCTATTTAAATCATTCTTTTTAGCTCTATCATTAATTATGCAATCGACTGTATATAAACATCACTTTCAGTACCCGTTTCTTGCAATTGTTGCTGATTAACCATTTTGCCATCAGAACCGGTACTTAAATGTAAAGTAATGGACGGATCATTGCAGAAACAGAAGGCTGCAAGTGGCATTCGTTTCACGTCATGATCATGAGCGGATCAGCAGCTATTTATTTCAGAGGTTTGGTAATTATGGGTTTGCCGTTAGGAGTATTATAGTAATGTGTTTTTTCAACATCTGATCCACCTTTTGACACAATGTTATGTGTCATATTGCAGTAGACAGCTCTACACGTAACACGTCCAGCTATTACAAATTTATTTACGTCTGATTTCTCGCTTTTTTGCATTATTTATGTGACCATTCCTAAGCTGTCTGGCCTTTGAACTAATCGATCCTGCGAGCCTAGGAGTGCCCTTGAGGGTCCTTTTTTTGTGTTTAATGCCCGAAAATCGAGCCTTCCTGACAGACACCCACAAAAGGACATTAACCCACGGTGCTAGCCGACGAATACATCACCATTTGTCGCCGTTTTGCGATGGGAATTTGTGGGTAGGTGGAAAATGAATCAAAGTATGAATATGAATACCCATTTTTCCACTCCGAGCAAACCCAATGTTCCATTACACGCTACTGAAGTTGAACGTTCTGTTCTCGCGACCGCGACAGTCAATGAACCTTTTGGGCAGACAGAATAGAGAAAAAAGGGTACAGGTTATTTACGACCGTGTTCGGAGCAATAGTTCGCTAACCTCATCTCATTTGCGGCTGACAATGATTATGCTGTTTCGTGGGAGGAGAAAAAAAAAGAAGTGCGTCAAGCTACTCCCCCGTTTTTTCATCCAATGCGAATTTTGTGGCACGTTTTTCCGCAGCAAACATGCGCTAATGGAACGGTTCTGTTCCTTGGTTGAATATAATTTTTGCTTTGCATAGTTTGAAACAGTTAAAGGTTATCCTTTTGTGTTTAAATGTCACAGGAGAGTTTCAAACTTTTCTTTCTCTTCATCGCTTTCCGTTAATTTATTTTTCAGATTCTTGAAAGATGCAGCGGTTGTTTTCAAAGACTCAAGTTTAGTTCCAGTCGGCAACACAGTTATGGTTGCTGTATTGTACAATTTATTTGGAAGGATTCAAAGGTGCTCAAATGCCATAGAAAAGTTAATCATTTTACAACCAATGCCTCGGTACTTCTCAATTGCGAATTGAACGCAGCATGGTGGCCAGACGAAGGCACTAAAAGCAGAGAGTCGTCCAATGATTTCACGGTTCAAGTGTTCAGGAAACCTTTCCAGTTTCCTTGTTCGAGTGTAAAATCGGAAAAGGCCAAAAACTTTACCCCCCGATTCGTTGCAGGTGGAGTCCGGGTGTCGGTGAACCTCTTTTCCAGTGGTTCGACCTTTCCGTGTCCTTCTAGGACTTCCTTTTTATGTTTCCAGCAGTAAAATACAACTGCTGGATAGGAACGGTAGCTCGCAGTTGATTAGTGATGAGTAGCCATATTTCACCGAGTATCAACCGATGACGAGTATTTAAAGCCTTTGCCTAGGCACATGCGTGTGTGTGTGTGTCTGTGCTACTATGTT
>KE525370.1:173428-208219 GCA_000441895.2 Anopheles sinensis | reverse complement strand
CAGCGAACATACTACTGTGTCCGAAAAGTAAGGTGACTTTGCGTTTTTTCTAAAATGGTGTTTTATTAGGCCAAATGAAGGTCTTCGCCTTTGAAGTAATCCCCTTCGGATGCAATGCACCTCTTCCACCTCTTCTCCCACTCCTCGAAGCAGTTGGAAAACGCGGATGCTGGGATGTCCTTTAGTTCCGCCGTCTCTGCGGCTTCTATCTCCTCTATAGTGTCAAAACGGTGTCCCCGAAGCGGCCGTTTTAGCTTGTTGAACAGCCAGAAGTCGGTTGGTGCCAAATCTGGCGAATATAGCGGTTGCGGAACAATATGGGTCCAGTTGTTGCGAAAAACTCCCTCAAAATGATGGCCGTATGGAAGGGCGCATTATCGTGGTGCAAAAACCAACTCCAAAACATCTTTCAAGATGGTGTTGACCAAGGCTTTGGAAATCCCAACACTTTCCGAAAGGTCTCGTGTCGTCAAACGACGATTGTTGACCACCAAATCCTTGATTTGGAGGACGTGGGCTTCGTCGGACGAGGATGATGGTCTCCCCGGACGGTCCTCGTCTTCGACCTTCTCACAGCCATTCTTGAAATCCCTGTACCATTTTTACACATTTTTCTTCGATATAGATTCTTCCCCGAAGGCTTTTTGTAACATTTGTAATGTTTCGGCAGCGTTTATTTCAATGCGCAAACAAAATTCGATACATGCGCGCCGCTCCACAAACTTGGACATGGTCAATATGGCCAAAAACACTTGGCGCAGCTCCGAAAAAAAATTGTCACTCCTAGCCGGGTTGACTTTGTGACTTGAAACTTGGCCGATTTGTCAAAAACATACATATTGACAAAAGAAAAATAAAAACAAGAGGCTTCTTTTGGTGCGCGACATTTGACATCCAATGTCACCTTACTTTTCGGACACAGTAGTACGTTAAGTTTCACTCAGCATACAAAAACGCAAAAAAATGGAAAGTTCCCCATAAATGGAATACGTCAAAATTAACACATGACACATTTCGTTTATCATAAATCGTTGGTTAATTTAAAAAATGTATGTCTTAGCAAAATGGAATCTTAAGTTTTTGAGTTTCGTAGAAGACAATCTGTACCTAACTTGTCAATAAGAGTGCATTCTAAATGTATTTATGTTATCCTTTTTGAGTCACCTTGGACTATTGTATGCACCAAGTAATTCTTTTCTTTTATTCTTTATTAATTTACATATTTTTGTTTACATAATTAACTAGTTTAAATAACATTTGTTTTTATTTTGTTTGGTAGAGATAAATTTATACTTTCACACTTTTAAATCCAAATAACGGTCATTCATGATTACCGCTTTATTGTTTCTATAACGACATATTTATAGCTATTTTCGATTGAAGTTTTTCGAAAACGCCTGAATAAAAACAACGGCTTTCTTAAAAATCTAAAGCTAGATCATAAAAAAGATTAATTTGTTGTACCATTTGTAATCGTAAAAATATGAAATTATTTTTTTTTTTTTTGGCTAGTGTATTTCCTTTTTATTTACATTCTACATTTTGTAAAAAATAAGACTTGAAAAGTATTCCGATACGATCTTTTTTGCTTTACACCGAGCCAGGAACGATCATCAAAAAACATCACAGGTGCATCAAAAAACCAAAAAGGCCAAAAGATAGTCAACAAATATACTAAAAAGTAGCCAGAATTGAATTTGGAATGGATTTGAACGGATTTGAAAAATTCTCAAAAATTATAGGATTCCAAAGGATTCTAGTGTTATTAACAAAAACTATTCCTTTGGAAAATCTGGCATTTATTCCCTTTGCTTAGCTTTCTGGATATTTTTACCTTTATTCTGTGTGTCTTCCAAAACCTTAGTTTATTTTGTTCTTAGAGCTTGTTGGGTTTACTTATTTTAAACTATATAGTATCTTTTCTGGTTTACCTTTCATATTGAACTCCTCAGTCCCTTGGGGACAGCTAGCATTTTCATTGTTGCATTTGCATTGTTTTCAAGTGCGAAAAGTGCTGCAGCGTTGCATTCGAGTTGAGACGAAGTGCACATATTATGGGAATGTCACAGTCGTTGAGCTCACTCTTATGGGACATGACTTCACTCGGGGCCATCCATAATCCATAATCCACCACCGAGCGTGAGGGAGATAGAGGGAGAAAAAAGAGAGAGATAGAAGAAATGTCCGCCCGTCCGGCCTTCCCTCGGTCCGGCCGCGTCTGTTGAGGCTGCAGTGTCAAGAACACTTTGCGCCCGGTGCAATGCCACCCCAAAGCCGGAGCGCTAAGGGTGCAGTGCGCCCTAAAGCTCGCGTTGCCACGAAGTCAACCCCTCTCCCCCTCAGTCGCCCTTACCCAGCGCCGGCCAGATAGGGCCTTCAGAGCCATTCGCGAGTTTGTATTTTAGTGATCTTTTTTCCTCCTGCACGCTGCAGAGGGCAGCTCCGGGGAAGCATCCTCTCGATGTCATAGCGCAAGCCCTCTCTCTCTCTCTCTCGCTCTCGCGTGCGCGATGGTTTTCCGCGGATCGTAACCTTTGCCGGTGGTTTGCGAGCGAGCGAATGAATGCCAGCTTCACGTAGGTCGCGCTCCGTCAGTCAATGTGCAACCGTCGTCGTCCGCGGACCGGATCGCAATCGCGAGACACGCAACGTCGGCAGTTTTTTGTGGCCTTCTGCCTCCCCCCCTATCTTGCATGTGTTTTTTTTTCTGGGTGGAGTTCCTTCGATTGGCGGCGAACGTCCGGAGCAAAACAAACGAGAAGAGACGCTCCACGGAAGCGGTGAGGAGCCTTTGAAAAATTCACTTTCCCTGTGCGAGTACGTTAAGGGTTTCGAGTGCGACTTTTCCGGATTTTCACGGTGAAAAGAGGTTTTGAAAAAATTGTGAAAAAGTGCTCTGCAAAAGATAAGGAAGATCGGTTTCAAATGGATGTTTCTGTGGCTTTTTTCAATGGTGTTTTCACAGTGTTTTCCTTTGAAAAGTAAATTTATTCCTCCACAATGGCACAAGTGCTGAAAACATATTTATTATCGGTTTTCTGAAACTTTTTAAATAATAGTCAAAAGCTGTTCACTGCTGCACAAATGCAACAAGTTATTTTAATATTTTCCAAGTGATGTGTATGAATAAAAACGTCTCGCCAAGTGTGTGTACAATTGAAAAATATAAATATCTCCATTTCACGAAAGAAGCCATAATTGAAAACGAGATAGAAAATATCTGCTAGCCTCCGAGCGACGTGCGAGAGTTTTTCCTCGCAAGCAACAAAGAAAATTGCATTGCAAAATTACGCCAAATGCTCGGAGCTAGAACACATTACGGATCAAGTCTGCACAAATTGTACCATTGAGCGTCCGTGGGCTGGCAAACGCGGCACCCAGGGCAGTTTTAGTGTGTGTGAGTGTGTGTCTGTGTGTGTACGTACATGTTGGTTGGCCAGTGGCCAAATTATTTGCCCCGCTCAACTCACCCCTTCGTCATCGGTCGAGTTAGAACAAAATTGTTCACGGAAGACCGGAGGAGGTGCCTCGAGTGCCGGATGCCAACCGGAATTGTGTCTAGAGTGTGGAGTGAGAAAGACGACAAAGGGAGGCAGATAAGCTAAACTCTACGCGAAAATAGCATTCGAGATTTTTGTTTTGCCCTCCTGGTGGAGTGTTTTTCCTGTCGAGTTTTCCTTGAGTGTGGTGTGTGCGTATGTTATGGCACTGTTGCTGCTGTTGCCGAAAGGAAATCGAAACCCGTTCGCCAATGGTCGAATGGCCAGCGCGGAAAGCTAAACAGCCGAAGGAAGCAACCCGAGTACAAGGTGTGTAACATCCCGTGCAGCTGCGATTTGTTGCATTTTACCATCTGGAAGCTGTTTTTCTAGCGCATATGCTATCGACGTTTCCATTCCATTTATTTGTTTTGTAACTCTTTCGACTTTATTCTACATCTAAGACATTTTATATCAGCTTATTTCCAATTCTTGGAAATTTCATCATTTGCAGTCGACGTTGTAATTATTTTATTTCATCCTAACTATCACCATTTCCTACACTGTTCATCGACACAATTTTTCCGCAGACGGGATTGAAAATCGGTCACTGCGTTCGCGGAATTTTCCATTCCCGGTTGCTGCGTTGGGCGTCGGCCAACGCTTGATCGAAGAGAAGTCCATTACGTACGCCTTCTGAAAATGACCAGGCTGCTCCATTTCCATCCAGAATCGAGGTTTTATTTCCCATGTAGGTGTACGGATGCAACTGACGGTCCGTCGTAGGTGGAGATAGTTTTCCCTGAATCCCGGTTTGCTTTTCCGTTAATTATTTAGTTCGCAGTTACATAAACCCACCTACGAATGATTCTCGATCTTTGTGCCACCCACCTGTTTTACCTGCACTCACCCTCGCAAATACTCATCCTTTCAATTTTTATCTCTTTTCCTTCGTCTTTGTGTCCGCATGTCACGTCACCTCGTTATAGCGAAACAATGATGAGGTACGATCTGCACGGAGCGTTTACACTTCACCGAAACGCTAGGTACGTCCAGCATTGATTGCACTTTGCCGATTAACAGTCGAGTTTCTAACCAAGCGCGCTTTATTTCATGGCAAATATAATAATTCATTGCGGTGAAGGGTTATGTTGCAAAAAAAAAGAAAAGATGAAGAATGCAATTACATTTTCACATGAAACACCAAGCGTCTCCATTTCGTAAAGTTGATTTTCAAAACTATTTAATTTTAAAGTTATACAAAAAAATCCTACATTTTCGGGAATAAGTTCTCATTTATAATGTTACGCGGAAGTTTTAAGTAGCAAACCAATTTTGTTACTTAGCAAGATTTGCTTTTTTCCATTTTCCCATAAAACCCTATAGGCAACTGCAAACCGACCGACTGTGAGCGGCAATCGTTATTGGCACTCGTTAAATTGTTATTTTTACCATTAAAAATTTCCCCCGCGAATCCTGCTTCCGGTGGAAGAAAGAAGCTAAAGTGTAGGCTGTAGCACCGAGATTGGATAAGCACTATTTTTAGCCCCATTCCGAATTTTTTGACGAGCTTCGGGCGTAGCAACTCAGATCGGGTGATTCATTCCTTCGTAAGGCCCACGCTGGCGGAATGGAATAGCCTTTGAAGGGCCCGGTTTGTTGTCCGGAAGGCAGTGCATTTATTGGAAAATGATTAATACCGTCGTGTCCGTTGCGGTATGCGGTTAACTGTCGCCTCTTGGGAGCTGCCTCTGCGAGGAGGTGACGAAGAGGTACGATTAAATAGGAACCTAAAGACCGATCATCGGTGATGAATTTGCATTGCTTAAGTTACACACAAACTTCTCGTTCATTGGTAGTTACAATGAATTTAAGTTAATAATGTCTCAATATTAGTGTAAGGCTTCGTTGTACATTTTTTTTAGGTTAGAGACTTTCCTGATCAATCCAAACACCTGATCGTCAAAAGAAGAATGGTTGAAACCGGAAACTCCCCAGTGAAGGTACTTGTTCGCATATGCCCGCCCTCATCGATGGGAAAAATCTTAACCCTCGAGGTTACCATTTTGCGGAAAAAGCGCTACCCATTATCATACGATCATGTGGTGAGTGTGCGCGCCCTCGGCCCGTCCCACGGCTATCGAATGCATCAGCGAGGCTACAATTATGGTCATCGATCGGACGGAGGACGGCACGGTACGCTCTCCAAACACCGGAAAGAGCCAACGCCGGACGATCCGAAGCCGCAGCCACGAAGGGCAGCCACACAGTTCTAACACAGTTGCGCCGACGACTCGCGGATGCGCGAATCCGCTCCAACGACGTCGAAGGGCGCCACTGCCAATTCCATTCTGTGCGCTTAGTTTTTCTTATCGCACCGGCCGTAGTGTGCGTGATGGTTGCCAGCGCCTCCAGACCAGTGTCGCCTTTCCCCGGGCCCTGTTTTTCAAACCCTCCCAGTGCGCGGTGACATTCGTCTCTGTCTTCTGAGCCTGTGGTCGGGTAAAAGGGGCCAGGAGGGAGGGTTGAAGGTCTCGGGAAGGCAGGAAACGGACGCGCGCCAACAACACCAAGCAGTGGAACGATAGCATTTTTTCAAAGAAACACACAACCTGAAGGTGAGCTGAAGTGCGCGAACTGGCCCTGCCCTCTGCTCTGCCCCGAACCATTGCACCTTCTCCCCTTGATAAACTCTGTTGCATTCGGTGAGTTCTTTTCCTAACGGTGGTGGTCAATCGACACCGATCTTTTCAATATACAAGCAAATTTCCCTAAGATGCAAAGTGATCGGATTGCCTCTTTAGTTTTAGACTTTTCATACTTTTAGAACTCATTTTTGTACTCTTAACGTTAGCAAACCTTTCGAATTGAGCTCCTAAAACCGCCATGCGTTCCTTCGGGCATTCGTTTTGTTTTGGTACTATTATTTCTTAGATCAGCGAAAATGTACTAAACTACAGGGTTTTAAAAAAATGTTCACCTTATAGATCAGGGGTCGGCGCACGTTTCCTGAAAATTGGCCAAATGATGAAAAACAGCAAGAAACCGACTTCCAGACACCTCAAAGATAGTGTGAATGTTTTGAAAGCGATACTAAATCACTTTTTTAAATGGAGTATCAATTATATAATCCGGAAAGTAACATAAAGAAAAGGTAAAATATTTTAAAGTTTAACATTACACCAATTATTTTGATATTTGGTTTCGTTGAATTTAATACTTTTTCACAATAACTTTTCATTCGTTGCACTTGCACTTAGTAATTAACGTTTGGACGTTTTGCATATTGTAAACCACACTCTGTTTGCTAATGGTGTCGAAAATTGTACTCATTGCATGTAGGAGCTATTGAGGATGCAATGCTAACATGTTATTTTGGAGCTTGCTTCTGGATAAGACTCCAATGTACCTTTTTGAGAAGTAAAAAGTGTGATATCGTGAACAAATCCGATAAGAATTAAATTATTTTTTATCTGGCCGGACTTTTTAGACCACTGATACATCTTAGTTCCATCTTAGGAAGGTATTTTGTTGTCGAAAGCCTTCAATACTGTTACTTTTTTTCAATTGAGAAAATTATTTACTTTTTTCCCTTCTTCTTTATAGTTTTGGAATTTTTAAAATTTAGTAAATAGCGTATTTTTTTAAATTTTAAAAACATTTAAAACAAATAAGAATGATTGTGAAGGCCGTAGGTTTATTTACCAAGCCCCGATGATTTTTCACTAAGTTTTGCCACAAATGCTTTTGGATTATATGTCGCATCTTACGCATTCTTCGAAATTATTCGTGAGCCCATTTGGTATGTTTTAGATTTTGTTATCGTTCGTTTTGTGGCTCCCGTCCACTGAGCTAGGTTATACAAGTACTTCCAGAGCTCGGATCCGAGTCAAACAGAGCTCGCAATGACTTGTCGATATTGTTCACTCTTTGGTGACACTACAAACCACCCCTCCTCGCCGACCGGTCGGTTCTCTTGGTCGTGTATCATTAGCTGTGGGTGGCGAGAAGCGCAATTGCTGCCGCTGGCCCTTAGGTGGGGACAATGCAGAGTGGTGACGATCTTCCAGAGGGTATGCGCTCGTCTGGATTGATGAGTCGGACGTTTTTATTGTGCCCCTTTCTGCACCGGCAATTGTTTTAAAGTAATCCCGCTATCGGCTACACCTGGCGGGTGGTGGTGGGTGACACCTTCCGAAGTCGGTTGGGACGCTGTTTGTCCGCCAGAAATGGCACATCTCGTTGCATATGCCCAGAGTGGAGTATACGTGTGCGCGAGTCACCACGAGATCGCCACATCATTATCCGGGCAGGGTCGTATATCCAACCATCAGCTAGGCCGAGCAGCTAAGCCGCGCACGTCGGTGGTGGCCTCGTGACCATCATCCATCGGTGTGTCCGAAGGCCCGCTGCGGGGCGACTCGCCGTGTCGCGCGTTCCCACATTACGTAAGTACTTGTGCAGCGACCTTGAGCGTCGAGCGCAGCGCTACGATTGGCTGGTGTCCCACGGGCTAGAACCAGGAAGAACGAAGAGGGGGATTGAGAATGGTGGTGGTGGGTTGCAAGGGAAGTCGAATCCAGTGTCCAAGTCTCGCGGTCGCGCTTGTTGTTACCTGTCATTAGTCAAAGCCGACATCACAAGCCGGGAGGTGGAGGTTCTTAACGCGTGGGAGAGGTTATGGATTGCCGAAGGGGGGCTTGAGCCACTCGTCGTGAGTGACCTATTTCCGTTTGCGTCGCTGGTGGCTCGACGTTTGTGCAGGGTAGGAGAGGAAAACACATCTAACTCCGATTCCAATTCGTTCACAAGATGACAAGTATCGGGAAGCAATGTTTGGTTCGACGTGGGCTTGGGAAAAATAGCTTTTAAGCGTCGGGTTCTGGATCTGATAGATTCATTTGACAGGGGGAAGGAAACGCCTTTGAATGGAGGAGAATCGGGACACGTTAGTGCAGCTCAGTAAAAGACAGTGGATCAACGAGTTTATAGTACATGGTGATACAAAAACATCAAGACCTAACATGATACTATCTTTAACCGATTCAATAGCTTTGCGACTCCAACTTTTTTTTGACGATGAATAAAACCCAGGCTAACGCTAAACTGAAGCTGTCAATTTAATGGAATTTCCTTTTCATAGAATATACCCTCAAATACAATTAAAGACCTTTCTTAAACGAAGTTCACTTCAAAAAGAAAATCTAAAACGATTCGCCAAAATGTGACGTGTCTTCACTATCCATAAGATAATCAATGTTTGGTGGTAGTTAACATTTTTTTACAAACGGTTATATTTTTTTCTTGTTTGCGGGGTTGTTCTTAAATTCATTTATTAATATTAATGAGTCACTTCGCACAAATATGTAACTTTGTTCAAACGTTCGAAATCCGGTAATTTTGCCGATCATTTTCAACGCGCTACAACTTCGGCATTTGAAAGATTGGTTTCCAGCTCTACAAACAACTACTGTTTACTTTATCTGACATCTTTTGGTGTTTTCATACTCCCATTTACGATGACTCCCTCTTTTTTTTAAATAGCATATTTTTATGGAAATGTTCTCCATTATTGCATGTATTGTTGGTAATGTATTTTTTATTTTTCGTTTTACTTCCAATAGTGCTTGATTTGTATGAATAAATGCACTGAATTTATGGTTTGTACAAAGAAGCCGACAAGTTTTAGTACTACTTTTGATTGATTGAAGAATTGAGGCCAGAGTTGTCATGTGTCCAGTCAATTAGTTGTGCCAGTGTATCTGCTGTTTGAATCCGGAGCAGTGGCAGAAACTAGTACTTCTTCCCAGCTTTTTTGTTTTTATTTTTTGCATCATTGGAGTCAGTGATGGTTTCTTCATGATTTGCTTCCTTTCTTATGCGTTTTCTCCCTTAAGTTAACCTCATTCTTGCGGCAATGGGATGGCCGCGGGTGTCCTGGTGGGTAGCCGGAGCTCGGGTGCAGGCGCTGATGAGTTATGACTGCACGACGACGACGGTGCCGATGAATAAGGTCCAATTCATTTCGCGCAGACCCCGCGGACGTGCCATTCGGACCATTTGGACGCATGCGTCCGCAGTATCGCGCGCGCCGGGTTCGGGAAGCGGTGTGATTTTCGAGTACGGCAGCGGCAACGGCACCATGCAGCAGCACGTTCAATGAGTTTTAAGTGGGGCAAAAAAAAAGAAAACAACAAAGACGCACCACCAGCAGAGTGCTTTCCCCTTCGTCAGCAGCAGCTCCCGAAGAGTTAACTTCCAGTCGTGTGTTATGCCATCGAAGAAAACGTCGACCGTTTCGGTTACCAAGGGAGCTGACCGAGGCTTATCTAAATCGTGACAACGGATAAGGGATTGTGGGCGGGAGAGCATCGAACTCCGCAGTACTAAACGCGACGGAAGCCATCGGGCCCTTTACTCTACGATGATGTGTGACAAATGCGAGATAATTGCTTCGCCCGCTGACTCACCGCTGAACAGGCACGAAGTTAGTTGCGGAACAGGACAGAAATATTGTGCAGAATCGATTCTCTCGACTTTTCCGTCCGGCCAATCGAAGCTTGCACACGGCCCTTCGATCCCCAACTACCAAGATGGCGTGGGTGTTATTTTTGAAGTCTTTGTTTGCCCTAGCACAACTTCAACTCCCTTTGCAAGCTGCAGTGGAGGCCACTCTCTTGCCCCGGGGCCGCCGATGACGACGACGACGAAGGCGCTGCTCGGGTCGTAAATATGGCCATGGGGAGAGGAGCATAAAAAAAGGTTTGCATTTTATTGCAAACACATGGCAACAAACCATGACCGATCGTGCGGTGCGACGTTTGGATGTTCCTGGCACGGGGTGTGGAACTTAGTGTCCGGTAACTGCAGTGCTTAAATCGAAAAATTTAAATTCATAGTATTTTTTTATTTTTAAACATTCATCAGAGTGTTTTAGGGGTTGTTTTTTGGTGAAAACTTTTTTAAAGTTAGGAATGATCCATGAAGACAAGTTTTATTAGTTACGATACAATTATGTATCATGCTAAATAAATCCATGACAATTGTTAATTTCATTTTGAAACAAAAACTAACGGGTTCAAACACCATTGTCGAATTTGCCCATGTAGGCTTTTTCTCGTAGTTACACATCGTACTAACTACTACTAAGAAAAAATAAAGTGAACTCATGCCATCTAAACGCACCGGAGAAGTGAGACGTGAAATAAGTTTAATCATACGCTAAAACAGTCTTTGCATCAGAAATCAAATTTAAGAGTTAGCATACCACCGAACTTTCATAAGATGTTTATCTTAGGCCAATCAACTATTGGTGAACTTCTAGCTGAAGATCGTTTCGCTGTACAGCGGTTGCTACAATATTTTACCTCTTACGTAGCGCTATTTTAAATAGCGTACCAATGTTTCTCACTGATGCACAATAATTTATCTCTAAAGATTCGTCCCATTAGGCACCACATTGTTGGCTCTGAATTTTTAATCTTGCTCATATGAGTTTTTTTAAAATTTAGTTACCATTTGAATCTTTAGTGACGGAAAGTAATTAGTTAGGCATCTATTAAAATATGTTTATAGTCCCATGTGAACCACTAATATGCGAGTTTTACAGTTTAAACAGCAAATACGGTAAATGTGCCAATAATGGCGCACTTAGTAATGTAGCTAACAATATAATGTAGTTTATAGGTGTCAAACATAATATATAACAATTTTATATCAATTATTATCAAAAGCACCATTTTTCTATTTTCATGAAAATTATCTATTTTCACAATTTTTCATAAAAAATACACGAAAAAAAAACCTTATTTTTTCCTAGCCGATTGTTTCTTTAATGGTGTTATGGTTCCTATAGTGGTGGTGGTACTTAAAAAACTTGGAAAATGCTGAATGCTTGTTATTTATTTTTGAAGCATATTTCAGACAGAAAGGCCAAATTACTCATAGACCAATGCATTATCTTGGTCATAGACCATGGTCATGTTCTATGAGACCAATGCTTTTTGCTGTGATTTATAGCCTTAAGGAAATCATGGCACCCCTGATAAATTCGATGAAATCCAGCATATTAGTACAAGTTCGAAAATATGAATTTTTGAGCCTTAATATATTCTGAGTGGCAAGGTTTATCTTTTGAACATTCCGTCATAGAGCAAAGGTTTTACATTACATACATTACATACAAGGATAAGTAACTCTGTTGTATTTATTTCTTCGTAGAGCTAAGATTTTATTCCTCTACCTACACTGTTGATACTAGCACCACTATGGGAGCACTTATCTACAATGTTGAAGGCGCTAAAGTCTGAAAATTTTCTAAAAGAAAAGAATTGATAAATGTTGACTATTGTTAGAGAGTAATATAATTTACAAAAGCCAAAGTTCTCCTGGTTTATTATCTGTTCCATGCTGTAATACGAAGTGTATGTTATGGTTAAACAATCAAAGTTTTGGTAGAAACAGTTGGTACCTAACTATTTAAAAAATCGTTCTTGAGAGAGAGATAGAAAAAAAATACTTTGGAGGAAAACTGAAACGGCAACGGATTCAATCATAGGTAGCCTGATTGTAATCAATCGATCGATTACCTTTCACCGTTCTCCAGTTTATGGTTGTTGTTCTCTCATTGTTGGTGGAAAAAATGGAATTTATCGTTTCATTATAGATCAACCCCAACCAGATTTGATTTCTTAGATCATTTTAATCGCCTATTCTTGCCGATACGGCTCCCATATCTTTCTAGCTTCCTTTCTGTTATCCATGCTACAGGTATCGGGTTGTTTTCTTCTTTCTTTCACCTCGATGTGCTTCTCATCATCTTATCGCGAAGGCATCACTCGCTGTTCCCATAGCGAGCCCAGCCATTTCTAATGCTTGCTCGTTGAATAGCGCAAGATGGCGGTCAATTATACGACGCCCGCCGTCCGACGTGATCGAGCAGCCCATCCATCGCTGCCGCCGATTAACCAAACAATTCCATAACCGTCATCCAGCGCTTGATGCCGTCGATTGCGTTCTTGATGTGCTGCCGCTGATAAGGGCACTGTGCACATCCCGAAAACAATGGTAACAGGAAACTCGATGCCGCTGGGCTGTAGGAGAAGGTTCAGGTGCAGGAATAGATAGGCCTGCCGGGAGTGCGGATTGTTGTTGCATTACCTAGAAGAGCCTAGGGTCTTCTGAGTAGGTTGGGAAAAACGAATGCAAGTATTAGAAGCATGTCTGCTGGTGGTGAACGTCGGTGGGAAAAACGGTGTAAATTGATTTTAATTTGCACGAAGAGAAACAACTGATGCCGTGCTTTAGATTCGTGTGCTCGACTCATCGCCCTCCCTCCGTTTCTTGGTATATTATGGCGTAATTCTCCCATCAGTCATTGTTCAGTTGTACTCAAGTTTTTAGTCCTATCGTACTAGAACTCGCAGATTAAATCCAGCCGCGAAACCAAACCGAGGCGTGTTGACTATTTCAGTTCTGTCATTTTTGTTTCTTAAATAAATTATTCAACACTTCCAGCACGTGTCGGCAGCTGTGACAGTTGTGTTTGATGCAAGCCTTTTTGCTTGTATCTTCTCGCTTCCCTTAAGCGGACGTGCTCTGTTTGGCAAAGGCAAACCATAACCTTATTCTAATCCTAACCTTGGCGATCGTTTTGGATGCCCCACCGGAGGCTGACCATGCCACCGATCGACGCCTTTTCTCCGGCAAGATTGCCTTCAGGTTCTTTGCTAGCACTGCAAAACGGGAACGCCGACTAAGGGCCTGTGCGCGCCATCGGAAGGCCGCACCATCGACCTAGGGCCGGGGCTTTATGTAACCGACCGGATGGATCACCTGACCGCGAAGTCAGCCCTTCCGCAAAGTCCATATAATAAAGTCGATGTTGACCTTCGCCGTTGGATCGCCACCGGGGAGGCTCCGGTGCCGATCGTCATTTCCATCGAAGGCAGACCGTTTAAAGTTGCCCTCTCTAACGCTCGCGATCTTGAGGTTGCATTTCTCTGCCGGGAGTGCACACTCGATTGTATGCAGCTTGGGACGGGAGCGCGAGATGTTTTCTTCTTTTCCCATGGGTGGGGGTCCTTCCACCCTCCTCCTGCTCCTCCGTGCACGGTGCCCGCTTATCTCGCTATCATCTCCGCAACCGAAACAACACAAAACACCATTCCATTCGCGCGTTGATGGCGCGGTTTTACCCTCCCCCTTCAACCGCAACCCAAGCTAGTGCTAGTTAAAAATGAGAAAAAAATGGCAAAAGCTACAGCGGCGGCTGTTTGTGTTCGATACTCTCACAAGATGAACCCGGAGCGTGTTCTTCCCTGTTGCTTCAAGAATAGATTATCGCGATTATAAATGGTTAGAACGAGTTTCGCCCCACGTGACGCCCCTTTTCCTTCCACGGCGCAAAGTTTGATCGGTTTTACGCTCGGTCCGGTTTCTATCGCTTTGAGTCTGCAGGTGTAAACGAGGAAAGGAGTCTAGTAGAAGCAGATTTTACTATCGTTAAAACTAATCAAGGAACCTCGAAATTTAGTTTTGTGTATCACAAAAGTTTATTACAAAAATGAGTTTGAACAAAAGATATATGGAATTTTGATCTCTACCTAAAGGTAATTTTTATTGCTTTTTCTTTCACATTTTTTGCCCGGAAGAGCTAGTATGGCCTGGCAACATGCAACATCTTCAAGGCTCAAACTAGTGCGAAGCGTACAACTCATAAACATGGGGCAAACTGATTTAAACATGTAGTGCAACAAGTGCATAGGTACGGTCAAACATGACGAACCTTTGATGGTGAACCTCTCTTTTGGTTCGTGCAATATAATATAATATCCAGCCAAATCGGCAAAACCTTTTCTGCTCGAAAAAGGTTCACAAACCCTGCTCGACTCACCAATACATTCGATAAAAGGTTCGCCGATCATCCAAATTCGAGCAGGGTTCGTGTCGTGTGAACGTACCTTATAGGATACTTGTAAAATGTTACAATATACGAGGCAGCGACAGTCATTTGTTATGATTTTATGTTGCAGCATTTAATAGACAGTATCAATCTTTTGATTTTGTAACCCATTCCGAAACTTCTTTGATTATTCGATTTCTGAACGCCCTTTTCAAAAGTTCCGTTATATTTTCTCATTTATGTCTAGCCAAAAAATGATGTGTTATATACATCAAATAATATTTACAATATTTCATGTTTTTACATTGCACGTGGTGTGAAAGCAAATGCCGGTTTTCAATAATTTTTCTGACTTACGGCTTTTTTTCAACGACCTTAATTATAACATAAAAAAATAAAGAAATTTTTTGTCTACGATATAATGTTTTTAAATGAGTTTAGAAAGTCTGTTCAATTTTGTTACTTTTTGTGTTTGACCATGAGAAAAGTTTGTTTACTTAATCTTAAGCCACGTGATCAAGCGATTGCGGTCGGTGGAGGCGCATGGTGGCTTTTGCTACAGAAACCTGGAGGGGTTGGTAGCTTCAAAGATTCCCGACACTTTGGTGCGATGGACGTAAAGATGTTAATGACAAATATATATCCATCCCCAGCCTGGGGCACGGCTTGAGAAGAAGAGTTCAGGGTGTAGGGTGGCCCCTTTCTACCACAACCTCCCCCTCCCGTTACTAACCTGTCGTGGTGATGGAATATTCCAGTAAACCAGTTGTCGAAAAGGTATAAATTTTAATTACCATCACGCTCTTATGGTAAAACGAACGGACCGTCGCAACGTGGCGGAATGCAACGGCGCTGGCTGATGTGTTGCGCTCGAGTGAAGAATGCATTTGCATTCGCGCTCCGCCTCCCGGATTGCCGGTTTCTGTATGCTCTTCCCTATCCGCCCTCGGCTGCCTGCGACATTGGGTGAGTTTCCGTACGGGCATTTTCCCTGTCGCCAGGCGAGGTGTGATGTTCGTATGTGCGCTGCAAATATCGCAGATAGATCAATGAAGTTGTGAAACATATACCCAAGTATTAGAATGAAATCGATCGCGGTTGACGTGATGGAGCGTTGGCTAGAAAAAAAAAGTCACAAGTGCGAGAAAAGGTAGCACAAGAACGAGAGCGATTAGAATCATAAATAAAATATAAAACTAACCTTGAAAGGGGAGGAGGGGGTACGTTAATTACACAACAAAACAGAAATCCCCCAGATCCATACATCGTTTGATTGTAAGTTGTTGTAAAATTTATTCAACAAACGGTCCGTAAATATAACGGCATACTATTCCATATCGATGTAATGTAATGTGTAAATGTATCTTTTATCTTTTTGAAAAATCTATCCATAATCTTTTCTACTCGGATCTCTCTACGTCTAGCGAAGGTGGCTCTCCATAAATGTTGTGAAGAACGATTAGTCGGCGTTACCATTTTTGTTCGCACTTCAGAAACAAAGCAATATTGTTTTCATAATTTTACCCAAACGACGAATATGAAATTAATAATCCACTTAATAAAAAGAATAATAAAAACGCTTTAAAATGGTTTACAAACTACATATATCTACAAAACATTTTTCTACTATGTAAAATCAAACGTATTGAACAAACTCAATTCCGTTGGCACTTGCATGCATCAATATTTATGAGAAACATCAGTTCTATTGTTTGGATTTTTTTTATGTTCAAAATAGTAGAGCCTAACCAGCAATATTGCATGACTACGAAGTGTAATCACAGTGTATTTAACACTGTGATATAAAGCGTTGTGTTTTTCAAACTTCTAGCTGTTTTTCCTACGAGTTGTAGTTGTTTTTATTGCCAGACATTTAAAGTACAATATTTTCCACCGGTAAATTTTTTATCTTTCATTCATGGTTACTTTTTACATGGCATTCAACTGGTTACCGGCAAATAATGGTTAGCTCGTTTGGATCCCAAATACGGTTGCCACATTGCCTGATAATATTACAACTAATCGTATGTCTAATGAAATTTAATGTCGGCTTAGTTATTTGGAAACACTCCACTCCTGATCAGCCTAACTTTCCAATCTGTAACTTCTTTTCTTTTTTCTTGGCGTAACGACCTTCTTCGGTCATGCCTGCCCCATGAAGGGCTTACAAGGGGTGTACCTGGATAGTCACTCCTCTCGTACAGGGGAGGGCCCGCGGTTTCGGATGGGATTCGAGCCCACGGACTCCCCCAATCTATAACATAAACCTCTGTAAAGTTACAACGAGGTAAACAAACCTATTTAAACACTAGAATCCAAATAACGGTCATTTTGGGGCGCATTGGACCTGTTGATTTTAATGTCTCGAAAACGGTTGAATTTTTTTTTCAAGGAAAGAAGAAGGTTTTTCTTAAAATGGCGACGAGTACAGGTTTACGAGGTTTTTCGATAAACCTCTTTATCTAGTGGAATGATAAAGACACGATGTATCAAACAATTAAAACGCCACAAGATAGTCAATAAATCTACCAAAAAGCAGCCGTTTACAGATTTGAAAAATCTTTAGAATGACGAAATTTTAGTGTGTTAAAAAGAGCGCCAAAAATGATTTGAAGATTCCAAAGCAATGTACTCTAGTATTAAAGTAGGACTTTAAATGTGGAGACTGCTTTTCACTGCAATTCCGAATGGCGGCCCTATTGGCATTACATCCGTTTTACGCACCCGAAAGTAATGCTGTCGGGTACGTTGTGCCAGTTTCGAGTCGTCCGGGAGCAGTATCGGTTTAATTCACCGCGTGTCCCACCTCTCCGGGGGGCGTCCCTGTTACATGGTGTGCGGAAAGTCCATTGCATCACTCAGTCTACCGAATTTCGAAGCGTACGAAGAAGGTTGATCTTTAGGCTTAACTGGGCAACCCGCTAAACCTTGGGCAATGATTCTCCACTGGCGAGTGGACGTGTGGAATAGTGCAAGGATGCTCGTCAAGTCGAGTCTGTGAACTTTTGCTCCACTCTCTGGCAACGGGGTTTCTGCAACGGAAATAGAATGCAATTGGTCGCTTTGCTCCCGTTTTATTTAAAACATTCGCCGCCCCAACCGGTGACACCATTCTTCGTTCAGTAGACCAACCGCACCGGCCGGAACGTGTGTACCCCGTTCCGTGACCCCGTGAGTCGGGTCCCGACGGTGCTAACCGACTGACCCAGCAACCGAGAACCGAGCCAGCGGAACCACAACCGCCCGTCCGGCCCGGCTGTCGGAAAGCACCCTAACCTTCAACCAATCAAAGCCAAATTAAGGCCACGATAAACACACACACTCACTGCATGGTGGCAAGCCATGTATGCATTTTCCATGTAGCTTCACTGGACCGACCCTCACGCCACCGCTCGGTGCTCTTCGTAGCACGATTTTGACGGACAGCTGCGGCGTTTCGTTCAATGAACCAGCGCAGCATGAAGATGGCGGTGCGTGGGTGTTATGCTGCACATGCGTTATTGGTGATCGATGAGGTCAACGTGCGTCAGAGTGTATGCAGAGACCTAGATACATCCGTTGCCGAACGGGCTGAGCGTACCTCTTTGGAGCGTTCTCTTGGTGGCCAGCGTCGAATGAGATCAAGGCTATCGCAAGGGTCACGACAGCGACGAGGTGCAGGCTGAACGTAAAAGAAGTGTAGGAGGTCACCGAACAAGTCTCTGACCCCGTTCACCTACTTCGCGCGCTTCTAAGATCACTCGGGCTGAAGCACCGTAGAGGTTCTTCTTCTATCCTTGAGACGGCTTCCGTTCGTACGAACGCAACCGATCGCAAAGTCACATGTGTATATGTGTGTGTTTGTGGAAAAATCCTTGTACACGACTGCGAACCGCGGGTGAGAAAAGGCATCGCTTTCTACCGGAGTACCACAAGGTACGGGGCTTTCGAATGGCCTCTCATTATGTACCTCCAACCAGTCCTTCGGGCAGCACTTTTCTGCGTTTGTCCCACGCAAACAACACGGAATCGAGACACTTGATTCCTCGCCCGTGGGAGGAAGGATACACCGTGAGGGGTTGGGGTACGGTACATCATCGAATCATCATCCGTTGGACACACAAGTGTTGTGCGTGTTGGAAGTTGACGCCTTACTGCATCACGAAACGAAACGCCAAGGCTCCACACTCACTGGATGTTCCTCTTGACATTTTTGTTTCTACTACTCTCACACCTCCCGACCCAAATTTGGCCTGTCTTTTAATTTCCTGAGATCGAGTGTCGATTGGCAGCGAACCCAGCGGCGAATGACAACGACGCTGCAGTCGGCAAATGCACGTCAACTCCGTGGCGTGCAGTGACTCGGGAATATATGGGTTAGTTTAACATTTTAAGTACACAACCTTGACATGGGTGGCGAAGCGAGCCGCTGCGCGACGCGATACGATGGTGCGGTACGGCGAGGAAGCGGTTCCCAAGGTCTTGCGGTTTGCTGCTGACGGCGTCTCGGTACACTTGAGCTGAAACTGGGAGGAATTCACCGGCGGTGGTATGTTGTGGTTGTTGTTGTTGTTCTGCAAGTCGGAAGCGGACGGGGTACTGTGGATACCTCTTCCGTTCAAGACGCGAACCCGGTCCCGCTTGTGTGCTTGGTGACTCATCGAGGTCACGCTGATGGCTGATACCTTCGTCGCATACAGGCCACGTCTGTGGCATTGTGATTTGAAGAAGGATCATACACATCGAAAAAGAAGGAAGCGGAACACAGTGCCAGACTACATCACTCTCGTCGGTAGCAGCAGTTTGCCAAAAGAAAGATTTCTCTGATGGAACTAACAAATATTTCTCACAGGATGTGTTTGTTCAAAGATCCTTCGTTTCATGCATTATTCTTCTGACATATAATTTATATAGCATACTTTAGGCCTATTCGATAATCTAGAGAAGCCAACGTTCGATCGTAGCTGGAAAGCACTTCAACGAACAAAAAATCACCTTTGTTTTGGATTCCTACAGCCAAACAGAAGCCCACGATGTTGGTCAACTTCGCCGTTTCTTATCAGTCACACAGTCTTGTATATGTTTATTGTTCTTTCGCATTGGGGAAGAGTTTTGCAACGCGAACGAGGTTTGGAGTTTTTTTCAGAACTTCGTGACCGCAAGTTAAACCGGATGTTACAGAGTTCTTGGTGCAGTTACAGCTTGGTTAACGCAAAAAGATCTTCAGATATGTCTTGCTTTAGAATGTTGTTTAGTTCGAAATCCGTAATACTCTACCGTTAAGGTGGTTTTAAAATAAGTTAATTTTTGCATAAATAAGCTGAATAAAAATGTCGGCACTCACGTTAGTATTGAACGCAGGAAATGGGACGCATAATCTATTACCCTCAGTGTTCATTCCTTATTTTTCTTTTAAATTGCACAAAACAAGTAGCTAAAGCCTGTTCACGATAAATTTCCTACACCTGCATCATGGCAGCATCAAAAACTTTTGGATTTTTGACCACAACTTCATACATATGGCCTGCCAAATCAATTTCGCACAAAAAGTCACATTTCGCACAAAAAGACAGGGATCTTTCTCATTAATACTTTTTGATTTTTTCTACTTACAACCTTCCGAACCACAGTCAAGCGTTAGTCGAATGATTTGCAAACACTGAATACGGTTCCTTGTGGTGGCTTTAGTGTCTCGGCAAGATCGCATATCGATAAATTCGGATTATGCTGCCGTTCGAATAAAGTGCCTTTGCGCACTTCCCATTGAATCGACGCCATTTCAGGGCTCGTCACATGAATTTAAACATGTTATACTACGAAATAAAGAAAAGTTCAGCTGTCATATAAGTGAAACGGTAAAAAAAGTGTCCTTAATGTAACATGGACATGCTTTATGCACTTCACTCATGGTCACATATTTCTTTCTCAAATTTATCCAAATGAGTTAATCATTTTAAGCATAAAAAAATATATATATTTCGACAAATGATTAATAACTAAAAATTTATAAAAATTTAATCTTTATATCCCAACTTGTTAGCATTTGTGAGCTCAAAACCAATTACCTTTTCTTTAACAATGAATGACTTTTATTTAATTTTAATGTTTTACTTTAATACTCTAGTATAAGACACCAAAAGCTATTTCTATTGTATTTCTTAATGCTTGTTTTTAGTTTTTACTGTAGGGAAAGTATTTTTTAAAACAAATTTCTATCAGTTTTAATGTTGCAGTGTACAAGAAAGTCAGAAGTAATTTATAGTGTAATAATTTATAGTGCTCTTTGCCTTGATATAAAACAAGACTGACCGAAATGGGTATTGTCAGTGTGAATCGTGGCACATATATTAGATTGAAAGCTTCCAAGAAAAGCGTTCTTTACAGTTTGTCATCCCCATTCCGTTTTCAGAAGGAACTTTCTTGGAACCGCAAATGCCATGCCAATTACAAGCGCTCTTCATGTAGATCAATGATCAACTAATAATAATTACAGAGCAAAACTCGCTTGCCATGCCGTCGCCACAGCGCTGCAAACCACAATCAAATGCCCACAGACGACTCGATAACCTTCGTTGTGGGGTAGTTTTTTATTTTTCTTCTCTACCCCATCGAGGCTACGACTAGATAGACGCGCATAGTGTCCCTACCCTTCCCCTTAAGTCTGGCTTATGCCGAGCCACGCGGGTAAAACCGCCATCAAATGCCACGGACTGATCGTAGAGCCTTCTACCGTGCCTCCGCCAGGTGACAAACGTGTTCCTGCCGAGCTTATCAGGCTCGGAACTGGATGAACAACGCTGCTGTCAACGCACATGACTTCATCGCATCGGAAGTCGTCTTTGATTGCGATTCTTGGCGGCGAGATGGTCGTCTACGCCATCACCACAGCTTCCCTCTGAGGCTGCACGTGCATGCGCCGACGATGAACGCGCTCCGCTTTACGTTTGCCCAGGGTTCAATTTTATGGGCATGCTGCTGCTCACGGTCACATGTACCTAAGCGCCCCTCCCGTCCCCAGCTCTGGCATCGTGAGCATATCTAATCGATTGCCCGTTCTTGGGAGTACTACCACCTTCCATCGACCAACCTTGGCGAAGCGCGGTGAATGTAATGAGCACATTTTATGCACATTTTGAAGGTGACGAAAGGCTTAACACTAGAACTACCAGGATGTGTGCTGGTGGTTGTTTCGTGAAAAATATCGAAGAGCTAATATATGTTATGTTTTACAGAAAATGTTTTTTTTTGTACGCAAGTTTCATTAAGGTCTTAATTTTATTTACACTCTCACTCTTGAACCAGTCAAAATGACTGATCCAGTAAGCGTTACTCAAAACATATTTTTTTCTTCATTATCAAAAAAAAAAAAAGTTGAACTTCCGACTTCATAGGAATTAAACTTTCTATAAATATGAAAAAGACAAGCATCAACTGCGGTACAAAAATTTCATCTAAAAAAGCTATTGCGTTTAGAAGGTTCAATACCAGTCAAAATGACTGGTCCGATAATTCTAGTGTTAAAGGAAGTGATGATATGAACTTAAGGTATAACTTTTTTGAGAAACTGAAACTGCTACTCATGTTTAGCGCGCGAGTCTAGAAACATCTTGATAGGTTCTTATCTAACCGGTTGGCTTATGTAGAACGTAGTACGATAACACGTAGCCATAACATTGCGGCCGATGCAAGAAAGAACGAATACAAAATAATGTTAGGTGTGGTACGAAAATATTTTTTTTTTATCGTCCCATTTGACTCATGTTTGAATTGTAAGAATTGCCAAACATTGCCACCGGAAAGTACTAGATGTTTATATCTTAGTCTCTCGACTTTCTTAAGCGAAACGACCGTACCGTTGTTCTCGCTATCCGACCCGACCCAAACTGTTCCTTTCCGACATTCGTCGATCGACGAGGGCAGAGAAATATAGGGTATAATACCGGTTGGAGTTCACAAAAAATCCCCCTTTTTCTACACTTCAGTCGGAAAGAAGACGATCGGGCGCCAGAGGTTAGTTGGTGGCGGTCTTTACGATCTTTCCAGAAAGTGTGCCAGAAGGTTACGGATAGATGGATGAAGTCGCTACTCCAGCCAGAAATACCTACCGAGCAACGTTGGAATCAGCAGAACGATCACTAAGAGATAGATATAGTGGTTACTACACCTTGTTCTTTTTGAGTGGGGCTCTGATTTTTGGGGTTAGTACGGGTACGCTCTCTTTACCTTTTCCTACCCATGGCGGCCATGTCGAGACTGCCCCAGTAAGCATGCGCGGCGTTGGTGTAATAGCATTCGAAGGTTAGCAGAGCATGATCGTGAAGGTAAAATGATGTTTGAAACTCGGCGCAACGCAGGACCGCTTCTGGTTGGGTTGCATTGCTGCCTATGCCCTCGGAAAGGTGGTGTACATATCTAACGATGTTCGTGGTCTTAGTGGCTTTCAATGTTTTACGGTTCCTCGAGAATAGTTTCCCACGCGGATGCCTAGCGAACGTTGTAGATCTTCCTACATTTAAAGAAACAATACACTAACACTAAGCATCATGTTTCGATCGACGCCAGAAAGATGTGTGTTGTGAATGCATTTTATGTTAATTAATCTGTCCTTGTGACTAGTTGTCTCGAGATTAGTGGTATGTATAACACGGGCTAGGTTATGTTGCTTGATGTGACATGTAGAACCTTCGGTCACGGTCCGACGGCCTAATCATCGGAAGTATGCATCAAACCGGACAAGGAAAGAAAAGATCAAAGCCCCTTCGGCTAAAGCCGCCGTACGGTTGATTGGTTTTCATTGTAATCGAATCCTTTCCGGGACTCGGAAGGCGGGTTGGATTTGCATTCCGGTTGGACGAACGACACGGGGCAATCAGAATCGATTGGTTTCTAGTAGCACAATGTCTCCAGTGTGTGCGAAAGTAAGAAAGACCATGTGTTCAATGAGAAGAGTTGGCTAGAGCACTTGTTCTTACAAGAACAAGTTATGTAAACAATCGTTTATGTTTTAATCCAGACAAAAATTATTATTCATTGTGATATAGTCAATTCCGATTGAAATTCATGGATCTAAAGGAAATCATTCTGTTGAACGAATGAACCCGCATTTAATTTGATCTCGAATCGCGCAAAAAAAATATATATATATTTATGTTTATAATTAATAAATCGACTCAGTTCGGTTTATGTTTTAAAGTTTATGATAAAAGTTTGATTTATATACACTTTTACTACCTTGTGTGATATGTGTATGTTTTATTTAATAATGCAAATGATTGAAGAACTGATAATTTCTAAATCTAACTAACAATTAATTCAATTGTTGGATCAATGAAACAAAACAAATACTCCATGCAAACCATCAAATTGATAGCACCTAATCATTCACTTAATGGACTGTTAGCCTAATTTGCTGTTTATTTTCTCGTTTTAGATTAAACAAACGAAGCATGCACGTTATGGAAGACAGCAGCGATGCGCTCGTGGTGTGTTCGGAAGCAAATCTTGCAACAAATCTAAAACCATCGCCAAAAGAACACGCGGCGGAGTTATCACCGTCCGTCGGTAAACTATCGATTGCAGCATCACCAGAAGAGAAGTTGGAAACAACTGTAGAACCAAGCGTATCCGAAATCACCACCGCCAGTAGCACCGACAACCAAAGTGAAACCAAAGAAGCAGAGTCGGTAAAACAAGCGCTGGGTGAACGGGAAACCGAGCGAGACTCGAAGGAAGTTAGTTCGAGTACCACCGGCAGCGACAAGATGCCGACGGCGACAGCAATAGAGGTGTCGGAACGGATTGCCGACTCGAGCGACGACATCGTGTCGGTGCTTGAGTCCAAGAAATCGATCTCAGCAGCAACGACACCGTCGGTGAATAGTGCTGCCAGTATGGAACCGGGCGATGGGAAGGCAAAGGAAAGCAACACGACCGTAGCTGATGAAGCTGTACCGAAAGTAGGCACTATTTCCGGGAAGAACGATGCAACGACGGTACAAGAGGACGAACGGAAATCGCCAACCAATGGGGAAGAAAATGAACCAACGACGGATGAGGTCATGGAAGGCATCGATGACTTTATGGAGCACAACGGTAGCGATGGAAAGGAACCGAATGGACAGGACGAGAGTAAATTCAACGAAGATTTAGCATTCCAGATGGACGTTGATGACCGCGTTCCCGACAAACGGCCCGTTCCCGAGCAAGTGGTGGAACAAAGCGATAAAACAGACGATGGAAAACATCCAGAAGAAAGTGCCATGGATTTAACAGCCACTCTCTCCGAACCGCAACAATCGAAACAGGATACTCCGGTTTCGATGAATGAAAAAGACCCGATCGCAAATGTCACAGCCAGTGTCGTCGTAAGCGCGTGTCCTGTGCCCGTCGATGTGGTGGATAGTTCTCCGGAGAAATGCGGCCAACACCAACTCTCTTCGACTGCGACTGGATTGTCGAAGAAGAGTAATTTAGAAATGCACGACAAAACTATTATCACATCAACGCCAATCGCTGTTGCATCGGAGAAGCGAACGGAATGTGCTCAAGGGCCGTCTGCGCCATCACATGAAGGGAGCATGATGGAGGTGAAGCGCGAAGTCGATGAAGTTGGAGGAAAATCTCAACGGGATGTGCAGGACGAGGTGCAGAATCTTTCCACGAGCAAACCAACGGCACGGAATGATAGTGACAATCAACCCGATGCGGTCAGTCGAAAACGAAGGCGCTCGGTGGATCAAGACGATGGGCACCATTCGCGGACAGATTCGGATGAACCGGTTGAACCGGCCAAAAAGCTAAAGCTGGAGGTGGAAGCGAACTATCAAACGCACGAACGTGTCGTGAACGAGTACATCGAGGCCACACCGAACACGTCCGTGGACGAAATTCAATGTCATGCCGATACGCTGGTGAAGGAAATTCAATCCCTCAACGACATGATTCGAGACACGGAACAGAAGTGGAATAATCTCCTGCACTTGAAGAAGGTAAAAGAGGAGATTCTGTTGCGGTTAAATCGCCGGAAGCACGTGATCGGTATTACGGAGACCAGGCTGGGAGAGGTGTCCGCCTTTAGTCATCTTGATTCGTCCAACCTGAGCAGCCATCATCAGTTGAACCAACAACGATCGTCCTCGGTTGGGCCACGTCCACCGACGCCTCCGCCGGAAGTAGAGATCCGTCCGGCTTCCGTGTCCACCACGATGAACTACAGTAATAACGCTTCGAATGGCTTGAATTCGGTCGGTAGTAAGCATTCACAGATCCCCAATCGCCGAAACAGTAGCATCACGGCCGGCAGCAGTGGCCACAAAAACACTGGTGGCAGGCGAAGTGGGTCCACGAGGGACACCAACAGCTTCGTATCACAGTTTAATAGTAACAACAATTCCGTTACGATGGTGCCATTGCCGAACACAACCAGCATGATTTTGCAGGCCCGGGCCAGTATGAACTCGGCGGAGATTGCGAAGGAGAAAGCGGTTGCAATGCAGGTCCAGCGGCAGCTGTTCCCCAAGCCGGTTCTAAGTAACCAGCAGCAGATACTGAACAATCTAGCCATGTCAGCCGGCTTGACGTCGCTTACGTCCGGGGCTGGAAATAGCACTTCCAATACGGTAGGTTCCTCCAACTTTCACGAACTATAAATATAACCGTGAAAGGTGGTAAAAGAATAGCATTAATAAATCACTCTTTCTTATTCTACTTCAGGCCCTTCTGAACGGTCACCACAATCCTAACGTGTCGTCGGCCAATAGCGGTGGAACAACCAGCCGGGAGCAGCAACAGCTCCAGATCGGTCGCCAAGGGATGCGCAAGGACGTAAGCAGTATTATAGCGGACTATCGGCAGAAGCATCCCGAGAACGTACCACGCCGTGGTCGAAGGATGAAGCACGTTGGGGGCTCCAGTGGCAGCAACAATGGAGGAACATCCACGGGCAACAGCATTGGATCCTTCGCGGAAGGAAACGCCATCAGCCTGACGGCACTGCCCGGTGGTAAATCTCCCGCTGGGATGGGAAGTGCGGCACGGTCCAGTTCAACGGACAGCGTCGCCAATCGACTTTCCGATCTTCTGGCAGCTGCAGAGGTTCGTGTTACATCTATTCATGTAAAAAAATCTCTGCAATAATTTCAGAGTAATTTTCTTGGTTGGTTGAAGGCTTTCCGGGGATTATGTTAACCAAGCACTAAATGAAAGTTACTTGCACCTAATCGAAATCAAATCGAATCCCCTTAACACGTTGACTGTCGCAGGCATTTAAGAACAAGTCACGAAACTCACTCGTGTTGCACTAATATAGAGGTAGGTTGAAATATTTGTTAAAAATAAGCCATAAGGAAGCTAAATCTTTTTTTAATGGTTTAAAAACAAATCTTGGCATTGGCTTTATAACCAAATTTGGCATTGGTTTTATAACCAAATTTCATGAAAAATGACTGTACTAAATAAATGTTCTAAAAACGCTTGGCAGTCAACGTGTTAACACGTGCCACATAGTGGCTGACGGCATTTTAGAACAAGTCACGAAACTCACTCGTATTTCACTAATATAGAGGTAGGTTGTAATATTTGTTAAAAATAAGCCATAAGGAAGCTTAATCTATTTTTTGATGGTTTAAAAACAAATCTTGGCATTTGTTTTATAACCAAATTTTATGAAAAATGAATGTACTAAAACGTGTTCTAAAAACGCTTGGCAGTCAACGTATTAATACGTTAGTACAATCATTTTGGACGAAATAAGGTTATCAAATTTATTGAACCAACGATTTTCTTAAGCTAATTAAAAACTAGGCTTCCCAAAGGGTACTATCAGCCATTTTTATGGTCTACTATTGCATAGGTCCACTACAATATGTTAGTGTAAAATGCTGATGAGCATTTTTGCCGTCACCCACTTTTTGGGTGACGCGGCAGTTAACGTGTTAAAGCGCTTGGCAATCACCGACACGGTTAATTCCCACATTAGACTTTACCTGTCAAACTCGGCTCTGGCAGGGCGTTTGATATAAAACTTCCGCCCGCTCGTGCAATACCGCAAAGTTCTACCAAATAGGTTTTGCAGTTTATTTGATCATTTTAATGTTTGAATGTAGCGTATGTTGCACAGAATTAGTTTCAACTAACAAAGCGAATAATAAACAAATCGGCACTTTGACACATAACCTCCAGACCACAGCAAAAAGAGTCGGGCATGTTAGATTCCGATTTTGCAGAAGCCCGGCTGACAGAATCGTCATGCTTTCTCAAACAGAACCAAAAAGCATGACGATTTAGTAAGCCGGAAGGAATGTTCCTTTCAAACGCGATTTGAAAGTCTAGGCAAACATGACAGATACAGTCCCCGTCTAATAAGAGTATGAAAAGGTTCCTTTGGAATTTCAAATCATATTTGGCAAACTGGAATAAAATGGCACTACTAAACTTATTTAAGGGTACTCTGATGCAAAACAATTATTGCTTACATTCCACTTCAAAACATTCCATTAGCTCATTTATTTGCTTCGTTCTAAAGACACCATAAAACAAATGAGGCATGGGCACAAAAGAGAGATCAAAGTAATCATAATAATACAACATACAGCGTTTTACACATCACGTTGCAACCTGGGTAGTGTACGTAGAATGTGAAACAATGAAAGCCTACTGTAACGGGTCAAGTATAGCACCGTTTGGTGTTCCTACTTGGAGTTTTGGCGATCCAAAGTCAAAACCATTACAGTAAGATATCATTGTTTGATATTCTACGTACACTGCCGGGTTTGCTACTTGATATGTAAAACGATGTAAGCATTCACTCACTATTTATTCAAGTATTGCACTTTATAAGAACACGTTACAATTCATCTTAGTATTACATTCATGTTAGTATAATGTGTTTGAATTTGTTCAATCGGAAGAGAACTCGTTGTGACTTGTCCGCGTCATTCCCACCTCCTCTACAGAATTCGCGTCCATCGAGCAATGACTCGAGCCAGAGCAGCTCTAACTTGCTCTCGTCCCTGGTGTCCGCTTCCGGTGGGGCTGCCAACGCCAGCAGCACCACCCAGCAGCAGTTCCTTAAAGACGTGCTGGTCCAGTTTGCCAAGATGAGCCAAAATGAACAGAGCTTGCTGTCGAATCTGCAGCTGCTGGCCAATAATGCCGTTCTAGCCTCGACCGGGCAAAGTACCGCCACCACTAACACCACCGTATCATCCCCCCAGCAGTCCCCGCAGCACTTCCAGCACCAACAACAGCAACAGCAGCAGGCAATGCCTCAGCTACATTCGTCGCTCTTATCCAAAGCCTCGCTGCCAGAGGTGACGCTGCATCCGGTGATGAACTCGACCGCCCATTCGGACATCATCGGATCGCACCACACGACCGGCACGCTGGTCGGAGCAAACCTGAGTGCGGTCAACACCAGCTCGAACTCGCTGCTCCATGGAATTCTCACCAAATCAAATTCCAGACCGGGAAGCGGTGCAGCGGCCGCCACCAACAACTTCAACTCGTTCTCGCCCACCTTGGCCCGACTGCTCACCGGACCGGAACGGATGAATGCCGTCCAACCGACGACGTCCTCTTCCTCCACGGTGACATCCGGTGCATTGGCAAACCTTCAAACGGCCGGTGTTATCGGTGGCCTGAACCTGTCCAAAAACAACAGTGAGATTTCGATAACTCCGGTCGTCGGATCCAACTTCCAGCAAACATTGCTAGCCCAACAGCAACAACAGCAGCAGCAACAACAACATCAGCAGTTGCAACGCCTTCGAGAGCAGCACTTGTTCAAGGGAGAATCATATCTGAACATGGTGCGTAGGGCAATGAAGCCTTTTTAAATCCCAAACATACATTCTCAAACCCTTTTCTTATCTGTTAGGACGACGAAGCTGACGATAGCGCGGATCGGTTGGTGATCGACGAAGGGGACGACATGGCCGGATCGCACAGGGACGCCATAAGCAAACGGCGCGTTGCCGAAATAAACGAAAACGAAGTGCCACAATGTCAGGGCTGCAAGAAGAACGAGGCCAAGTTTGTTTGTGCCGGGTGCAATCATCAGTGGTACTGTAGCCGCGAATGTCAGGTGAGAATTGACCACCGTAGGGTTGATACGAGAGCGTTGTATCTTAACGTCTTCATCTTCATCATTTGTAGGTAAACGCGTGGGACGACCATTCAGAAGTTTGTAGCGGCTAATTTCTCGCACCATGAAAATAGGTGGAACTATGGAACAAAAGTGTACGCTGCATTATACATTAAGCTTGTAAGTGAATGGTAAGAGATAAATGGCTAAAGCAACACAGAAGGAATGATCAAACGTAGGATAATCGTGCATCGTAGACATGATAAAGCAGGTTAATATCTTTATGGATCAGTAATGTTACCTAGTTTGCGTATAGCATTTGATTAGGCATGAAATACCACTATTATCTTTAGCGCTCAATGCGTAAGGAAACCACATAACCGTATATTACGAGGTAAGATGTATAAGTATAAAAGGGGTTATGCAAAAGTGACAACAAGCGAGCATAATGAGCGTAAATGAAAGCATATTGTGGGAAGCACTCGTTGGTAGCACTCGTTCAAATGTTTCACCATGCATTACTGACAGACACTTGGAACAACGGATATCTACGGAATAAATTATTGCACCGTTCATTGTGGAAGGGATGCAAAGGTTTCCGGAACGTAGGTCAATGTAAATTAATTTCTTCTTCGGTAGAAACTCATTTGTGGATGGAAATAATGCCAAGCGTTCTATTTGTCCGATTTACTGCTTCCAGAAAGCGGATTTGGTATGACGGCGATAAGTTTTTCGTTGCAGAAGGACGCTTCCAAGTTTATTATCAGTACGGATGGCAAAGATAAAATTAATTGTAATTGAAAATAAATCGAAGTACTGTTGCTTCGCCAACAGAAGCGTGAAATAATGCATTCGCCTTCAAAACATGATTCTTATAAACACAAAAAGCAAAAGAGGAGAGAGATTTGAACAACTTCTATCGTGTGACATATGCAAAGGAAAACTAAGCATTACAGTTAGTATGTGTTATTCAATACTTATATTATTCATGAATGAAATAACTAATTTTATAACTGTCTAGTTGTATAGAAATCTAAATAAAAGAACGCAAGGAATCGTCAAACGGTGGTGTAAAGAACATGCGGAAGCCAAATAAAGCTTTCACAAGCATAAATCTTGTTTGCTTTTTAATTTCATTTTCTGCTTAGAGTTTCCGTTATGACTACCTTAAGACCTTCGTTTACATGTTGTATGAGAGTTTCGTTGTTGAAAAACGCATTGTGTCAGCATTGCAATTTGATAAACCAAAGTAAATTAACCCATAGGAAACATGAAGTAAGTAAGTTTATTACTTAGCTTATCAAATAAGTTTCTACTTTCAACAGCTTTTAACCCCAAATGCCATATCCGACACGTATGGAAAGTTTTTGTTTTATTATCTACCTTACTTGTTGTATCATTTGTTGCGATATGCTATATAGTATGAAAATTTCTGGCCATTTTTTTTCCAAACGACGAGTTCTACGAATTATAGAGTTCTACGGGCGAGTCAAACTCATGAAAATGCCACCCGAAGACCGAGCCCGTATGGTATAAATTGAGGTGAAAGATGACTTAAGCCGAGCCGCCACCAAAGCCGAGATACGAAATTGGACTAGTGTGCCGAGCGACCGTGAGTAGTTTCGGATTCTGAATTCCATCAGACCAAGACCACTCAGCAGTTGCAGCCCCACCCTTATGTAAGTAGTAAAGCTAAACAAAACGAAAATTAATTATTATTATGAACAATTTCTTTCTTAAAGGACGATAGAAAAGGCAATTTAATTTTTAATATGAGTTAATCAATCTTACGATCATTAAAATCGTACATTAGAATCAATCATTTTTTATATTCGTTTGTACAAACTTCAATTGTAATGTTAATTTTCTAATCTTCTTCTTGGCGTAACGACCGTCTTTGGTCATGCCTAACTTTAAAAGGCTTACGAGACTATTTTCCCTTTGTGTGCGTGGATAGTCAGTATTGGTATTGGTATTGGTAGGATTTCGATCTGGGTGTGAGGTCGATCTTGGAAGGGGATTCGAATCTTCGATCTTCGATGTTTCACACCAACGTTTTTAAGCCGCGAAGATGTTTACGAGCATGGCTCAGGACTGAATTTTTTTCCACGAGCACTGCGGTGTTTTAAAAAACAGCGTTTTCGACTCCATTAACGTGCTCGAGGAGCCAATGTTCACCGTTATGCTTGATAATACGCAGAACATAGATAACGTCACAAAATTTCTGAGAAACGTGGTCTCGGCGGGACTCCTGAATCTTCCAAGAGCGTGTGCAGAACACCCCACTAATGAACTACTATCTTACAAATCATAGGCAATCTACACCTGAAAGCAGCCAAACAATATTACCACGAAATAAAAGATTTGTTGTCCGAATTTACTCGGTCATCTTGCTCCTTGTGGGATAAAACAATTTATAGGGGAAAGTGAGGCAAATTGAGTGTACGGTACGTTGCAACAGCCTTGTTTTAGTCAATAATGTAGCTTCAAAATATTGATTTTCATGAAATGCGCATTTCAGGGCACTAAAATTAAAATTTAACAGACGGAACGCGATAAAAAAATGTAAGCTGAAAACATGTGCGATGTCACTGCAACATAAATCATAAATTATTAAGTTTTGTTTAGGCAAACCTTTAAGGCTCAATTGAAAAATATGAGTCAATTTCATCGAAAAAAAAAATTAAATTTTTGCCTAAACAAATGACACGTGAAAGTTAAAATCATTAAACCGTGTTAGTTGAATTATTATTGACGATGTATTCTGTTCCATGGTCCGAATAATTTTGCTTTTCATTTTGCAATGACGCGTAGAAAATTGTGGTTCAAGACTAAATTTTAATTTTGGTAACAATTTTAGAGATGTTTTGTTGCTTGAGTATTTTCACTAGTTACTAAATATACAAAAAACTGTGCAAAGAAGAGGGGTTGAATGGGTGCATATTGCCTCAGCTTACGTTAAACAACTGTTTTGCCTTCACCGGCACCACTACAATCAAACCGTTTTTGATGCTGCCACACCCGAAATGTTGAAGAAGGCGTGCGGTAGTTTTAGCTCATACCAAAGGTAACTATTTAATAAACCATATTATGGCTAGGTTACACATGATTTTCATGGCATCTCCGTTGTACAACATATGTATTGGACATGATTTCAATGTTACTTGATAGATACAGATTCAATTATAAAAAGTGATCAACGAATTGACATGTGATCATCCACATGCGTGAACGCCTGAAGAATGCATGCATCGTGCGACATTTTCGTTGAAACATCTACCACCATACGATACTAGCGATCTATATGTTTTTTGTTCCTGTGGTCATAGGGCCTGAGCGGATGGAAATTTTAGTATTGGTAGTAAGCACCCGGACGTTTGCTCCCGACGAGGTAGATGACCAACGAGAGCTTATCTGCAAAGCACTACCATTCCGAAACTGGTTGAACGAGGATCGTTTAAAAACAATCGGAAACGGAGCAGTGTTGCTAGACATCGTTTCATCTATCTAAGCAAATTTATATTAAAGTGAATTGCTTTACCGGTTGTCAACTCTGAGAAGGTATTTTTCAATGCGTTGCGTGAGTGATAATAGTTTGTGAGGACCACATTATTAAATTCGACCAGAAGATTCATATGTAGACGCCGGGGTAAGTGTTAATCTCACATAGACGCAGAACGGCGTGGTATTGAGGCCCAAATACCGAAAGGCAAGTAACGTATTTTTCCAAAACTATTTTTTTCTCTCGCTTCAAATTACAGATTTGCTTGGGTGCTTGCTTCAACTGAAAAATCTATAAGGTCTGAGTTGATTTAGCAGCTGTTCTTCTGATCGAAGTTAAGTCAGGTAATAAACTAGAGAATTTGCTACTTAAACTCTCCACAACGGCACAGAGAAACAAGTTTTAGTATAGTTCCGTTGGTGTAATGTTCCTTCATATCAAGGGTCAATCATTTTTTTTTTTATTTTCCTTGAGCGCGTGAAGCGTGTGGAGTGAATCATTTGAACTGGGTTTGTAGAAGTTCGCAATCTGAAAACGAAATGAAAACGCCTTCAACCACATAGACCATGTGTTGATAGAGCTTCATTGGTAGTTAATTCTGTGCAACGCCAGGACATAAAGAGGGGCTAACATCGATTATGATCTGTGGATGTAAGTGTGGCAACATCTACATGCTGTGCAAAAATATTTTACGAGAACGTCTTAGCCACATCAGGTTTGAATGGGATGTTTAGAGTAATGAAATGACGTGAAAGTTGGCCATCCCCAGCAATGCGCTAAAAACGTGGTCCACATGAACTTTGTCAATACAGACGAGCTAAGCCGTATTCGAGACAATGATGGCCATAACAATCTTTCAGAAAATTCAACGTAATTCAACGTAAACATAAAAGTGTGCCGCCCCTGCTAGACAAGGTGAAAGGTGAAATTTCAGACTCCGTAGGGCTAATATGTAATTGCGAATAGGAAAATTGCTGTTTTGTATCCCAATGGTATTTAGTTTTTTTGTTTTTGCGATGTTTTCACATTCCCCAAGACGGCTTTGCGTTTGACTAAATTAATATACATTTTAATACGTGTGTAATATATATCTGCAAGCATAATTTAATAAGAATTTTTACAGATCGCTAAGAAATCCACTTCAGATGGAAAATAATAATCGTCCCAACGATGGGGATCTACCAGCCTCCGACCGAGATGCATCATCGTCGAAAACAGTGGTATTGAGAAAATCTACTGATTATGTTCAAGGCGAGAGAACAAAATCAAGTCACGTCAATTCAAATCCAGCAGTAATGGAAGAACGTCTGATATCTAAGGAAGCAGTGCATCGTAGTAATCAGATACCTACAGCGAAAAAAACAAAAAAAGGCAACAATATAGAAGACGGTGTCCCTGAAAATAAAAGATGTCGAGGAATGCAAGAACGCGTTACATCAAAAGAAGAAGTGCATCGTAATAATCAGACATCTGAAGCGAACAAAACACAAAGAGAAAACAAAAAAGAAGACGGTACCACTGAAAATCAAAGGGGTCAAGGAATGATCGACTGTCTCGTTGGAGCGACGTACCAGCAAAAGTTACTTATAGTGCTGCTATGTCATGTAGCTAAGCTGATTCAAAAGGATAAACAGCTTGATTTTGAAATTACCAGCGAGGACCAAAAAGGCGGAATATTCGACGACATCGGAGTTCGATTCAAAACTGGCGATCGATGGAGACAACTTTTCATCCAAGCTAAGCACAAGGCAGAAAAGACCAAAGCCATCACATGGGACGACCTTACATCAACGGATAAAAGAGACTCCGTTTGCGATTAGTAAGTACCTCAACTCATTTCTACAAG
>KE525370.1:162791-173408 GCA_000441895.2 Anopheles sinensis | reverse complement strand
ACCAGTGAGGACCAAAAAGGCGGAATATTCGACGACATCGGAGTTCGATTCAAAACTGGCGATCGATGGAGACAACTTTTCATCCAAGCTAAGCACAAGGCAGAAAAGACCAAAGCCATCACATGGGACGACCTTACATCAACGGATAAAAGAGCTCCGTTTGCGATTAGTAAGTACCTCAACTCATTTCTACAAGAAAAATGGGATGTCGCGAATGAGCCACCCGTATTAGTTCTTTGTACTAACATTGAACTATCAGAAGAAGTTAAAACATCAGTTGCTGAATATCCGTTTGGGAGAAATATTATTGATTCTATTCTCGAGTCCATTGCTAATGTTGCACATCAAATAGATCCAAAAGCCAACAGCAGAATATGTGATTATTTAAGAGAAAACTCGGAATTAAATAATCTTGCAACGCAGTTAGCCCAGCATATTCACAACAATACAACTGTCGATTTTCGTAATCCTTTAGTTCAAAAGTACCGTAACGTCATAGAAAATAACATTGCCACAGAAAACTGTAAAAAAAAGAATGTTACAAAGTGAATGAATCGTTTTTTGATGAAAAAGACTCGAAGGACTTTAAAAAAGTTTTTGAACAAGAATACCAAAAACTGCTTAATGGAAATATTCACTCAGTTTGGGAAGATATAAGAAACAAAGGCATACGTTTCAAAAAAGGAAAACCATCTGACAAATGCGTCCTACCGAAAGCTCACCAATTACCAAAACAATTAAATGATACGAAAATAGAGAAATTTTTCGGATCATTTATACTACTAAGTAAAACAAATCACGAAATGCATGAAGTAATTGCAAGTTCACTCGAAAACAAACTGTTACCTGTAGAAATACAAGGAAATGTTTCTTCCGAGATTGTTTATGCTCAATTTGCTCAGCAAATATTGGAATGGATGCAAAAGAAACATGGCGAGCCTTTAAAAAAACGAGATATACTAGACATGTTCAAGTATGTCACTTCATTGTTACGTTTCTCACAATTGAAAGGCATGTCTAACTTATACTGCGATGAAATGAGAATCTCGAGGCTGCAATGCAAGCCAGATATAGTGAAGCAAAAGAGATTGTATGAAGCGCTGGAATCGTGGTTATCGGAAGAAAAAAACGAAGAAAACTTTTTCACAGTAAAAATTCAACACTGCAACAATCTACCGTTGATTTTTGCTGCGTTGGAACTTTTGAAATGTGATTATATATTTCTGAAAGCTGAATTGTTTAAAAAGAAAACTATTGGGGATATTTTGGATGTGTTCTTCGTTATGAAATTTTCCCTAATTATTGTGATCGATTACAAACAAGCCTCTGATGTTATTGATATGGTAGAGTGGTTGTCAGAAAACAAGTCACTGGAAAACCGTAAGATGATACTGCTAATGGATCCATCCAATACATCGCTCGATCCTGATGAGGACCTTCTTATCGGAGACTTGACAGAAGAGAGTAGAAAACTTATTTTTGATCAAAACATGATGCTAAGTGGGATAAATATTCCCATGAAGGAACTTTTCCATGATAGAGAAAGCTTCAATATTTTTCTAAATGTAAAAAACATTCCTGATGGATCAGGAGTGAAAAGTAACATTAATGAGCAAAACTACGCAAAAATAAAAAAATTATATATTCCGCGAAGGCTGAAGATCTGTGACATGAAATTTGCACATGAAATTTCTAGCGATGTTTTTTGGAGCCATAGATGGGATGATTCAAATGAGCTCCCGAAAGATGCCCTCCATAAAATGCCCATTGAAGATTTTCTCAAACATAAAGGTTCTCATACCTTAGAGTATAATAATTTTGTTCATGATGAAAACCACGAGCACATAGATCCTCCGGTATTGGAAACAAACATGAGTGAAAACGCCAGTATCGATAGGGGTGAACAATATTCGTACCGTGTGGGAAAAGATAATTCTAGTCCGATAGAACAGAGAGACGATGATAAAAGTGAATCAAAAGTTCATGTGATTTTGAACGAAGCTGGGTTCGGAAAAACGTTTTACATGACTTGGCTAGCTAGAGAACTACAAAAATGGTATCCTTCGTGGTGGGTCATTAAGTTTAACTTAAACGAATACTCCACGGATTTTGACCAATTCGAAAAAGATAAACTTAAGGGAGATCCAAGACTTAACACCATCAGACAGCTTTTTCAACTAATTTTTTTGGCTTTTGTTACATCCAACAAATTTCAATTAGGAACAGATGAGAAGCGGGAACAAGCTCAGGTAATTGCACAACTGCTTTCATTTTCTGGTAGATTAATTGAGCTGGATGAAATGAAAATACAACAACTGACCACGGAGCAGTTTGTGTTGCTTAAAATATTTGCAAATAAGTTCAACAGCAAAGAACTTGTTATTTTAATGGATGGGTTCGATGAGGTCACGCCCTATTACAAAGCGGTGGTACTAAAGCTGTTAAAAGTTCTTGAAACTTTCCAAGGAATACGGAAAATCTATTTATCCAGTCGTCCTTACGATTTTCGAACTGAACTGCAAGCTACATTTGAGAATTGTTCATTTTATCGACTGGTTGAGTTTAACAGTGATGATCAATGTTCTTATGTTCATCGATTTCTTTTGGCGAACTTTAAAGGATACGAATCCTGCGGTTCGATAGACCAGGACCAAACTTTCCAAGTGACAGCCATGTTATTAAATGTTTTTCTTGGAAATTTCATGGAGGTACCTTTATTTCTAAATATTGCTTTAGAATTGTTGTTACCGATAATTAATAAACATATTAACTTGGCAAGCAAATCGATATCGCCAAAAATTATGAAAGATTGTGAACAGCAATTTGCCCCCATGAATATGATAGAATCATTTATTGAGAAAAAGGTTAAAATCTCCAAAATTGAAAAAACTGGCGCAAACATTACTATTTCTCAAACTGCTGCTATAAAAGTGGATATTGAAGTGACAATCGAACGGCTGAAAAATACCTTTTCTCGATTGGCTTTATTTACTGTGTTGAGCGAGAGTGAATCAAAGCAATTATTGTCAGATAAAGACCAAAAGGATGCAGTTAGTTACATGGACAAGATTAGAAACGGTTCAGAAAAATCAGGGATAATCGAAGGAATTGTTAATAACGTTCCGTTGTTCATACACCGTCTCTTTGCGGAGTATTTTGTCGCATTTTGGTTCTTTTCCAATCAGACAAAAGGTAACGTAAAGTCTTTTCTAAAA
The DNA here is from genome assembly GCA_000441895.2 of Anopheles sinensis. Classification (NCBI taxonomy): domain Eukaryota; kingdom Metazoa; phylum Arthropoda; class Insecta; order Diptera; family Culicidae; genus Anopheles; species Anopheles sinensis. The sequence goes on along the minus strand of KE525370.1, from coordinate 170,193 downwards.
AACATGTCTATGAATCTCATAGTCGTCAACAGATCAGATTCTTTTTAGATAGCATGGTTTGTAAGGAAAGCCAAATACACATGGCAATCCTTGATAATTCAATATCGAAAGTAAAAGAACTTCTCAACCATAATCATGAATTGACAAATAAAAAAGATGCCTGGGGAAGAACTCCATTACATTTGGCATTGGCATATGGATCAAAAGAAAATGGTGATATAATTTCATTATTATTGAAATGGACAAATGAAACTGCCATTAACTTTAAGGATACTTATTTTGATTGGTCTGCACTCGATTATGCACACATCCAGGATCAATTAAATGGCACGGGAGTTTATTTTGAATTGTATTTTGTGTTGCAACTAATAATAAAGGGAGCTTCCATAAATTCTGATGAAACATTCACGAGATTTATAGCCGACGATCCCGTTGATATGTTTGCAAGAGCATTGCCATTTATCTTTCATTTGTATCACGAATTAGTTCCAAGCATAGGAAAACTCCGTGTAGATAATATAGTAAATAATTTCGTGAAAAAATCTCTCACAGAAATTAATTTTGATTTTTATAAAGAGATTCCAACCCATAACATGTATGAGATGGTTAAGTCTTATAATGCCGATCTAGCGAAGATGTACGAAACTCGAAAATTTCATCAAGGTACCTTGCCTCTTTTGCAATTGTGTACAATTGCTGATTCAAAAATATTTGAAATAGTTTTCAACAATTTCGTCGATGACGAATTATTATGCCGTAAAACGCCAGAACTTATACAATTGGCATACGAATTTCGGTCAGTAAATGTTCTTCAATATTTGATCATCAATGTCGGTTTCAAATCGCCTGAGATAATGAATTTTGAACAAGAATTGTTAAATTTACTTGTGCACATGCAGGAAGATGAATGTATGTTCAAAAGTAACTTTCATTTATACTGTAATCGGCATCAAATTGTATGTCTGGAAGAAAGTAAACTACCACCAATCGATGAAGTGGAAACATCTCACACTGCCGAAAAACGTATTTCACTCCAAGGAGAGCTTTGGCGTTGTTTTCCAGCAAAGTTAGAAAGCAGAGACGATCTCAGTATAGATTCAGGTACGGAATTTATATTATCGAGAGCGTTAGAGACAAATAATAAATCAGTCGTCGAATATTTATTGCAAAAAACTAAAGCAATTGTAAATAATCGATTCATAAAAAGTATTGTACAAAACTGTGCAGTAGATTGGTGTTGCCAGCCTTCCTTCCATTTTTTCATCGAATGTAGTTCAGATCTTAGGAATGCTGATGAACACGGCCAAACTCTTTTGCATTTTGCTGTGGAACAGGCTCAGTTTGGTTTGGTAAAATGTTTGATTGACGATAAGCAGTTCAATACGACTGACCAAAACCCAGTGGAGAAGAACTGGAATGCTTTCTTCTATTGTGTTTCTGACCATTCCGAAAAATTTGAAGCTAGAAAAAATATTTTCACTTATATATATAATACAACGAATCCAACGTATGACTGCTTAAGCGAACTGGATACAACTGGCAAGAGTGTGTTTTATTATGCGGTTAAATTCAATAAAATGATTTCTGACTTAATAATAAAGTACAAATTTTCAACACAACTAAAATATTTCAAAACACCGCAGATAGTTCGGTTGGTAGCACTACTAAAGAAAGCAGGATTAAATGCAGAAGAAATGTTGGAATATCTTTCAAACATATATTTGGAAGAAGCTATGTTATGTAAAAAAATAAGCAACGCTTTACAAAAAAATGAGATGCTAACATACACCGATCGAGTGAATCGAAATCTTCTGCACATATCTGTAAGAAATAACTGGTTTTTGTTGGTAAAGTGTCTTATAGAAAATTTTAATTTTGATGTCACAGAATCCAACAAAGAGGAAATGAATTGGAACTCGTTTTACTATTGCGTAGCAGATAATAAATCAGCATCAGTAGCAATACAAAAATCAATTTTCATATATCTGCTGCGACAACATGCAATGAACTGTTTCGATCAAGTGGATTTAGAAGGAAAGAGCGTTTTTTGGTACGCGACGAAAAATAATGATGAAATTGGTGAAGAAATTTTCAAACGACAGTGTGAATTGACAGCAAATCTACCGATCGAGGAGCGAATTCGTGATTTGATGGGAAAGTTACAAAATTCAAATTTATATGCATGTGGAAGGTTGGTATATTTAGAGGAAAACAATGTGATTGACGAAAAGTCGGTTAAGATAATTTGCGATTATATGAAAACTACTGGAGATCTGAACTGGATAGACGAAATACACGGTTGCAATCTTTTACATGTCGCTATCTTGCATGGTTGGTTAATATTGACGAAATGTTTGATTGAACACTATGGGTTCGACGTAATGGAAATCAACGAAAAAGATGATAACTGGAATGCGTTCTTCTATTGCGTGAGCAATGCAAACAAACCTACAGAAAAGCTGAATATATTCACTTATTTGATGGAGAAATACCAAATGGATTGTTTCAATCAACTGGATTCGGAGGGAAAGAGCGTCTTTTGGTATGCGACGAGTAACAACGAAGAAATTGGCATGAAGATTTTCAAACGACAATGTGAATTGACGGAAAATCTACCGATCGAAGAGCGAATCCGTGATTTGATGGGAAAGTTAGAAAATTCAACCCTAAATGCATATGGAAGGTTGTGCTATTTAGAGGAAAATAATGTGATTGATGAAAAGTCGGTTAAGAGCATTTGCGATTATATGAGAACTACTGGAGATCTGGACTGGAGATGCGACACATACGGTCGAAATCTATTACATCTCGCTATCAGGGAAGGTTGGTTAATATTGACGAAATGTTTGATTGAACACTATGGGTTCGACGTAATGGAAATCAACGAAAAAGAGAAAAAATGGAATGCGTTCTTCTATTGCGTGAGCAATGCAAACAAACCAACAGAAAAGCTGAATATATTCACTTATTTGATGGAAAGATTTCCAATGGATTGTTTCAATCATCTGGATTCGGAGGGAAAGAGCGTCTTTTGGTATGCGACGAGAAACAACAGCGATGCTGGCATGAAGATTTTCAAACGACAATGTGAATTGAAGGAAAATCTACCGATCGAAGAGCGAATCCGTGATTTGATGGGAAAATTACAAACTACAAGCCAAAGTGCATATGAAAAGTTGTGCTACTTAGAGGAAAATAATGTGATTGATGAAAAGTCAGTTAAGAGCATTTGCGATTATATGCAAAAAACTGGAGATCTGAGTTACAAAGAAGTGGAAACGGGTCGCGAACTCTTACAAATTGCTATCGATGAGGGTTGGTGGATGATGGTGACATGTTTGGTTGATCATTTTGGATTTGTCACATCAGTAAAGAATGAAAATGAAACAAAATAAAACCATCAGTGAACGTTAGAATAAAATTCCTGAGACTATTGTGCCAAAAAGGCTGTAACAAACAAAATGTGTTTTCTATTGTTTCAATTGAATTCTGAATCCGTCTATAGATGCAGTAAGTGTTGATCTTAATAACTTTACACTTTATTGACCGGTGACGGACATGTTCGTCATAACTCAACCTAACGTTCGGACTTTAAGGGCTGAGTCATCCGGTGCCATTCACTTCACATGACCAGCGGTGCGCTAGCGGGTTTGCAACAGCCGAGCGGTAGCGTCGGTTAGAAAAACGGGACAGGAGGGCCGGGGCTCACCAGCTCAATGGTGTGGGTTCGAATTCCAACCGAGACCGGACCCTCTCCTGTACGAGAGAACAGACTATCAACTTACACAAAGTGAAAATTTATTGTTAGCCCTTGATGGGGCAGACATGAGCAAAGACGATCGTTACACCAAGAAGAAGAAGACCAGCGCACCGGAACCTGGCAGGTATAATTCGCTCGTAAAGCTGATAAAGCTCGTTATTATACAATCATATACAATAAAGCTCTGCATCTCCATCGTCCCTCATCACATACGGGGCAAAAAATCCCCTTGAGCATCTTCCTCTCGATTATTTGAATAAGGCTAAGAGGGTTTCGTCCGATTTTTACAGAGTCAATGATGGCATCATAAAAAAATCAGAAAAACAAGACAGTTCCAACTTGAAAGTTAGCTTCGGTTCACTCCTTCACTCGGTGTTAATCAAGCTTAGAAAAATATGGTTACTCAAACTTGTATCGGTACCAGACGCAATGCCTTTGTAAAAGATTTTTTTTAGTGCGATAGCAATGAAACAAAAACGAAATTGAGATGAATTGCCGAAAATGCAGTAGAAATGTATTTTTAAGATTATAGGTATAAACATTCGATGAGATGTCATTTATTAAAAGTATAGTCATTTTCGGTATGAAGGTTCAAATAGAAAGTCATGAAACGTTTGTAACATCAAAACTACAGAGTAATATTTTAATGTGCTTTGAAAATATCCGATGCAAATGAAGACGAAAAAACGGTCCGAAATCTGTTTTCAATTCAATTTCCCATAAAAGTAACTTGAAGTAGCGGAATTTGGGGCAAGTGAGCCACTTGGCATTTTTTCAGCTAAAATTTATTTAAATGACCAAATGAAGTATATATTTTATGCTGCGCATCAAAATGGAGTGTAACCTTATAATATTTCCACTAAATTAACTAAGCTATTTAAATCCATTGAAACCAAAAATCGGGAAGATAAGAGTCACTCCGCAAGTAATCGCGAGTAATAGATGAAGTGGTTCGTGAGGTCAGCCAAAAATATTAATAATTTTCACGGGTAAAAATCTAAGTTTTAAGTTATCTTTTGGGGCAAAAGTGCTATCACTGATTGGCAGAAGAGTGCGACCCCTGTATCCGCTATTATTCTTCAGAGTGAAGCTGCGAAAAACTTAAAAATTGTTGTTGAATTCATAGTGAAGCGGAATGTTTCGTAAATACAAGCAGATTTCGTCCCAAAGAAGTTTTCCAGCGGCCCCAGAACGGAAAACCATGAAACTGCTCGCCAAGTAACTGAAACTCAAGGAGAAAACTTGAAGTTTGGAGTTAAGTTTGGGTCGTTATGAGACTATAAAATGTGTTTAAATGCTCTATTTAACTATCCTTGACATATACAAGCGCCTTATATACTAAGATTTTCCATGTTTCCATTAAACCCTTAAACTAACCAAGGTGGCCGTCTTGTCCCATATGGGTGGTACTCTTGCCTCGAAGCACGAAAAAGTGCATGATTTTCATCCATTTTTAAAACAATTATAGAATACGTTTGAAAATGTATTAAAATGCCAGAATTTCACAAACGGATTTTAAGAAGTTACAGAACGAATCGCTTAACGTGGCACACTTGCCCCAAATACTAATACGTTGACTTCTATGGGATTCATTTTTGATAGCTATCTGACATAAAATGTTGTAACATTGAGGATAAATGCAAAATGAAATAAAGAAGCTGTTTAAAAAGAAAATGGATAAAATCCCAAATAAACCCCCCTAGCTGAAATCACTGTCGTGGCTGCACCATTTGTGAGCGGATGTACCTTAAAGTATGCAATAGGTGATATAAATACAGTTTTGTGAATTTACCGGTACCGGTATGGTAAAAAACCGCCGTTAGAATTTGATGCTGTTAAATAAAAGATTTTGGTTATACTTGGACCAAAAACACAGGATGGACAACATGAACTCCCTGATGCATTATTTGCATGAGTTTATGAATATTTGGCTACGCAATCAACCTAAGGCTGGTGACAGTGCTTTGTCGTACGATATTTTATCGCATGTCAGATTTGCAAGTATTTCTGTAATTACTTAAATTATAAGAAAGTAACATCAATTTTGTTATTTTTTAAAGATGAAAACTTCAATTCCAAATTTATAAAATCCAGTTTTGATGACAGATAACATCGGATACGATCGTGCACGACAAAATCGTACGACAACCTCCATCTGTCAAATCCCATACATTTTCGACGAGCGGACGGTCGGACGGACGAGCACTGACACCAGCCTAAGGGTGCGGTATGAGGGGGGCCCACGGGCACGCCGCCGTTTCAACTCATTTTTCAGTCAAAGTCATCGGATTATACAGTCTATTTTGAATAGTTAAAACCATTAAATCTCACCGTTCTACTTCTACCGGTAATTCAAACCCTTATTAGGCCGGGACCACACTGGAGCGTACCCCTGCGAGCGGTTCTGCTCGAATCAGTCCATTTTACAGGCGAGGGGTAGGGAGAATTCCTCTTCAACTATCCTCCACCGTGGACAAGAGCGAGGTCGTTGTTACTGATGCTATGCTCTGACTCTTTCGTCCTCATTGGGTCTTGCATTTGCGGCTAGCGTGGAATACAAATCGGTTGAGGGTGTGCGTGTAGCTGAAGGTATTTGCACGCGTGGAAATCAAACCGGCAGAGGGTGTGCGTGAAGCTGAAGGTATTTTCACGCGTGGAAATAAAACCGGTTGAGGGTGTGCGTAAAGTTATATGCACGCGAGGAATAAATCCCGTTTGAGGGTGTGCGTGAAGCTGTAGGCATATACACGATGCGTGTTGACGATTAATATCACAGCTGATTGCTGATCAATGTGGAGGTCTGCACATGGTATGGTTAATTCGAAATTCAATATCAAATATTATGCTTGAAATTAGTAGCCACCGCTGTATGATGCTATTGGATTCAATAATATGAATGGCGAAAAGTTACAAAAAGACTCCGGTTCACTTTCTTGAGCCAAAATTTGATGGACCTTTCCTCAAGCTGGCACGGGCATTGGTAAATAAAAACATGCGTAGAGCGATTAACAACATTATTGTGGTTGTGGTGGTAATGTGACGATGCAGTTCTTTCATTCATTCAATTCTATAGTAAATCGACAAATAAAGAAATTACTTAGTTTCATGCATGTAATTTCATTCCGTTAGCTTCGCGCAATTTCATTCCAAAACCAAAACAATACCCCGCGCATGCATCGAACACACACCAATCGTTTCATTGACGCCGAACAGCTGTGAGCAAACCATGCGTGCTTACAACTGAGCGGAGCAAAGTCGTGCGCCTTGATGGGAGAGTGTGGAACGTAATGGAAAAAGATGTCCATCTCTCCAAGGTTTATATTGGATATTAGCTTCCGGAATCGACAACTGACGAATAGCCCTAAGCGATTATGGCACTGACTTTCCTATCGAGACAACATGACGACTAAATAGTAGAAAAAGTTACATTCGAGAGAATGGAAACAAGATGAGAGAAAGAGTGGGACTTGGACATAGAGAGAGAAGACGAAAGCAACTCTCTTTTTGCCCTTTTTTGCCTGGCGTTGGTGTGCGTGCCGCCTCTGTGCCGCCTCTGTGGCGTTGGTGTGCGTGCAATCCGAAGCTCTTACAAGCGGAAATCCGAGCCGCCGAAAGAAAAAGGCAAAAACTGCTCGATTTTCA
>KE525370.1:84026-159262 GCA_000441895.2 Anopheles sinensis | reverse complement strand
TAAACAACATTATTTGTCAAACAACACTTTCTTTCTAAGACAACAACACAATTGAAGTTCTATAATTGAAGTACGCATCGTCTCGGTTCGGATTAAGCCGCGCGTAGACGTCACGAACTTGTGTGTGCGCACAACTTGACAGCGCACAATTTGATGTTCGCCGTGTTTCCCGATGCTTGCGGGATACAAGCACGAACATCGCTGTCAAATCGACCACCCCCTAGTTTATACGATAGTGCTTTAGAGTTCATTGATATGACAAGTAATAAATTCATCTTTAAATCTATATCGACCGTTTTTTTAAACCTATTGAGCCGAAAGAAAACTGAAACCGAAAGAAAAATGTTTTGAGCCGAGTAGGAATTAAAAACTGAATTTTAAGAAGTACTTTTCTGTTTTGTGAATAAATTTTAAAAGCATCGTTGATTGCTTCTTGCACAACAAATGCATATCATTCTGTTATTTTGATTGTGATTGTTTTGAGAAAAGTTATGTATGGTAAAGTACGGTCTTTTTACCAGATAACGTTTGGGTAATTTTACAACGCCTTTTCCTTATCATGTGTTGTCACATGTGCTTTTTTGAAAAGCTATTGTTAAACAATAAGCACCGTTAGATCCTCGGTCGGTTTTCTCGGAATCAACTCCGCATGGTTTGGACGATCGTGACAACGGCAGTGCAATACATTCAGTGTTTTTGCAAGGTGCATTTGTTCTTTTTTCGTGTTTTTGCGAGGTGCTTTTTTAATATTCATCATCAACAAAAATCATGGACGGTCAAACTAGCCCCAAAACTGGAAAAATTGTAAGTTTCAAACGTTATGGCAGCTAAATTAACGAACAATAGTGCTGCAAAGTTTATTCGTTTTTTACAATTACGTTTCCTCTTCTCAATTTTCGTGAGACACAAAGTTTTAGTGTGTATACTATATTGAGATGTCCCGAGAAACGGGTTATATTGCTCGCCACCTCACATGTATCATTCTTGACTCTATCACTGAATATAACATGTTGTCGGTGGTCTGCATCCAGAGACGGTGGCGTCTAGCAAGCCGAACCCGTCGATGTTGCCTCGCGTAGTCGATGAATATGGTGGCGATCTATTATCAGTGCATTTATTTATTTATTTATTTATTTTATATATATTTATTTAATTATTTAAAATTCTTTATTCTAGCCAATTCAACACGTCGAAAAGGTGTTGCAGTTAATTGACCTAGTAAAATCGTATCCATGCATCTGGAAGGATACAGATCGGCATAACACAAAAATGCCGAAATCCGTTTTCAAGCGTGGGAGAAGATAAGCGAAGAAATGGGAGAGACCAGGGAGGATTGTTTCATCAAGTGGCAAAGTCTGATGGGGCAATACCGGAGGGCAAAAAAGACGATTAAAGCAGGGCAAGTAACCGGTTCTGGTGAGTAAATATTATTAAGGTTAATTAAGAGGTTTAATTGTGACTAATGGCAAGAATTTGTTTTCATAGGAGCTAAAAATGATCAACCATGGTATGGCTACACGCATATGTTGTTCCTTGCCGAAACAACAGAGCCGCGTCGTTCCATAAGCACTGTAAGTAATCTTCTTCTTCTTGTTTTGTTCTTACTTTTGGGGATGTTGTTGCTTAGGATAGTTGAAAAATAGCTTACCTCTTACGATGAAAGATTCCCCAAATACAGTGTATCTTTCATAAGGATAACCGGAGTGGGATTAGCTTTTTAGATAAACATTCGAACAATAAAGCTTACGCATAGTCAACATAACGAACTGATATAACATAAAAATAACGTCGCTAGTTGTGTTACTATCGTTAGGCGTCAGTAGCAAAGCCACAAATTTACGGAAAAATTATCGGATTAAAAATTAACGGATTTTACCAAAAAATTAAGCTACGTTGTCGCTATCGGGATTCGAACCAGCGATCGTTATGATGACGCTCAAACACGCTATGATAGGCTACGGTCGTTGCTTCATATGAGCATGAGCGAGACAGAAAACAGTGCGAGAGTCGTCGATTGCTGAGCGATGGATATCCACGACGCGCGGGTGGGCAACGGCGGGCGTGCGAACGATTGAATGTCGAGCAAATTCAAATTCTCTATAGTGAGAAGAATTGCTCAAGTCTGATAAGTGTCTCACCAAGGGCTTGGGATAACGGCTTCGAATGAAAAAAATCCCATACAATTTTTGACAATGCGTTGCGGTACGGCGTGCGGTCCGTTCGAATCGAACTGTCAGTTTTTAAACGTACTGTCAAAGCTGTCTGTTGTAGTGGTTTACTCAACCTCGTTCTTTTACCGATCTTTGTGTGTCAGTTAAGGAGGCGTCAGTAGAAAAGCCACGAATTTACGGAAAAAAGAACAGCATTTAAAGCAACCGCATTAGCAGTGCAAGTGCAAAATGGATATTCGTCCCAGTCACACCATCTACATCAACAATCTCAACGAAAAAATCAAGAAGGAGGAGCTGAAAAAGTCCCTGTATGCCATCTTCTCGCAGTTCGGGCAGATACTCGATATCGTTGCGTACAAAACACTGAAAATGCGCGGCCAAGCGTTCATCATATTTAAAGAGATTGCCAGTGCAACGAACGCGATGCGGACGATGCAAGGATTCCCGTTCTACGACAAACCGATGCGCATCAACTATTCCAAAACCGATAGCGACGTGATCGCTAAACTGAAGGGCACATTCCAGGAGCGCCCTAAGCGGGTAAAGCAACCGAAACCGGTCCAGGCGGAGGAGAAGAAATCGAAGAAGCAAAAGAGTGCCGGCGACGTTGGTGCTACGAATAACTCGGCCACGGCTGAGCAGCCACCAAATCAGATCCTTTTCCTCACCAACCTTCCGGAAGAAACGAACGAAATGATGCTGTCGATGTTGTTCAATCAATTCCCCGGATTCAAGGAGGTGCGACTGGTACCGAACCGGCACGATATTGCCTTCGTCGAATTTGCCACCGAGCTGCAGAGTGGTGCTGCCCGGGAAGCGCTCCAAGGATTCAAGATAACCCCTACGCACGCGATGAAGATATCATTCGCGAAAAAGTAGACACGTTCTCAGCACTAGCAGTATCCGTTTCCAGGATATGTTCGATTGAAAGGGACGATCAACAACCGAGTGGATCATCGGACGACGATGCAGCCACAGGTAAATTAATCGTGTACAAACTAAATCGAGCTGAAACAATAAACCATGCGATAAGCATTGCACTCCCGCTATCATGGTATTGTCGGTTTGGTGATTGCTTAGTATGTAAAAAAGCGACCTGTGTAAAGATGTTTTATTTCATACTGATTGGTCAATTTGGATGGTGCCTTAATCAAGGTAAATTCGGTTTTTGGGAGTCGTATAAAGTTCTCTTTACAGGATCGTTCACGGCGTTCAAAGGAATGAAAAGGACAGCTTTGAAACATTATCGGTCATCCTCATACATCCTGATCTAAACATGAATCGTAACAACACACGGATATGTTTTTAAATAAACCATTTATTTCAATACAATGAGTTCTTTTACGCACAACCTCTTACGCTTTCGATGATCCTGCTTCTGATGCAGAGCTATTTTGTGCCTGTTTTCGGTGATGCTCCTGTACCGCTAGCTGTGCCTGACTTAGCTTGGTCTGTCCTTCGTACGCCACTTTGCGCAGATCGTCTTCATTCTTTTTGTTCACCGTCTTTGTGATGACCTGTTTCAGTTTATGATCCTCCAAAAATTTGTGTTTCTTCGACTGGATCGGCGCATCTGAGTAGAAGAAATCAGGACGTGGAAATCATACCAAGGGAAGTGTACCATCATTTGAATCCAATTTGATACTTACTCTTTCGTTTGCTGAACGCCGAACCCTTGTTCTGGGGTTTCTTGCTGTTTTGTGGTGGTTTAGATTTAACCTTTAGCTTTCCTTGAGCCATTTTTTAAAATGTCTGGTTACCAGATATCCCGAAGCAATCACAACCAAAACAACTTTTCCATGCTGTTTCCGAATGCTCCAAAACTGACAGCTGTCAGATGCTTGGTGCTGAAAGCGAAGGAGGTGAAATACGTCGCTCCGGTTCTTACGTGAATTCACAATGTTTTGAAGGGAAGGCAAAAGTATTTCGTACAAGAAAACAGCATATATTCAACAGCAAAATGTTCCGAAGCATAGCTGCAACGGGTAAGAATGAGTAGAGAGATGAGAGATTATTTGTAACTGTATTTCCGATGTTCCTGCAGCACTTCGCCAGGCAATACAAAACCGTGCCAGCGTATGCCGTCTTTCGGCAGCCAGTCCAGTGGTCGTTTCATCGCCTGCTCGGAATTTTACAAGCTTCCGTCGATGCAACGATGTTCCTTTACGCTCCTCCGTTGCCGGTAGCAACATCTGCTTCATGAAACCACTGGTTTCGCCACATTTGCTTGACTGCATGCAAACAATCCCAACGCTCCAGAGCCAACCGAGTCGAACAGTGATCAAGTTTTCCATGCGAAAAGGCAAGAGAAAGACGGTGAAAGCCGTCGTGAAGCGGTTCAAGCGACTCGACTGGGGAGGCTGGATCCGAACACTTTCCGGTCGCAACAAAAAGCTGTGGCGTAAACGCTCGAACCGCAAGCGCCGGCTACGGCAGCATGTTCTGGTCAATGCCACCCAGGCCACCCTGCTCGATAAGATGGTGACGAAGTACTGGAAGCGCCCGAGGCATTACATTGATGATCCATACGCACCGTACCACACTAGAGAGGAGTTTGTGCACACTAGAAGAAAGCCACTGCGCTGAAGGACTAATAGCTGCATAGTTGAGATATTAAAGTCAATCCCAAGAAAACAAAAAAGCGTGTAGGATGTTGGAGTGATTTTTTGAGAAAATAACACCCTTTCTGCATGTGAGTAAATATGGCCAATATGGATCGTAACACTTTTATTTCATTTTAGTTGATTCAAACCCGTAAGGTTGCTAGGCGGTTTCCAAAAGTTTAGGAATCTGCTACGACCTTGTTCTTGATCTTACCGAGTCGTTCGATTTCGCTGTCTATAACATCACCTGGCTTCAAGAATTCCGCCGGCTTACGATGCATACCAACACCGGCCGGAGTTCCCGTTAGGATAACGTCCCCAGGGAGAAGCGTTATTGATCTATGGAGGAAAGTCGAATGCACAGTGTCATTTAGCAGACTAAATGCGAAATTAAACTACTCACTGTGTGACCCGCTCGAGGATGTCGTCGATGCGGAAAATCAATTCACTCGTGCTTCCGTTCTGCTTTTCCACACCGTTAACGCTGCACTTGATCGACAGCTGGTGCGGGTCCTTTACGAGCGACTTGTGCACCACAGCCGGTCCCAGCGGGCAGAAAGTGTCCATCGATTTGCCGATCAAAAATTGACCCCCGTTGCGAAGCTTTTGCCAGTCACGGGCGGAAATGTCTTGGGCGACGGTGTATCCGAAGACGAAATCCATTGCGTTTGCTTTGCTGACACTCTTGGCCTTCCTGCCGATGATAACCGCCAGCTCTACTTCCCAATCGATTTGCTAGAACATGAACGGGGAGTTTGATTCACAATGATTCTGCTCCAAAGTTAATATTATTTTCTTACATCACTTATTTTATGTGCGATAACATTATCGTACGGCCCAACGATGGTCGTCGCGTACTTGCTGAAGAACATCGGCTCCTTGGGTATCGGTTTGTTCTGTTCCTCGCAATGTCCGCTGTAGTTAAGTCCAACGCAGAGAATCTTTTGTGGGTTGGTTACCGGGGCCAACAGCTCAACATCATCGAGCGCAACAGGAGTCGCTTTGGTGGCAAGTGCCTTCACTTCCTCCAATGATGCTTCCGAGCGTATGAAGCTTATCAGGTCACCTCCATATCGTTCGGAAATATCGGAAACCTTCGTGCCATCCTCTGATAGTACGCCAAGCAACTGCTTATTTCCAACGGCTGCTGTACGATACTGAACGAAACGCATCGTTTTAGGGGTTGATTTGGAGAAAAATCTATAACGAAAGCGATGCATATAGACCAAGTTTACCGTTCCACCGTATTTTTCTGTTACCTCTTTGAGGGGATGTTAATCCAAGTGCTGGAAAACTTGCCACTGGTAATGGCGCTTGACAGTCGTGAACTACTGGCGCTTCTTAGCGCAAGACTAGCAATCGTCATCGTCGCGAGTGACTTTCCAAAAGTGGCTCGAACGCGCACAAACAGCGGGTCAAGTATGCAAACGAAAAATTGATAAACGACGATTGTCCACTCTTATCTGTGAAACGAGAGAGGGACGAAGAATTGGCTGTTTTTCAACAATTGTCATAGATCAAAATATTTTTTTCATTTGGGAATGGTTGTGTTACATCAACAGCACTCTAAAAACCAGCAAAAATATTTTTATTGAGAAAATTAAAAAAAATCCAAAACTCGTTCCCTTGATTACCGCATCAAAACAAATCAACTTTTAAAACGCACACACGCACACTACACAATAGATTGGGTTGATTGCGATAGCAGGGGGTGGTTTATGCTTTAGCATAAATGAAGTGTGCGCCTGGTGGTTATGCTTTAATTTTGCGCAATTCGTTTACGGTGTCTGGTTTGAGCGAGCTTTGTTCGTTTGATAATGAGTAAAAAACTCTGATAAATTCAATGATTTATTAATTACAATGTAAAATGTATTTGAATTTTTATTCAAAACACTGGCATCATTATAAAGTCAAACAAACAGGTGGATTTCATATTCTGTTGAAATGTGCGATTGAAACGAAGCCTATTTGAAGCCGGCTTGAAATGTGGTGTCAACAAACAGCTGTCAAAATAGGAATAGCCCGGTGTTGCAATGAAAATTTGTCACCAAAAAAATTGATATTCGTTGCGTTCGTAAAATTTCCGTATACCGAACATTTGAAGATGTTGTCACATAAAACGATAAGCACCGTGGGTAAACTAGCGGAACATTGGTGCGGCCGAAAAGGTACAGCGATATGGATAATCCGGTCCGCACATCGGGCTGCAGTGTTCCGGGAGCCCGGTAAACCCATCGCGCTCGAAACGGTGAAGAAAGTCGAAAAAGCTAAAGAGTGATGAGGTAATAGATGTGAAACTAAATGACTATACTTTTTCTTAATATCGATATCTTGCTTTCCCGTAGGTTCGAGTGAAGGTGCACTATTGCAGTTTAAATTCAACGGATGTAAAAATTCTCTCCGGGAAACACAAGGAACTAAACATTCCGCTGCCGTTCATACCGGGGCATGAGTTTTCCGGGGAAATCGTAGAGATCGGGAAGGAAAATCCACACTTTTTCAACCGCGGCGACCGGGTTGTCGTGATGAACGACCTGCAAGATCCAAACGGAGGATTAATATCGGAAGCGGTAGTAAAAAACCGTGACGTCTGGCCGGTACCACAGTCGGTTCCGTTGAAAGAAATGGCCGTCCTTCCGTACGGTCACGGGACGGCACTGTTGACGTTCGCATTGCATTGCCATCTGAAGGAGAACGATCTGATTATCATCACTGCGGGCCCGGCCGGTATGGGACTGGCGGCGATCGATTTGGCCGTAAGCGTGTACAAGGCGAAAGTGATTGCCATTTGCGACACGGAGAGCAGCTCGGATTTGGTTCGCGCAAAAGGTGCACACATATCGATCAGTATACGAAAGAATAACTTCAAAAAGCTATACAAAGACGTCCAAGATGCAATGGGCGACAAGAAAGCTAAGGTGGTGTACGATGCCGTTGGCAAGGGATTGCTTCATCTGCTAGTTGATTTGTAAGGATTTATGCGATATGGTTTGGAAGAGTTATCATTACTGATTGTTTTATGCTTCGCTTCATTCCAGTGTTAACCCCGAGACTGGTCAGCTCATCTCCGTCGATCCTTTTTATAATGCTGAAAAATTCCTCACCGAAGTACCGGAGTTCGATCGACCGAAGCGGAAAGAGAAGGAAAACAATCCGGACACGGTCGACGCGAGGGCGAACATGCTGAAAAATGTACGACACTTCGACCTCTACGAAAATCCGGACGTGGACACGTACCGGCAAATGATAACGGACACGATCGAAATGCGCTCGGAGGGCATGATAACTGGGCATATTAGTAAAATGTTTCCCATGGCCAAAATACAGGACGCTATCGAATTCATCCAGCAAAAGCAATGCACCGGTAAGGTGCTGATCGATGTCCAGTGCATGGACGAGGACGGCTGTGCGGAGGACAAAGAGAAAAAGGCAAAAAGCAAATCGTCTGATGGTGATGCGAAAAAGAAATCGAAAGACTGAACTCGAGAGGAGCCACCAGTATGAAGCTATCATGTCGATAGTTCGAGCATTTGCGTGGCTATCGCTTCGTTCAATGTATAAATCATCTTAATCATTATTTTCGTGTTTGTTTGCTTTAACTTAACCCGTTGGATCGTCATATAACGAAGGCATCTACTGCACGCCAATGGTGTGGCACAGTGTTTAGTGATGATAGTGCACAATATTAAAGTTATATTCGAGTTGTTGAACCATCAAAGCAGTCGTGGAGAATGGAAAACACATCCGAAAACCTATCTTCTAACTTTCTTTTGCATTCAGGAGAGCACAGCTGACAGTTTCTTCCATATATTATTAAACCCAAGATGGGGTGGAAGAAACTATAATTGCTTAAGCTTGCGACGTAATTATGTTACAATTATCGAGGTAATTAACATACGGTAAGCAAACGGTATGATTTTGATTATAAATACGCACCACTCTTTGTGTCGTCAACCAGTGCGCCCGAAATGGAGCTCAAGGAAGAGTGGATTTTGGCGGATGAAGTTTTCGAAAACCCGCTCCTAAGGTCGAACCTTTTGGGCCTGAAATACTACGGTTTGCTGCTGCACGATACACAGTGCTTCAAAAAGCTGCACTGCTTCCGTGGCGCAGTGTTCACGCTATCGATGGTTTTGTTCAACCTTACGCAGTACATCGATTTGGGGCAGGTTTGGGGCTCCGTTTCGGATATGACGGCGAATGCGGCCACGACGTTGCTGTTCACGACCACCATTTTCCGTATCATCTTCTTTTATGCACATCGAGCAAGTAAGTACGTGCGTTAAGCAGTCAAACGAATGAAATTTAAAATGACCATCGCTTTACAGGATTCAACAACATCATACGGGTGGCCAATGAAGGAATTAAACGGATTGTAAAGGATGCTTGGATGGACGAGCAAAACATACTGATCAGCAATGTGCGGTATCTGAAACGGCTTTCGGTTTTGTTCTGGAGTTGCGCCTTGATTACCGCCAATACGATGTGCGTTTTTTCGCTGGTCCAATATTTCATCTATGAAAGGCCGCCAAGTGGCAGTTCGGAGGGCGAAAAGGGTGGCCGCGTGGGAGCGAGCATGAATTCTTCTACCACCCAGCTGTATCCCGCCAAGATTCTCCGATCCTGGTACCCTACATCGCCAGGGAATGACCATTTCGTCGAGATCTATCTGATCCAGCTGTACATCATGTACGTGGGTCAGTTGATCGTACCCTCGTGGCACATGTTCATGGTTACCCTGATGATCTACGGTCGCATCGAGTGCAATGTCCTGAACCATCGTGTACGTTCTCTCGCTCGTTACCACAAGGTGCATGCAGCGGAACGGATCCAAATCAAATCCAACTCATTCGATCCGGTGGACAATCCCGAACGTCGCACGCTGATAATCGATTGCGTGAAGCGCCAGTCGAACCTGGTAGCGTTTACCAGAGAACTAGAGCAGCTGACCAGGGCGGCCGTTTTTCTCGACTTTGTCGTGTTCTCGGTGCTCCTCTGTGCCCTGCTGCTCGAAGCATCGATAACCACTTCCGTGGTGCAGATATTCATCGACATTTGTTACATCACGACCATGACCACGATCCTGTTCCTCTACTATTGGCACGCGAATGAGATTAACGTTTGTGTGGGTACAAAATGGGGTAAGAAATATGAGAAAATGGATAATCGGGACGTACATTTTCAGGCAAATCAACTATCGATGTCGGCGTACAACAGTGACTGGTATCGGTATGATCGTACGACCAACCAAATGCTTCAGCTCTTTATCATGTACAGCAATCGGCCGTTGAAAATGCACGCATACTTTATCACGATGTCCTTGGATACGTTTTTGGCGGTAAGTGGATGGTGTCGGGCATACTGTGTTTTCCTGCGATTAACAAAACGTCCCCGTTTCCTTAGATTTTGCGTGCATCATACAGCTACTTTACGATCCTTAAACAGTTGACCGATTAACCTGCAACTGTGTTACAATTTCAAACGTGAAACAAATATCACAATAAACAACCGTTATACACGCGTTTGGTAAATAAAAACACCCACCTTGATTTATCCGTTGGTGTGAAAGTTTTTTTCCCGGTATGGTCAAAAATTGGATCAACTTTTCCGATCGCCAGATCAAACGTGATCGTACACTATTGTACCCCCTTTGCGTTCTCCTCATTAGCTTCGGGTGACAGTTGCACAAAGTGGTCGGGTTTCTGCACTTTCTGGCCTCCCATTACCCTTAGGCTAGGGGTATGGAGACTCTAAACCAGCGGTTCGCAAACATTTACGTTAACGCAAACGCTCACTTTTACGCCAGCCTTTTGGGAAACTCCCATATTTTAAGCTATGCTTTCCTTTAGACTCTTTATGCAATTTTAAAAAACCACCCCCGTTGAGGCTATGAGATCGAATCTACCGTACTCCTGACGAACTATAAAAAAATTGTATTTTACCTAATTTAAACAATGTTTTGTTTAATTAATTATCATAACAATTCATAGTATTTTTCCATTTCGTGCTCACTAGTGTTATTATCAATGTTGCAGTCAATGTTGTGATCCTCGTTATCAATGGGCCTTTCATTCGATCGAAGCTCATGCTGAACTTAATGATTATTGAACTTATTTTATCTGCATAAATTGTATCATCTTTAGTGTCATCAGTTACTATATAACGACCCCCTGAATCTGACTTTGGCAATTTTTGCACTAAACCGGAGTCGTTATATACGCTCAAATATGTTAAATTATTTTCTTGAGTCATCTTGAATATAATCATATATTCATATGGTCGTTTGGTCTTATGTCCTCCCTGACCATAACGTTAAAATTTATCTTATTTAAATCTTCTTTAAAAACGGTCAACAATCCCTATACTATTGAGTAAAATTGTTTTTCGAAAACATCTATGTAGTGCCCGGCGTATTTTGCAATGCGTTGTGAAAATATCTTAAATTGGATTCGTTTTTAATGATCTAGATTTGGGAACCACTGCCCTCAACGAAACCTCCAATTCCGCTGCGGTAGCACTTCGGAGGCTGCCGCTTTTGATTTATGGTTTCATTAGATCAAATGGTTGCAATTTTCGAACCCCGGGGTTCGATTTCGATCTCGTGTGTGATTGTGCAGGTGCGTTTGGGACCGCTCGTTTCGGCTGGCCAGCGCCGTGGCCAACGCGAGCTTTCATTTCAGCTTTTTATTTTCCTTCAATAATAATTCCACGAAGCCTCGGAACGGGCCTGGGATGCAGTTGGCATCGGGGAGGGAAGGTGTTCTGTTCTTTTTGCGAGTGAAGGGCACGCGTAACAACCGAGGCGTGGTCCTTGTGCGTACCGTTGGGGTGTTGCGTGTGGCGTGATTCGCGATATGTGGTGCGTTTGACTCCAGTTTGGCCAATATGCTAGAGTCGTGTGATACGAATGGGAACGGTTGAAGGCACTCGATAAAAAAAAAAAAACTTGTCTAGCCTGTGCTCTCTATTTGGTAAAGTCACATGGCCAATACTTTTATTAGTTGCTTCTACCGCACGCAAGAATATGTTAAAAACCTATTGACTATCTTATAATCTTTCCAGGCCCATCGTTAGCCGTAACCGCTGAGGATGCTTTTCCGATAGCGGGAAATGATTGGATCATCCTGCGATCAACGCATCGGCCATCGACATCTCCTTAACCGCTTCTTAGTGAACGCGTCGGTATCGCGCCCTGATCGATCAATCTGCTTCAATCTTCGCATCCGTCGAGGGTTTTAAAATTGGGGTGAGTATGGTTAAAAGCAGCGGAAAATTGGCAAATTACGATACTCGCAACGCTGAGTTGTCGGATTAAGCCGTACAGCAATACGGCACAAATCAGCAGCATCCGAGCAGAGTGGCCTAACAACACAACACCCGTAACTTGCAGACCGGTTCGAGCCCAACGCTTGGCTCGTTACAAAGGGTGAAATTGGGTTTGGCCAGGGAAAATGAATTAAGCAAAAGGAAGGTAACAAAAACCAAAACGCTTCAAAAGCAACCGATCAGGTGGCCGTCTGCTGAGCTTGATGAATTTCGTCTGCCACGAGCTTAGCCGCCGACCCAACTGACGAGCTTGGAAGGGAAGCAAAACTACGCTCCATTTCGGCAACCCTTCCTGCGTGAATGGACCATGATTTATGAGGTCACTGTCAGGCACTGGCGGGTCGGATCTAGATCGAGATCGATCGGTCTCGATTTCGATCGCGCGACACGTTGCAAAAATAAGCGCTTACCGAGCAGTATGGAAAGAAAGGGAAATTAATATGGACGGTCGTCGGCCGCAACGATACTTGCGCTCGGTCACGGAATGGCGGCGGGCGTATGGGCCTAAGCGGTGCAAATTGGTCGCTGCCAGTTGGGACAATTAACCCTTGCAGTATGGATGGTGGATTAAACGTTGACGGTGAAAATGATGATGGATTGTGCGATCGAAGGTGGAAAAGAGACGTTGCGGTTGCGGGAGCATAAACAAACAAACGGGCCAATGTGGACAATCTATGGGATGCTTATGATTTATGATGTCAGCTTGCCTTTGTCTTTATCGCGCGTTCTGATCAAACTAGGCCAAAACGCAAAAAGTAGGTAATAGGAGCGAATTGCAAACATAACATTACACTAATTCAAATCACTGTTTTATTGTAGGCCTTCGAGGAAAAACAAACATCACAGTACTAGAACATTTTTCTGAAGGGTTTAGGTATTACGAGGTACGAGAAGGTATCCACCGTTGCTATGCAGGCAACATAGACGCCCTGCGTCCAGCAGGAAATGAAGTACTGCTTTTACGAAAGGGAGTAAAGATAAATGTGAAACTATCCATAAACACACGTCGCTAAAAATGGCCCAGAAACGACCTCCAAGGAAAAGGGAACCGCAACGTATACGCACCATCGAGGGAAGGAGGGGTTTTTCATGAAATTAAGACAGAAAACGGCACTACGCTCGTCGTTTCACCGGCCATACTGGCCATTCCGGCCCACATGCATGTGTTTCGGTCGTGCGCCTCGCTAGTCGCACACATTTGCGGGCGTTGGTCGTGTCAAATTACGCAATTGATTCCTGTCCGATTGCAGCCGTAGCCTGGTTCGGGTTCTACCAATTTAATCTGAACGCCCGCGGCCACCAGTTCGGGGGCGCGCGGTGAAAGTGGGCACCAGACACCACAGCCGACCCGAAAACCAAGAAGGTCCGCCCGCGTGTATCGAGTATATTTTTGCAAACGATAAATTTATCACCGACCGCTCCCCCCCCCCCCCCCGTGCGACGAGAAGGAGGTACTTACTGGGCCCCTCCAAATGGGAGCAAGGACACAATCCCGCGAGACGCAATGCTTGAAAAAAAAACGGGTGCATTACATGGCCTTACAATTTAGGGCCGGGCCGGGCGGAATCGCATCAAAACAGAACTGCAAAATTGTTCGAATACCTGCGGGCGAGGAAATGCTGGCGCATTTTGTTCCCGCCAGCTCGGAACAGACTTCCGAGAAAAGTGGTGGCCACTTGGTACATGATTTAGTGCAAGGTTTAATCATATTTTAATCTTTTCAATTTGCCCGCGTACACATGTCCAATTGTGCGAACAGTGGATGATTGTAGGACGGGGAAAGCGGGCGGCTGGTCTGCAAAGAGAAATGTTCTGTTGCCATAAATGGTTGTTACACGCCCTGCTGTCTGTCCGTTCTGCCACCAAGGGCTGTGGTGATTGCTTTTTAATGCAGAAAATCAAGCAAAGTTCGTATTCCTTTGTGGTTCTTTTCAGCAGCAAAACGCAACCCAGAAGAATCGATCTGTTGCCTTTGAACAGGATTTACTTATCTACCGTTTACGTCCTTGGATGTTGGGTCGGATTTTATCTGCATGTTTCAGATGAATTAATCCTGCCGGTTGGGATTTTTTTCATGGACTTCAAATCACCTGGTTGCAATTCACGAGAAGACGACGAAGCAAACATCGGTTAAAACCAAATTCCCATTTATTTTATTAAACTCTTTATTCTATCTGTATGTGTGTTTGACTATTACTTTTTAAAGGTTCAAGAACGTCTTTCAAACTTAATTAACTCAATCTCCTGACGTTTCTTTGTATCCTTGAAGCAGCCTTGGA
The DNA here is from genome assembly GCA_000441895.2 of Anopheles sinensis. Taxonomy (NCBI): domain Eukaryota; kingdom Metazoa; phylum Arthropoda; class Insecta; order Diptera; family Culicidae; genus Anopheles; species Anopheles sinensis. The sequence continues at coordinate 144,883 of KE525370.1, read as the reverse complement.
AACGCAGTTGGTTTATTTTGTCCCGCACCGGGTAAAATCGTTACATTTGTGCCAAAACAACAAACTCACCGCCCTCGGCTTTCAGGCAAAAAAGGTGTAGGAACATAAAATCTATCTCAGTAGCCCGATCGCGCGCCGTTAAACGACATCCAACTTCTAGGCTCCAAGGGTTTCCTTTTGCCACGGGGCAGGCGCTACCGAATTAGCAGTGACACTTGGTGCCACACCGTTTCATTTCAGAAGGTGTGGTTTAGCTGTTTTACGATGCCTAAACCGGGGCTCTCGCTAATCAACGACCTGATCGGACACGTGTAGTGCGTGGAATGGCCTAGCTGAGGTTCGAGGGTGACGCGCGAGGATTAATTCTTAAATGCGCCATTTACATTTGACGTCAACAACGGGCCACTGTAGTTCCTGGTGGAGTTTGGACGGCGATCTGCAACTGGACAGGTGTAAATTGTCCAAATGACTTTTAGCACCTTGGATTACTCTAACAGGTGTACGGAACTGGTAGTCATTTTACCATGCCTTTGATGGTTTTTGTTTTGAGTTATCAACCCCTGATTGAAGATTTCCTGCAACCTCTATATAAAAAAAGGCAAATATACATTAAATGGAAATTATTAATTGGCAAAACCCTATACATAAATGCTTTCTAGGCAGAGGCGGATTTACACTTATGGGGCCCTAGGTTATCCAATTTTTACAATTAATAAGTTTTCTGGCGAACTCTTCGAATTGATTTTATCAATTTGGCTAACCATTCTTATGAAATGAGTAGAATATTATTACTTAATTATACTTCTTCCGTGATGAACTTCCTAAATTTAAATTACTCGTTTTGACTCGTAACTCGTTTCAGAACGAGTAATGATTTTCATTTGGAATGGTAAGCAACGTTCTTAAATGTATGGCAACATCTAACAAGATATATTTTTTTTGCCGATGTCAGATACCGTGAAAGCACCATACTTGACGCAGTTAAGAAAATTGTGCACAAAAAGATCAATAACAAAATCAATGTTCTATCAAATCATACGATTTTTTGCACAGTGATAGCTTAGCTACCATAGAATATAAATAAAATAAGTGAGAAACTCTTAAATTTATAATTCTTCAAATTCTAGAAACTCTTTGTGTGGCACTTCATGTTCCTTACTTGACGCATGAATTTTACAGTGTGCCTTACTTGGCGCAAAGTGTTCCTTACTTGACGCATTTAGAACAAATAGGATTTAGCTCATCAAACTCTACAGCTATATTCAAAACTATTCAATGATCAACTTGAATACATTTAAACAGCAATCAAATGATCAATTTAGCGTTTTTTGCAGCGGGCTTAGCTTTCAAACTCTTAGCATTAGACTTCATTTGCTCTTTTCGGCGCGAATTTGTTCTGTTCTGTGATCTGTTCATACCACGCACGATATTCGTCGTTAGTGGTGACTGCAGGGGGACGAAATTTTTCAGTTTCGAAGTCTTCGTCAGAACTTTTGGCAATAAAAATGCTTTAATAATCAAATTTTCCTTTTGCTTTGATAGAGTTGTGAAAGATGGATCGTTCAGCACTATTTCTGGTTTACGTTCGGTCATTTATCTGACCTGAGTTTCGGAATATGCCATGTAATTTCGTTTTGGCGACATAATCCATACTGTGAATAAATAGGACCACTGTGAGTTAAACTTGGCGCAAAATATTTTCGCTTCAAAATATACATAAAAGTCGCAAAAAGGACCAAATCAAACTACAATTCGCAGGAAATACTTATGTTTTAAGAGTTCCTGACGAACAAATCACTAATTTAACGACTTTTGCGTAAAGGAAAAATGAGGAAAAACAGTTTCACTCGCTCCTTAGCAGCATTGCTAACGCGAGTAAAAATTGGCGCACTTGTGTGAAGATATTTTTCTTTTTTTTTTGATTTCATAAGGTAACAGTAAAACAAACAACATTTTTTGGTGCAGGTGTATTGTATGAACATGAAAAAATATTGAACTATATATTTTTGGGTGAAATTTTTAAAAATAGTGAAATTATAACATATTTTTTTGAAAAATGCGTCGTGTTTGGGCCCGCGTCAAGTACGGTGCTCTCATGATAGATAGAACTGAAGTTTTTCAACGCATTTTTTTAGTTTCAATGCTTGATAATTTCCAAAACCTTGCTGTTTTTCTACGATGACATGGTTGTATTCGATTTGATTTACTATAAAAATTTTTCTTACGTTATTCTTCCACTCTGATTATATACCGAACTATCTCTTATGATTTCGTTATGGTTAGTTATGGTTTATGGTTATGGTTTATGAAATAGTAAAATGATCCATTATGTTATAAGCCCTACCCCGTTCTAGGTGTTTACCTGTTGATCATCAAAGAATGTTGATGAATTCTATAGAATATTTGTTTGAGTAAAAATATTGCAAACTTGGCTCCAGGCGGTTTGGAACCCCTTCCAAGCTCGGGGACCCCACGCCCTCACAGTCCGCGCACCGTTTAATCCACCACTGTTCCCAGGGGTCCACGTCAGCTGCTTGGATGTAATACTGGCCCACATTTCAACCATATAGGATGTAAAAAGCTACCACAGAAATGGAAGGTTCCATTTGGTTGTTTTAAGCATTTCAGCGCATACTATGTCGCTATCGATCGAGGCTTCGATTCCGGTAAAGTGCGCCGAATTCAAAATGCCGCTCAATCGAATCAAACGATACACCAAGCGACGAACTTCCCGTCCGGCCTGCTTCATTTCGAGTTTTTTTTAAAGATGCAATTATTGAGCTTCTTTTTTTTTGTGAGCAGCCAATTACAACATCACCGCCAAAAACCCACATTCGGCGAATTGAAGCCGTCATCCAATTTTCGGTTGACAACGTTAGATAATCATACGGCGGGGCAGGTGGAAGGAATGTGTGCAGTAATGGACCGGTGGCCGGTTGGAATTGATTGTGATCTGCCAAAGTGTGCGTTATGGATCTTGTTGCCGATTGTTCAATTCGAGCAAAGAAAGAAACTGTCTTCTTGCGACGCAGAGGGAAAACGTAAACCGTCCATCCCTTATGCACCCTCTGGCCCACTTCTTGTAGCGTTATGCACCCCGAGAAGGGGGGAAGGAGGAATGGGATACCCTCATTATTTGGTGGATGGTGCGCGGAATGAAAGGGAATGAACGAAAAAAAACTTTGATTTGATGGACAGTAAGAAAATGATTTTTCCATCCATACGGGACCGCTAGCAGTCGGTATTAGATAACACCCCCCTGTATCGTGCCCATACTCGTGCGATCGCCCCGAGTGCCCTTCTTTGTTTCCTAATTTCTTGTGTTTATTTGTTGGTTCTCTTTTCCTCTCAACCCCTCCGACTAGTGGATCTTTATTTTCCACTCATTAACCGATGGCCAATTTCGATGGGTCGTCGTGCGATCGTGTAGGAGCGGTGGAGAGGAAAACAATTCGCCCAAAAAGTTTGGCGTTTTCATCGACCGGTGGGCTTTCCCGTCCCTTTTTCCACCAGTCAGTTTGAGGAGGGAAAGCAATTAAGCGCCAGCACGCCATGATCCATCATATAGTTATCATAAATTAATATGTTCGGTGTTAATTGTCTTCTCGGGCCGATGGAGATGCACGGCACGCACCCTCGGATTGATTTAACCGAATGATGGAAAAATGGGCAGTTTATTGGTGCGAAGGGAGAGCCGGGAGTGGATCGAAAACTGGCCGCTTCCGGGCCAGGCCCCAGCAGCCCGGCCTTCATTAGCCAGTGGGAAGGAAACGCTTTGGCAGGTTTGGAATCTCTTTCAATTTCGTTCAGTGTTGCGTATTTTGGTTTCGGATTGATTTTGGGATCGGAGATAAAATGGCGCTTGTTAGGGCGGGCTGATTAGTTTATTCGTGTTCTTTTTTCTTTTGGAGGTTTGGAAAAGTGCATACTTGTTTTACGTCACCTCGAGGGCCAACATTCGTGTTGGCGGAGGTGTGGAAATGTATGCGGTTGAAATGAGAATCGAATTCTCCCGTGAATGTAAACGATCGTTATATCATGGGATTTTTGGCCCCTACCGTTGCGCCAGCAACCCGAAAAGACATTAAACTCGTCAGAGTACCGTGTTCACGAGGCAAAAATGTTCCAAAAACATGGAGGAAACGGAAAATTTTTGCACACGCGCTGGAGGTGGAGATCAAAAACGCATGGCTAAACAAACATAACAAGATAAATGAGTGTAACTAGTGTCTGCCTTACTCCACGCGGGCAGGCAGAAGGCTGGAGAAGGGCCCGGGCAAGGCCATTTGGGTGGTGGCCATCAGCGATGTTAGAAAGGCGTTACACGATGTCCCGTCCACCAGCTTCCTTCCCGGGTGGTTTATTTAGTTTGAGCTACATTTTGCTTGTTTTTTTTTGCAAATTGGTTGCATGTTTTATTGCCACCATGTGGAATGGTCCACACAGTCACCGGGGGCGGGTCCAGGCCAACGAAACAAATCGCAAGATACAGGTTGAAAGAGAAAAACAAAACACCAACCGGTAAACCATGCAGATGGATTCGCTCGCGTGCTAATCGTGCGTATTTAATTGCCAATGGTTGCGTGGGTCCGGACGGTTTTTTTAGTTTGGTCTCCCAAGCTAGCCATTACCCACTCATCAGTTTTATTTTCCTTTTAAAATTCGAAAAGCTTGTTAGACTTCCCACAAGGTGCCGAAAAAAGAAATCCCAGTACAAACGGTTCAGCTTTCGGGGAGGCGTTTCGAACAAATAAGAGATATGACCTTCACCGAAGCCCAAGCGTCACCGGGGTTTGGCTTTTTATTATTTATCTAACTTCTCCCTGCTGGCCATGCGAGCCCTCGGGAGCGGTGTTAGGGGTAGCTAATTGTGAATGGTGGTAGCTAAATGTCAGTCAGCTTGTTTGAAGTAGAATGACACCGGCGGCGACACTGAATGACAGGAACTGTGCAGCTTTGATTCGGCACTTTTAAGGCTGGCCACGGCTCGTGCATGGTTCCAATTTGATGGCATTGATGTTTCCGTCGGGTTTGCGATGCTTGTTTTTAACATGTGTATTTTAGGTATTTTTTATTTTATGAGTATTTTTTTAACGGAAGTGTATTTTCTTTTGGACTTACAGTAGCAGTTTCTTGGCAGCGGAAATTTTGATTGAAAAAAATTGAAACTTTTCATCAACTTGCTTCCAGCTACAAAGGACTGTAAAAATCTTCATTACATAGTATAGTCAAGAAGTGTACTAGGTGCTCATATTCAAGGAAGTTTAGGCGAGAAAAAGCTTCTTAAATTGAATTACTCCCTTCGAAATATGCGAATGAATATATTATATGATTATTAGATCTATTTTTTCAATAATACAATTAGTCCGCAATAGGAAACAGTGTTGGTTATTCAAACAAACAGAAATATTATAATCTTTATGATCCAAAAGATAAAGCTTTTCAATTTTCCCGCTTAGTGTAAATATTTCTCTCGATACAGTTTTTCATATTCGAATTGGTTTATTTATTTTAGTTTCTTCACTACTTTCATTGATATTTGTACATCGAAAAGTCGATAGGAATCAGAACAGTGAAAAACAATCAGATATATAATCAATAATTCTCATCATGGAGGGTTTTTATTTTTTTTTAAATTTATTTATCAACTTATTGTTGTTCGCCCCGAGTACTATATAATGTCTAACCTTAATATTAATAACATCGTTTGTAGAGGGCAGGGGATGCGAGGAAACCGAACGGTAGGAATTAAACAAGAGGAGAGGAGACGAGAATGGAATTGGCCGAAGGAGAGATTGAAGTATAATACTAGGACAAGGTATACAAGGATACTAAAATTTTATAGTATAAAAAAAAACAATTTATCGAAGGCAGTTATTTCAAATTATCTAACCAATCTTGTTACGTGCGTCAACAAAATGGAAAAGTTTTGTTCCGTTTAAGTGCTATTTTTAGTTAATATCACTGATTTTTTCTATGATCTTTTATTATTTGTTTATTCTAAACATAGTCTAAGAAATTTCTAGAATGATATTCAGCTACTCATATATTCTTAAAAATTCTAAATTTCCGTGATAAGATTCCTACTAATTTCCCGCAGGGAGTTTTTTTTTAACATCAATTGCGCCTTTTTGCCTCTTTCTACCGTACGAGTAATGCTTCCATCATCTCCTTGTTCGCAAACCGTTTAAGACATACTTTTCCCATTATCTATGGCTTCGATGGCATGAATTATTGTATCACCCATATCTACCGATGCAGGTTGCGATCCACCGTAATCGGAACGGTTGCTCACATTTTTTCGGAGTAATTGGACCATTCCTGCTCGGGTGTAATTTGTTTGCCCAAGTGTCGCTTAAATCATGCTCCATCGATGATCGATCATCGAAACTCGATCGCAGCTTTCTGAACCGCCCTGCGGGACGCATGAATCAGTTCGATTTATCGATATCGATGAAGGAAAGCGCACGCAGATGGCTTAACGGGTTCATTGTTTGTAACTTTTCAGTTTGCCTTTACGAGGATGTAGATCTTTTATGTAATGGAGGCGCAAACCTCGCCGAAACGATCGATCTCGAAAGCCACGCGGGTGTTCGAATCAGCTCGAATGCTCGAATCGATGGAGGAATTCGATTGATCTACGATTGTTTCTTATGATGTTGCCCTTTTCCAACCCCTGCATATAGATTTTTCGCCCGTAGAGGAAATGTATGATAAATTGTTTCGATTTGCCGCTCCGGGACTCGGCCAAGCGTATGGCGGTTTTTCCTAAGGTCATCTCTCACGAGCTGACATTCCCCCCACGAACCCCTTCCCTTAGCGCCATCGAGTGTGATGATACCGATTAGTCTGTGTATTGTTTGTACTACAACGCCTCGGGTTTGTTTGCTCGCTTGGTGCGAATTGAAGTCACCGCGCGTGAATCTTCCACCGCGAGCGAAAGGTCAGCGCTGAAATCGAAAACGTCTCCGTTCCAGCGCTGGCCAGCGGGATCGCGAACCAGCTTCTAAAGCAACGTTAGAGCGCTCCAGTGGCCTCGCCGCCAGGTGATTGAAATATCAAGGAAATGGGCGAGCAAATGGAACCGTGAGTAGGCCACCAACGAGAGGACCCTGGGGCACGGTGGGCGCATCCGGCGAGCGTCCTCATGCGCACATTCTACACATTCTACACACTTGGCCGGGTTCCGTTAGCTGTGGCCGGTGTCGCTTTTTAGTTAGATCATCAGGAGGAGATGGAGCTTTCGCTAACGGTTTCAAAGGGTTTCGCCGCGTTGAGCAGCAGATTCAATTTCCATATCGCCAAGGACGACTTCTTCCGCGCGCTCGGTGACAGCCGGCAGCTCCGACCTTGGCATCTACACTTTGCCGGTTTTCGCTGGACGGATCTTGCAGTGGGATGCTGGAAAATTAGAGAGGTTATAAAAGACACCCTTTTTTAGGAGCTAGGTCTCTGGACGACCGCATCAGTTTATTTTCCATCGCACGCTCGCGTCGTGACGAAACACACATGAATCTTTCGATTGTCTTCTGGTACAGACGTAACAGAGGGCTATCAAATTATGCTTCGTTTGTTATACCATCCTAAAACACATAAGTACTTTGTCCATTATGTATTGATCGAGCTTCTTAAAAATCTCATGCTAAAGTATTTATAAAATCATAAAAATGTTATAAAATAACAAACAAAATTTAAATAACAAAAAGTGCAAAAAGTTACGCAAAATTTTGAATCGCTTTAAGGTAGTCTTGTTTGAATATTATATGGTGGTTGAGCATGAAGCCAATCTATAAAGTCAATTCACACCCTGAATTATAGATGCCATATCACAACCGTAATGATTGTAACATATGTAAAATTTTGTGACGAAATGTTTTTAGTGTATTTCGTGTGGTATTTAAGTTATTCAGGTTTTTTTTTCTGTGAGTTTAGTTTCTTTATTAACTTTTAATTATGCTTTTATCAACAAAACATAACGAATTCTTAAATCGATTTCGTACGCCTCAACAATGGTGAAGAAAAATCGCCAGACATACGCACCATCCCATAAAAGATGTCTGTCATAAATCGCTTCCCGTCCCTCGGCGATTCTTTCATTGCCTAGCTCGTCCCAATGAATGTACAACTTCCTTCGTTTACCGAAAGAATTATCCGGTGGGTATTGTCGGGTACGCTTTGCAATACACTTTGCCATACTACATTGTTGCAAATGCATCGATGGCAATGGGAGCATACCGAGAGGGTTTCTCCAACCAGTCTACGGCAGGCGTTTTCTAGCATCCACGAGTGTTGATTGTTTGTTCTTTGTTAGAGCTTGTAGTGATGGAAGGTTTCTTCCTTGCGGTTATACCTTTTTTCTTACCTAAGCATCGTTCAAACAAGGGTTTTTTTTATTGTTTGAAAAAACAGCAAGTGCTTCAAAGCTTCCATTAAGTCTGACATTTTTCGAAACATAAACAAAAATTATCTTTAAAAAAACGAATGCTGAAACATCAGCAACTTGAATTATCTGTTCTTAAACAACCTTTTGAGAAATTCACAAAATGTCTGTAGTTTTTCTCATCAAATTACTATAATCCATCGCGCATTATCTTTTACGATGCCCTGTTCAAACTGAACACCCCCGAGTTGAAAGGCGATAATGGTTGTGCGATACTTGTTCGATACTTCATACTCTTCGGTGGCCATTCGAGCGCACGTGTTCAACGTGTTCGGCAAGGAAGAGGCTCTTTCCTGAATCACTACCCGTCCGATACAATGTTGTCCGCACGCCGATGCAGGTTAGATAAATATTGCTTCTCCACTCGAGCCTCTTGCAAATCGAACGGTGCAAGTCTCACAGTTGGGTGTCCCAACCATGCAGCATACAGGTTGCGGATACGGCAAGCCTCGTGATCGCGATGGCACGGTGAAGGGAAGGAAACCAGCACCCTCTTCTCCATCACCATGGTTCGTGTTGTTAAAGTGGCATCATTTGCATCTCTCCGATGATTCCGCAGCCACGGGAGAGCTAGGCTAGCGAAAGATGAACGATCGAGTGGAAGGATATCCAAGGAGTCTCCCGGGAGCAAGAGAATTTCCTGCAATATCGTGATGATCGCGCAAAGTTTTATGTTGCTCCCGCACGTAGCTTAAAATCGTGAGAGTAAGGGGTGGAAGAGTTCGGGAGAGCATGCTGGCTCAGCTGTGTATGGTGGGTGAATGGAAAGTATGGCCTAAGCAGGCGTACTCCCACCTGACCCGATCGGTAGGGGTAGGTTGCCATGGATGTGTGCGTTAGGACAGGCAAGGATGGCGAATGTCTTGATATCACATGTTCAGCTGATGATATTGGAGGGTGAAGCGAAAAGTTATTTCATGTTTACAGTATTCTTGTTGTATAAAAAATGTTCATGTGGTCAATATTTTAAAGTAATAAATTTAGAATGAACTAGTGATCGCTTGAAGTTGAAGTTGAACATTAAAAATTTTGTTTGGTTTTGCATTTGCTTGAAATTTTAAAATACAAAGTTGACTTTTTGTTCACAATTATACATTATATATCACCATTGAAACATCATTATCTAAAATTTGGTCGCGGATTTATTCGCTTATGAAATCAAGATTTTTACTTAGGAAGCGGCGAATGCATGGTTTTGTAATATTTTTCCTAGTTTTTATAAATCGATTGAGATTGAGGCACTCTTGAATGTTCAATACTTTGGAATCTACTTCACATTTCATACAACGTGTTAACACGTTGACTGCCATGTCTATCATTTTTGATACCCAGTGTCATTAGTTTAAAACAATGTTTTAAATAAAAATGCAATTCATTCTTTGGGAAGCTTTGTCTTTGCTTGGTGTTCGAAAACAGTCGGTTGGATAAATTTTATAAACAAATTTAATCATAATGGCTGTTAACGTTTTAACGCTTGGCAGTTAACATGTCAACTAGTGTTATGTGAATATGATTTAGATTCATGAATCTTAACACGTTGGCTGCCAAGCGTTTTTAGAACAATTTTTAGAACAGTTATTTTTCATAAAATTTGGTTGCTAAACAAATGCCAAGATTTGATTTTAAACCATTAAAAAATAGATTAAGCTTCCTTATGGCTTATTTTTAACAAATATTACAACCTACCTCTATATTAGTGCAATACGAGTGAGTTTCGTGACTTGTTCTAAATTGCCGTCAGCCACTATGTGGCTGACGCGGCAGTCAACGTGTTAATGAATCTTTTAAAAGAAGTGTCGAATCTTAGTCTTGATGCTGGAGATTCACGAATTTTGCTAGAGATTCATGGATTTTTAAAGAATAAAGAAGGTTAAAACCGCAAAACCCACACGATGAAAGTGGAAGGTATGACCCCTTTGTTTTGTTTTGGTCCAACGATCCAAGCCAACGAAAGATTCATGAAGATTAAACAAGTTGTCGAAAGATTCATTAATTTGGAGATTCATCAATCTCTCGTCTCGGTTCGGTTCATGAATCGAATCAGTGAAAGATTAATTAAGCAGAACACTGGTGTCAAATTGTTGACTGCCAAGCGTTTTAAATACAGATTTTTTGTACAATCCAAAGATTTTCGAAAACGAAGCAAAAACTAGGCTTCCCATAGGGTAGTTTTAAGCAATTTTTTTGTCAACCTATACCAATTTATTTTATTACCATTGTTTACCTTTGGTTGTTACTTTTTTATAGCAGCTAAGCAATGGTTTTTTTAAATATAAACTATGTACTTGTTGTTTAAAATTATATACTTAACTTATCGTTTGCTGCACTTTTCGAAGCACCTTCCCACTGCTGCCGTTCGCTAGCAACAACGATACGCCACCTTCCCTTACGTTCGCTGCTTGGCCTGCGGCCGTTCGCCTATCATTCCGCCCGCGAATCATTGCAAGGCGCTTGCGTTCGGGCCGTCGTAATGCTGCCCACCTTCAAGCGACTCCAACAACCTTTTTCTCTCCCGTTTTTCCATTCTCTTTCCCTCTGCTCGGCACTGCCAAGATGTTCTCTCCCTCCACTGAAAGGTGTAGGCTCGCGTCTCGGACTCTCAGACGTTTTTCGCCCGATCGCGCGCGATTGCGCCAAGAAGATCGGTTCGGCGAAACCGCGACCAAACTACACTCCCACCGAGCAGAAAACCGCGGGGCGCGTGCTACGACTGGAGCGATCCACCCAGCACGCTCAGTGTACGCTAAACACTCCGTGCGCGCAGAAGTCCAGCCGCCAGAGCCCTGCCAGTGTGCGCGTGTGCGTGTGTGTGTGCGCGCGTGTATGTATCGACCGGGTTCGTCGCCTGCAAGTGCCGAGTCGTGCAAGTCTTTCGTTGTGTCCACTTTCGATTGCGCGAACGGCGCCGCGGTTTCACTCTTTCCTGGCTGGTTCTTGACACCCCGGTGAGTGTACGGACGGAAAACGAACGCAAACGGGGCAGCACGTGTTGAAACCAATCGAGTTTTGTGCCGAAAACACGACAAAAGTAAAGGGAAAACGGTGTAGAAAACAAAACACATACACAGCGAGAGTTCGTTCCTTCTTCCGGTTTCCGACCATCCGGGCTCGAGCATTCAAATTATCGATCGACAAAAATCGGACGACAAAGCACCCCAGTTGGGAGGGGGGAAAAAGTAAATAAACATCCCTTCACTCGCAAGGGGCTCGCTGGAGTGATCGAGTTTTTCCTTGGGTGGTTTTGGTTTTTTGGTTAGTAATCGAGAGAAGAGCGAGATCAAAAGCGGGCCCGCGAACACCTGAATCGTGTGCAAAAGTGGAAGAAAGTTGAGCAGCTGACGAGGTTGGCCCGCCAAGTGGTGCTGCAAAAGTAAAAAAGGAAACCCCCATGCGGTGGCATGCAGCAGAAGGAAAGCATGTTAAAAACGTACATGTAAATTTGCCCACCAGATATCGACAGCCTCGGCGATTGGAAGGAAAACGGTTCGAACGGACAATTCCGATTCGTTTAGGTATTCCGTTCAAAACGGCTCTCGGTAGGAACGAGTGGAAAACCCAAACAATATATCGAAATTTCCCACAAAACATATTTTAAATCAATAAAAACAGAAAAGAAAAAGTCACCCCTGCGACAAACTTCCCACCTCGGACGCTCGTGAGTCCGGCTGCACAAATGTTGGTGGACAAATCGGTTACGTTAATCGGTCGTTTCGGAGCCGCCGCTGCCGTTGGGCTACCAGTTGGGCCTACCTTGCCCGCCCTTACCTACTGGCGATTATTTAAACTTGTTGTGTCCAAGTCCAAGTTGTGTCCGCGACGTTCCTGTTTGCGTGTGGCTCCTTCGGCGGCCGACCAGTGTGAGATTTGTCGTGTGCTTATTTAACCTCCCCGCGTGTACACGTGTGTATGCGTGTTCAAATAAAACGACCTACTCGGTGAGGGGGGGGGGGGGGGGGAGATAAGAAAACGTGACAATATCGCAGCATCCTCCGAGTCGCGCGGGAGGGTGGTTGCGATGTTTGGCGCAAGTGTCAACCGAGCCGTTTCCGTCGTGTCTTTATCTACCCTCTTTTGCCATCACCGAAGGGAAGGGAAGAGTGTGTTTTTCTCGGTTGCGTTTGATTTGGTGACTTGAACGATTTCCGAAGACGAACCCGATAGTTTGCTTGTTTGCGTATAATACAAACATGTATCTCGATCAATCGCAGTAGGTTGGAAACTAATTTATTCCTTCGCTGGATTTTTTGTATCACAATCCGTGGACTACTTGATTGAAAGTATTTCTTAAAGTAAACATTCCGTACAATTTTATTCACTTAAATAAAACAAGTGACATGCAAAAGGTGCTGACTTTACGTAACCGACCTAACGCCCCTGTCTTCTATTTCGCGATCTAAACGGAACACGCCTTTCCCGTCCTCGCCCTGGCAGAAGTCGCTCTTTCCTCCCGTTCGTCGCTTGCTTCACCTTCACGCGGGTCGGTGGAATCTTTCACCTTCCCGGCACGGGCATCTTCCGGTTGTTCGGTTTGTTATGAATCGTTTTCGACTCTCGTTTCCTCGACTGTCCATTTCCTTCCCGTCCTCCCGCTCTTCCTCGCCCTCAAGTGAAGAAAAAAGAATCGGGTTCCGGGAAAACCGCGCTCGTGTCGTCCGCCCAAGTGTCCGCTTCCGTCGGGTTTGTTTTGGTGTTGCGGCCCGCGTGCCACCGTGTGGATTGGTGTCCGGTGTCCGGCGGCAGCTTATGAGTGGTGGCCGTTTATAGCTGTTGAGGCAACAGGATGGTGGTGGGTGGGTGGGTGAGTCGCGTTGGGGCCAGTGCTACCGTTATTGTTACCCCCCGGGTGCATAACGACGAAGGAAAAGTGCTTTTCACCCGCCACCCAATTAGCGGCTGTCTGAGGCTAACCGGCCATTGTTTCGAGGAGGGTGGTGGTGCATGTTACGCACACATACACGGCACGCAAGATGCACGGTTGCACGTTGGTGGCGTCCGCGTGCAGAAATGGAGAAAAGTGGCCAAAGCATTCGGAGGCGAACGCGAAGCATGGAATGCAGCAGCAATCGATAAGAGAGATGTTGCTGCTTAGGAGAGCATAACGCACTGCGGAGTTAGTACGTCACTGGCCGGGGAAGAGATGCTATGAGATCTACAAAATCATATCTTGTGTGGTAAGTTCAAATGGTTAATTTTCAACTATCCATACTTATATTAATTTATGACATCACTTTTGTTCAGTGCTGAACACCTTAAAATTACTTCTCTAACACCGACCAATAAAATGTTTTGGAAAACAACATTGGCCGTTGTGGAAAGCTTCCCATGTTTATCAATTTTATTCTGTTGAGATATTGAAAGATTATTTTTAATTCCTACAAAGTGCATTTTCTCTCTCTTTTAATCCTTTCTTAATCACAATCACGTGTGAAAGACTTAAATACTATCAGCTGTGGACAGCAATTGGTAATCTACAAGATAAACCGAAGCTTTCGAATAAACTTCTTTTCATTAGTGTCGGAATTTGAGACTCGTTTCGTTCGCCGCACGATCCGAGCTGAATGAAAGCTAAAGCCGATGTGGGCTGGAGAAAACAAAAATATGCAGTCAAGATGCGGGTAAAAACAAATCGAACAAACAAGCGCGCCGCTGCATTTCTCGTGGGGAGAAATGCCATTCGGAGTTTCTTCCGTTCCGGTGCGTTTGCGGCCGATTGGCGTTTGAAAGGGTGAAAGAAAACCAAACTGCCCTCGGAAGGCATTGGACAAAGCGATGCTGTGTAGGAATTGCACGTCTTTCCGATTGCGTTTGGTGGTGCACGCCGGGACACTGATAAGCGTGTGCGTATTGGTCGATCGTTTCATTTTCCACCGCCATCCAAGGTATCTATACTGCTTGTTGAACTTGTTCCGTTCGGGAGGAATGGAGGGAAAAAAAGGCTTTGTTTGGTAGGCAACTGAGAGCGTGGATCGAGGCATCGATCGAAGGGCATTCGAGATGCCAATGCTAATCGTTTATGTTGCGGTGGTGCGGTCGGGCTTTGGCCAAGGTAACAGACACGTTACCATTAACCACCAACACTGGCGCGGGTCTCGAGACGCACTTTCAATATCAAAAGAAACCGAGTATCGATTCAGGCACGAATCTGGTTTGGTCGATCCATGTGTGGGTGCGTGTTATCGAACACATACACACACACACACACAGACAGACACCATGGGAGTCTATGCCAGTACGACTCTAAACAACAACAACAGCAACCAAAAGACACAACTCCAATGACGCAATAGACGCCACTTAGTCCGAGCGAAAGACAGGTCAGGTTTTCTCAACCTCCACAGCTCCAGGACACCACTTTCTTTTTATTTCCCCGGCGTGCGCAATCGCGTGAGGAAAACCCATTTTCACCCACACGACGCGGCGGTCGCTTCTTTCCGGCATCGGTCTTATATTAGTTATTTTTTTTTTAATTTCTCTCTCTCTTCCGGCGACATCCGCCTGACCCCGGCACGGAAAGCGAGCTAATGATATAATTAACCAACGCTTGTCCAGCATGCATAATTAGAGGCATGCAAAACAAAAAAAAAACAACCCATGTCTCCTACTCCGCAAAACTCCGCCTCTGCAAGACTTCACCACCAACGGCTTGTTTTGCGTCCGGCGAGTTGAAGAACGGGTTCGTCGCTTCCCCGTTCGGTTGAAGTCGTTTGTTTACTTTTCTCTCGCCGCATGCGGGCGAATCTTTTCCGCCGAATCGGCTGTATAGTGTGGCATATATTTTCCGTGTGTGCTCTTCTTATTTTTTGCCGCTGGCTCACACCACGCAGGGAGCCTACGACATGAGCCAAACAATGGCTAATGTCCACCTACGTGCATCGGTGGCGTTGACGAAAGATGTCGGCTGAGTGATTGCACAAAAGGGAAACTATTTGTATCGTGGGAATCCCGCTTGAGCTTGTGTCCGGAAACCGAAACCCAACTGGTCGTTTACTTTCGGTTGGTTTTCTTATTATTTTTTGTATTTTCTAGCGCCGCCTTTGACTTTGAAGTATGCAGCTTTTTTTTGGGACCGATTTTGTGCCGAAAATGATGGGTCTGGGCAGCTTGGGAATGGGTTCGCTCGGTGATATAATCTTGCGCCAGATAGTAGGAACATTCATTCTCCGGCAAGTGTTACAATGTTCCACCTGCGGGAGCTCAACGGCTCCTCCGTAGGATCCAAGGTCGTCGAAGACAAATTTCATTGTTGCGCTTCTGCCTCGAACACAAGCGAAACAGTCACCCAGCCGTTGGCCTGTAGGGCATTTGCAAGCGATAATATTGACCTTACCTATTTGATTTGACATCGGCAGCGGCAGAGAAAAGGTGTAAAAAATGTGTGAACAACCCACGGATGCTTCTTTGAACGGGTGGCGGCGGTGGTGTTTTGCGAATCTGTTTGTTCATAAACACCCATCGACCCAACGGGGCTGGTCTTCCTTTCTCCTGCGGTTGACTGTTTCACTGTGACATTGTGGAAGATAAAGCCGATCTTCATCAACAGCACTGTCGGCGCTGAGGACAAAAAAATACGATGGTAGCCAATGGTGGAGTGTTGTTATTTTTAAACTTTTTCAAAAATTGCCTCTCGTCCTGTTGAGAGTCTTTCCGTTGGGATGGGTTTTTATTTCATTTTATGTTGAGGATCGTGAGGATGAGAACGCAACCTGCCTGGAGGTGTGTCGGAAAAGTCCACCACACTTCGGACGGTTTGATATGAGTTCCCTGAGTGTTGCGGCCCCATTACATCATCCTCTTCTTTTGTCAGCCTGCGCCGATCGTTAGCCCGATCCCGTCGGCAGAATGTCAGCCTCAAGCGCACCTTGAAAGCGTACCGTTCGTTGATGCTTTTTGAAGATTTCACCCGCGACACGGTCACTTAGGCGTCGCGGCCAACCGAAAAGGGATGGGGTGCCGAAATAAAAGTGAATTAAATAAACAGACGCAACAAAAATGAAGGCAAAGAAAATACAAACCGCCAGCACGCGGTATCCTTGCGACATGCGTGCAATTTTTCGGCCCATCACCGACCCATCACACTTGCCTCGGTACACACGAAGTTTGACAAATGTGCAACCTGTGCTAACATTGACGGCAGCAGCGTGTTTGGCAATGGTGGCCTCTTCGGCGCTGGTTGGCTCATCGTTTTAGCGAGTTTCGGGGATGCGCGATGCGCCTTGGCGAGATCGGACGCATTCCGAACGTTTGGCGGTTGGCGATTTGTGTCGAATTGATTTCCATCTCTGCCCGTACCCGGGAAGGTGCTCCGTGGTCTTTCCCATCGGCTGACCTGACCACCCAGCGAGCCGCGAGGGTCAACTGTGCACTTGATCTTTGCTGGCCCGAATGAACCCGACCGTGTGAGGTACAGTTTTGGGCCACAGAATGTGTACTTAGTGCCAACCGTTAGTACATGCTTTCCAGATGTGTGTGTATGTGTGTGTGTGTGTTGTGAGCCTTTCCCGCCATTGACAACCAAAGCTCGATCAATAATCGACGATTTTCACTTTGTCAAACCAAAACCGTACCTTAACACTAAAACACTCTAATGCTCTGGAATGGTCAATTTGACGGCATATTTTTAAGGCTATATAACATCGCAAATTTTTAATTTTTTGAATCTTCATTCGGATGCTGTTGATTATACCTTTAGTTTTTTTTGTTTTTTCTGCACCTTTGCATCACTGAAGCAGTTAGGTTAGGTAAAATTCATGTTGGACTGAACTTTTTACCGATACAGAATATAAGAGTTTGGGAAAAATATCTTAGGCCTTCAAAGGTTCTTTTACAATAACACCAATGTGGATAGAATCAACATACTTCTTAAATGAAAACCATCATCGAATTGGACCTCAAATTGGCCTTTGTTCCTACATTTTTATGTGCGTTACTATCGAAATTTGCATTACTTCCAGCTGTGAGAATGATGGCTGGCGTTTTTAATCGTTGAAGTACTCGGCACTATCATTCAAAACAAATAACTGTTTAGTAAAAAACCCTTAAGTGCCAAAAGAAGGTAAACGTGTGTACTAGTTAGTAATAGTTTGACGATCTATAAAATAACGAAATGGATTAAAAAATTAAAACAGCCAAATTGATCGCTTTGCGTGTTCTAGTGTTAATCCATCTCTCCCCGAAGCCTTCCACGTTTTGTTGCGTGCGTGCGTTGCGTCTTTGGTGATTTCTCCTACTCGATCTCTCATTCTCGCTCCCTCTAACTCACCCGTGCCGTTTCTGTTTTGCTGCGATGAAGCCGATGAAGCCGATGATGATGTCGTGATCAGTGAAGATCACTCCGACTTTGGCGAGATCTTCAGGCCGTGGGTGATTGGGGATTTGGCTTCCCTTATTTTTTTTACGGTTTTGCTTTTTCTCTTAAGCATCATCCCAAGTGTTGTGTTTTTTTAAAGTTTCGTTAAGGCACACGATTTTCGCGCTTCATTTGGGGACGAATGCGTAACGAGAGCGCATGATGCACATCCCGCGTCAATTGAGAGTAGGTGAAACAAAATAAAAAACACATTCCGATTGCATCATCGGGGCAAATGTGTGAATTAGGTTAGTAATACGGTTCGAACGCGCAAAATCCGTTGAGCATTGTTGGGGGAAATATTCGCAGGAAACTTTTCAATACCTTGAACGCGTGCATTTTATTTTTGTTAAACGATAAACGAGTCCTTTCTTTTGGACACTTGGATCAGTGGGGGGTTTTTTTAGGGTCTTCTTCTCCGAAACCAGTCCCTCCTGCTTGCCAGAATGGTTGGTCAGACAGGTGTTAATCTTCCCGTGAGTCATCCTTCAACGCCCGGTCTCGGACCGGTTTCGGTTTAAAATGTGTGTTGTATCGATGGCCTTGGGACGATAGCACGATAGTGGGATGTGATTTTTTGGTGAACAAACCTTTACGATTTGGATGGAATTTTGTTTTGTCCCTCCTCACCGGTAGATCTTCTAAAAATAGGTTTGATGGTCGACTAAGAGATCCTCTAGTAGCACTGGCTTATGGTATGAGCACGATCACACAGCCAAAAAAAGTATATATAATCGTCTTGTATGGATTCTTGTGTTAGTAAGCTGTGAAGTAGCAACCACTAGAGCCTTCTCGATCGAGTCGCACTTCGCCTCATCGTCGAGCCACTTCGTAGCAGAAGAGCGCGAAGAAAATAAGATAGTATAAAAACGTTTTCCAACTTCTTCCACGAACGATGGCGCCGGTGGGATGGGAAGAAAAGTGGGGTGGGGGGGGGGGGGGGGGAGTGGAAACCTGCCGGGCAAGTTTCTTCGCGTGCGCGTACATCATGTGCCATCCTCCTCGGTTCTCTCTCTCCCCCTGCCTAGCCGATACGACCCACGACCTCCTCGCGATTGGGATGCGTTCAAGCAGATGAGCAACATTTGGCATTTGGCAGCGAGGCAAACATTAGGTTCGGATAGCGAAATAGCATCCGTCGATCGATCGGTTTAGAAGTGCACGGGGCCATCTTCTCCGTCCCTTAGGGGTACAACACTTCTCCTAGGGTTTCGACGGACGTTCTGCACCACCACCAATACCGAAGCCGATCTAATGCTTCGCTCCCAGAGTGCCCCAAGGAAGCCAGCCCTCGATACGAACACCTTTAGCGCGTCACCTTCGACACGTTTGGATGTTCGCTGCGAGCACGAAGACATTTACATAAGGAGCTGCACTGAGCGGGAGAAACGGTTTTCTTGCTGCCCTAATCGGCATGGAAGGAGCAAAATGGAGTAGTTTGGAAAATGGTTTATATTGCAAATTCAACACAGGAACACTGGCTTACTATTACTCGCCGGTGACAAATGGACAGCGTTGGAGAAATTGAAGGACAAAGGCACAAAGGGGGAAACAAACGAAGCTATAGTGTGGATCGGTAAACTACATCATCGATGCGGTCACACGTACAGCTACATTCCTCGTGCCCCGTCACCCTTTGGGCAGCTCCTGCTTCGGTGGGGTTGGGGTTTGATTTGCAAATTGCATCGCCGCCCAGTGGAACGACCTTCAAGCGGGTCCGATTATTGCGTGGCGTAGAGCGAACATAACCCGGCTGCCCCATTTTAGGCGAACCGCCACTGCTTGGGGGACGAGAGGGGCCCGACATGTCACGCTACCGTTTGACGCCGGCCACGCTCCGCTCCCGGATGTTATACAATCTTACAAAACCCTCTCTTCACCCCACCACGCCTCGCCATAGAACCCACGCCAACCTGCTGCACTCTCTTTCACTTTTCACGGTGCACTTTTTCTCCCGCCGATCCGTCGCCATTGCAGCGAAGAAAATGCGCCGACCGACCTCTTTTTCTTCCCAACGCTCGCCCGGTTGGACTTTTCCTCCGCCCGGACTGAACGTTTCCAATTTCTTACGCTTTACTTTTCCCATCCAAATCCCATTCCCGGTGGCTGTTTCGACGACCGGCGACAATTTTATGGTGCCCGAAAGACCCCGGTGGGAAGCATCTTTCGGGCATCTCGGTGCATCACCAACCACCTCGCCGAACGAGGGCTACAATTTTGCCTTGGCACATGGTGTTGTTTTTTTTTTATTTCTGCAAACGTTATTTTTCCGCTTTTTAGCTGCAACTGCGGAATGCACCACGGGAAGAGTGCCGTTTCGGGGATGGTTTTCTCGTGTCACCACGCGGCCGGTGGGAAGCCGCGATGGTTTAGAGGGCCTTTTTATGGTCTAGTTGTTTCAGTTTACAAACGATTTTTCTTTCCTCCCGTACTTTCCCTCCAGTGAGGAAGGATCACATAATCGTGCATGTTTATGGCCATACGTTTTTGTGACGGCCATTCGGAGCCAACGCAAGGGGGCAATTTCCTTCGGCCGTTGAGAGTTCTAGGAAGTGGTGTCTAATCCGAGATTCCCATTGGCGAGAGAGCCATGGGAAAAGTTTGCCATCGGGTTTGCCGGTGTATGGCATCTGCAGAAACTCCTTAGGTGAAAGTGTATTTTAAATATTGTCGTAGACGTCAGGAAGGGAACACTAAACCATAGGAATTTTGAGTACTGAAGCAATTTGTTCTTCACGGCAAACAGATAAATTTTATTCGAACTTGACTATTTCAATTCACAACGTAAAGAGTTAGGGCCTATAAAAAATAAGAAAACTTTGAACACGTCGCTCATAAATTTTGATTTTAAAATTTTTGTTTCATGCAAAACAGGAATTGTTCTAATAAATTTTATCAGCGCACAATTTGTTAAGGTATCACAGTTTATTTAACACGTTGATTGCCATGACTATCATTTTTGATAGCCAGCTGTCATTAGTTCTAAAATGTTTTTGTCCCATAAATAAATGAAAATGCTTCATATAAATCATAATAATATTGGGGGTGCCCATGGCGCAGCGGAAGCGCAAGAAAACACCACGCCATAGGTGTGGGATCGAATCCCGAGTCTGGCACCCTCCGGTATTACGAACGGCTGACCACCGATCTAATAATATACCGTCTATCGGTCACAGTAACTCTCTTCGGAGAGAGGCCTTGTCCCACTTGGGGATGTCGAGCCACATAAGAAGAATATTGAAAACTAATTGTTAGGGATACTTAGTCTTTAAGTGATCTTTGAAAACCGTCGGCTTTGTAAATTATGTATGCAAATTTTATCAAACAAGATTGTACTATAAAAGTGTGCTAAAATGGCTTTGCTGTAAACGTGTTAAAGGTTGCCCATAGTTCTCGTAGTAAATCGTGTTTTGTTATTTTGTTGTTTTTAAGGTTTTTTTGTTTTTTTTTTTAAGTTAATTAACATATTATCCTGCGACAAATTCAAGGCAAAAAAGGGATAAAACAGTTATTAATCTGCTTTAATCTAAAAGAAACTGTTTGTTACAACATCTCGTTTGACGAAGGTAAATCTTTTCTAAAACATAGAATCTTTTTCTTCGTCTTTGAATCATGCAAATAGTTCTTGAAACGCCCCTTATATGCGTGTGTTATTCACCCGAAGACCAAAGGGAATTCGTTCCCTCTTTTTGGAGTATATAAAAAATCGAATTAATTTTAAACACAGTAAGGTAACCCAATGGGAAACACATCTTGTTACTTTTTTTGACACCATTTATTTTCTTGTGGAGATGATTCTTTATGAGGCATTGCAACACCGGGTTGGTCCGCAAAACCCAACATCTCCTCGAATATCTTGAAAACCGTGCCGGCAGAACGTATATTATACAAACCGAACATAAACGCCCAGCTGGGTGCACAGTAAAGCCTGATTTAACATCCAACCGCCTCGTGTGGGGTCAATTTCATCGTGTGGTCGTTAATTTTGTGACTCACCGAGTTGGTGCAGAAGTTGATACCAGCCAAGCGGTGGGAATGGGTTTGTAAATGAATATGTTTCCTTTTTATTTTGCGTGCTCGATGGCGATTTCTTCGGGTGATCGTGTCGGAGGAATTTCCTTCCCAAAGAAAGAAAGGCCTTTGTGGTGCGGTGAGTAATTGTGCCTACGCTACGAAGCCATTCGTTGGGATGGAAATAATTTTATCGACCATAATCACTTGTTAACGAGACTTTATGGAACTTTTGAACACCCTATTTCGAACACTCTTTGGCTTGGTGTTTTTTTCCGTGGTCGAAAATAAAATTGATTGGAGCTGCATGATTTGGCCAAAAAGTGGGTTAAAAGGCACTCTTGAACTGTATATCGCATTTTGCAACGGTTTTCGTGTCAACTATTAACCCTGCCTGGCTCCAACAAGCGTCTGGCGAGTTCTAAACTCACGCTATCGATTATCATCCGTGGGCAAACATATTATTTTCCACCGTAATTCCTACGCCCCCCGCCAGTCGTGGAGGTGTGTCGAAATGGGGAAAGAATCGACCTCACTTTTGGGAGGCATTGCCGGCGACACTTATCCGCATCTGTTTGTCATTTATTAAAGGGGAAACCGTCAAGTGTGTGTTTCGATTTTCTGTGTTTTTTGTGCTGCTGTTGCGTTTTGGCTTTAAAATTAAATTTTCTCCACCGAAAAATGACCACACCCAGATGGCCTCGAGGTTTAAAGTGGAAACAAACCACACATAAACACGCACACATAGACACATATGGTTGAGTAGCAACTAAAACGATATCCATCATCCAATTTACCAATCAATCATGTCAATCCGTGGCCATGGCTTGATGGAAGAAAGTGCCAATTTGCGTAAATATTATGCGTGCACCAATTACAATGGCAACGCGAGGTAGGCTCCCAGGAGAGGCGGGGGGAGGGGGTCCTGGCTGCCGGAGTCTGTGTTTTTTTTCTGGGTCCGAAATCCTCCAAAACGGTTCGGGCGCGTGAGAGAGTTTTCTATTCGGCTGTGGTGACGTTCGGTCCGAAATGGAAAATAATGGGATTGAACTACTAAAACTGCTACCCGCAGGAACAAGTGCGGGTCTGTTTGGCCGGATTTTTTTTCGCTTCCCTCCTTAACACGATTTAAGTTAGCCAAACGGTTTCGGTGCCACTACAGTGGGCCGGCGGAAAAGTGGAGCCACCGGATTGTTTGCTATTCAGGCGACCGATTTACGGTGCATTTGGTGCAATGGCAATGCGGCATTCGGTTTTTACGTAATCCCGCGCGGAGAAAAGATGCAAAACGTCACACGGGTGACTAGAGGAAAGAGGCTAGAGGAAAGTGACAGCACCGAGCGTGCCGGGAAAGGAGGCAGGGAAGGTGAAATTATTGCACACCAGCACCGATTTTTATGCCAACCAGGATCCATACACTCGGCTAATTGGAGCATAAGATTTTTTATCAATTAAATCAGGTTGAAGTGTTCGTAAGTGATTTTAAATGGAGTCAAACTGACGCTTGCCGCAGATGGGTTTATATTGGCGGGAGAAGTTTATTTACCATTTCGTAACGCATACCAGCCCCCCCTCCGTCTCCTTTTAAAAAGGAAAAAGCATATCCGATGCTAAAACCCGCACCGTTGTATCCTAACCAATAGCTTAGCTATCTGCTTCGATTAATCGCGCGGTGGTTGTGACTAGTTTTCACACGATTTTCCCCCGGTCAGACAATTTTTGGCTCGCAGGCACCTCGTCACAGCATCATTAATCTTCGGTTTGCCATCGGGGCTCACTATTTGCATAGTAATTATGCTATGCCCTCACGCCCGCAGCGAGTGACCTATATTTCCCTCGCCCTATCGCACGCTTTAAATCTCACGCCAAAGATGGCTCCCGGTGAAAAGAATCGGCGTACCATCCTCCGCCGATCGCGACCGATCTAATCTCGAACGCATCGTCTTCCACCGTGCGACAAATTTCCATTACGCATGCCGGTCGGTTCGGTTTCCTTTGATTCCGTCGCCTGCCTGTTGGCTGCCTCGGGGCGTATGGCATGCAAAACTCTGACCCCTTTGGTGGGTAGAATGTGAGTGTATGTGTGGGGTGGGGTTTTTTTTTCGCTCGTGTCTCCCATTAGCATCAACTACCGTTTGAGTTGTTTTGTTTTTCTTCTTCTGTTGCCCATAGGACACTACTTCGTTTTGCACATGTAAATTACGGCCGACAATCATGCGATGACCGGCGGCACCTCCGACCGGTTTGCATTAGATAATCTCAGGCTTTACTGTCCATGCTGTTGTGCCGGTCCGTTAATGTTGGGAACTTTTCTACCACCCTTCGGGGAGGTTAGATCTGGCCGGCGAGTACCGTTTCGGGTGTTCGTAAAAGTTCCATGTGTCAAGGTTGAGCGCGATGGTGGCGAAATGAGGATCACAGTTGGCTGTTTTTTTGCTCCCCCATCGTGTACGTGTGTTTTGGTTGGAAGGAATTTTCTTATATCTCTCGTAAAAAGGCAGTTTTATAGAACAAGCAAACCGGGCTCTGATGAAGTTTTTACTTTTCTCTGCTACACATTTACACCCCAGCTGGTGGCCCTGCAAGCAGCCGATAACGAATGTCAACGTTCACTGGACGATTAGTTGACCGTCCTCGGGCAGAGTGTCACTGATCGAGCTGTTGGTCAGCGCCGCAAGCATTCGGCTTACAACGGGTTCCGTCTGGTGTTGCAACATCCAGGCGAGCGCACCGATTAGGGCCAACACCGCGCCGAACAAGATGATCAGCAGACCGAGCAGGGGAATAAGTAGGCAGCATAAGCTTAAAATAAACCACACCGAAATGATTTAGAAAACAACATCGGGCGCACTTTTTGTGTGCATGCTTGTGTGTGTGTATGTGGCGCGGGAGGCAAACACTCTCTTACCTTCCACAGCAGAGGCTGGGCTGGAAGCAAGATGCGCAGCAAAAACAACACGTCTTAACGCACTCTCCCATCGAAACGGTTTGCCTTTCCCGGTACGCCAGTGATCGGTTTCATCGATGCTACTAGGATGGATGGACAGGAAGCTCGTTAGGAAGCGAAATTATTCATCCATGGGATGTGAATTATTTAAAAAAAAATCCACGCACATGAATCTCTGCTCCCATCCGCGGCGCGAAACGTCACCAACTCGACTGACATTAGACAGCTGGCGATAGAAATGGCTGGCCTCGCATTCACTTCGTTATCACTGATAACACACTGCGGGGTTGTTTGCCCTTGTTTTTTTTTGTTCGCTTCAATCGCGCGAGTAGTTGTGTTTCGCTGGGAGAAAAGATACTAACTGTCACTGCAAGTGTTCATGTCGGTTTCGGTTTGGTTCTACAAACTGACCCCATTTGTCGGGGCACCCCACACCGCTTGCACTTGCCTCCCTTTGCCCACAGGCAAGCGTTTGTAAACAAGCACAGGTTTGAAGTGAAAATAATAACCCTCTGCCACGGCCATCCTAACTTCGGTAGGACGGTAGACTTTGCAGCAACAATGAACGCGATGACAGCCGCGTCATGCTCGTTGAAAGCAAGACGCTCGTGGAAAAGGACGCTCATCTTGAGTGGTTCAAGTGGAGACGCCTCTCGTTTCCCCCATCCGCCAATCCGCCATATAAACGTGAGTTACATACGGACCGGTAAGTTAGAAATCATTGCTTAAAGTAGGTTCAGACAACTTGCCGCGTAACTGGTAACGTCTGGACGTTACAGGGAGCGTTACCGAAGCGGACGAAAAAAAAGAGCTCGAGACTCCCTCCCCTCTAGCTGTGTGTGTGCTTTACACTCTACTCTACTTGTTCGCCTCACACCACATGCAAAAAAAAGAGACAACTCGCTTTCGCTTCGCACCTTCTGCCTCGACCTTCTTTTCCTTCTTTTCTCCCTTCTACCCCCCTCAACCATTCTGCACGCTTCCTATACACTTGTGCGTGTATTTGATGTGGGTCGATCGACCGCTGTGTGTGGATCGTCGGTCAGATGGCAGTCGATGCTCCAGCGGAACGGACATGTTTAGTGTCGTTGCCATTTGCATGCCGCTCATGTGATGTCCGTCCCGCTTGCTCTTGCATCGTCGTCGTGTATGGAGCGTCGTCGAAGTATCGAACCCCTTTAAATGGCATGCCGGAATCTGAAAGAAATACGAAGAACAAGATAGGCTACGCGTAACCTTGAATCCAACGCGTCGTGTTCCCAATATATACCAATGGGTTTGCCATGTGCCGGTCGCACACCCAACGGACGAAATTTGAAAATCAACAACAAAAATAATCTTGGTGGTGGAGACGCACGGAATTCGTTTGCGCGTCATTTCATGTCGTGCTGATGTCGATGGCTCCCCTGGGAATCAATGGGAACATATTTTTTGGCTCTTGCGTCCAAACGGTAGTAGATACCGTCTTGCGGTCTTGGGCAACCTTAAAGTTCGTATTAAAACGCGACTTTTAAAGTTCTACGAAAAATCTCTCAGACCCTTCCTTCTGCCCGTAAATTCCACCTTAAAGTATTATTATATGCCCTTGGTCAGATTTTCGAACTAGAACTGTTTTTGCCTCCATTGGGGGTTTTTTTTGCAACCGGATAGTAAAATATGCATACCGCTAATTGTTCCGTTTTCGAAACATGTCCTAGCATGACAATCGCACTATTATATTTGGGGTTATAAGTGATACGAGAAAAAACAAAAAATTGCGACAAATCATTGAAAACAAAATACAATTCTTTCTTCACCTTGACGGTCGATCACACCACTGTTGTGATGACAAACAAACACTATTTGTTCGGTCGCGGTATAAAAATAAACATACGCGCATGGAATCTCCTAGTGTTAATCGTAATATTGCGACAATACGGTGGAAAGGATGGAATACTGTAACAAGCTCTGTTTCTTAAACAAAAACATTGCAAAACGATAATCCCGTCGGCTACCGTGCAATAACATTTTCAAATCTATATTTTTTCATTTTCAAAGCGTCTTCTTGTACTTGGTAGAGATCTAGATCTTATCAGAAGCTATTTGTGTTTCCAACGGTACTTTTTTGCTCATATGAATTCTTCCTCAAACGTTAGCATTTGCAACATAACTGCATACATTATTGCCTGCACTTCCATGGCTTCACACGGGTGTTCGGAATCGGACACGGATCGGAAAGCTACTGATGTAGATTTAAATAATTTGTATTATCATTCTGAAATTTTGTTGTTCAACATGCGTTTGTTTATTCAGTGTTGGTAACACTGATGCAAAAACATAATCTCGTATCGATGTAACAAATCCACCGCTAGATTCAAAATTTATCACTGCCGGGCATATTACCGTTACTTTGTATGTTGTTGCTTTGTGTGTCGAAAAACTATTGAGCGTTGTGGTTTGATCTTACAAGGTCCTATTGTAATATTTCATTCGAGTTCGACTAGAATGCGTCCGTTCGTCTCGAATCGCGAATTGATCAATATTAGGACAATCGATTTGAGACAATTATTACGTTGAAAGATCTCGAATTAGAATTCTGTTACGTAGAATATCGAATCGCGAACGTCAAGGTTATGCGTTTGACACTCTCAATACTCAATCGGTGTTTATTGTTTCAAGGTCATTGACTGTATCGGTGTTTCTTTTATATGGATTGTTTCTTTCAGTGTTGATACCAATGTTGTAATACATACAGCAGTATCGAATGTATCAACTGCGCGAGAGGAGCGATGACGGCCAGACAAAGATTACCGTTATTTTTAATGTTTCCTTTAGAACAAAGGATATGCACAATGTTTGATCTCGCACTGCTTCTGCCTTTCGCCGTAGGTATCTTGACCTGACCTACGGCAAAGTTGTCGTTTGTTTGCAAACACCGATTTAAAACGTGAAAGTGCGTGCGTGGATTAAAATTTGAACGCAGTCGGATAAATTTAAATCCTGAAAAAGTATGTGTACTATGAATATCAATCACTCGATTGTGTTATTGCCATGCATTGGTATGGTTACAAATAAGTTCCGTCATGTGGCTTGTTGTTTGCATTTAATCTTGAACGGTTGCCGATTTTTAAAAACAACATTTCAAATGAGAGATCTACTCGCCTGTAACAACGCGCTGTGCAATGCACAGTAAATTTATGCTCCTATAGGTAGCATAGAAACATTTGAACTAGAATGATTAAAATATGTTTATCAGTAAAATTACCAACTTTTTTATTTTCCAACCGATTTTTACAAACGACATTTCAAACGAAAGGTTTCGTCAAGACAGCAACTTTGTGAAAGAAACATCTTTCTATCGCTTGTAGTTTTGGAGAAATGTTCCGACAAAGTTCCGAAACCAGTCAAAAACCTGAATCTTTGATGCTTCATAAGTCCGTCAGTTTTAAGACGATTGAGATGATATGAGCTGTGTTTCAAAGATCTTTAATAGTTCTATATTTTGTCTGAATGTTGCGTTTGGATACGACCAACCGTTACAGAAATATTTTGGATTAAATTCATACATTTATTGAACTTCGCAAATCATGGTCAACCGTTACTGTTTGTTTTCCATCCTACTGTTCGCGGAAGAAAGGCAAGGAAAAGAACCAAGCAAATGTATGGAAACACTTGCGGCCGAGCGTGCACACACAACGGAGCATGCATACGTTTTCGTTTCGTTCCCTCATATACGATTCCGGCTTCGAAAACAAATGTATGGAAACGCTCGTGGCCGGGCGTGCACACACGACGGTACGTAGACACATTTTGACTCTCTACTCTTCGCTCTCATACTCGATTCCGGCCGTTCCATCGATTCCATATGATCCACGCTCGGTGGAGCTCAAGCGTTGCTTTACCCTCGTGGGCGTGAAAGTGACAGAAGATACCGAATTCGGGGTTCAGTGTTGCTTGCGCGGTCGCGCCCATTATGAGACCAGCGAGGGTATCTCAAATGAGCAAAATCACTCAAAAAAGATCCACGGGCCAACGACGGCCTGCTGCACTTGACACTTTTTCTTCTACTGACAAGCAAACAGCAGTCGTTGCTAATGGCAACGAGCGAGTGCACATGATAATTGGCCACATGGTTTACCATTTCGGTTTAACTTTGAAAATCATGCGATTTTAAAATTTAATGTTTAGCAATTTTATCGGACCTTACTCAAGAATAAATATTTGAGAAAAGAAAACAATGAAAATATTTTTCCACAGTTCAACAAGATAACTTTTTTTCATTTTATAAACTGAAAAACTAACATAAATAGAAAAATTAATTTGGATAGTAAAACAATTTGTTTGCTCTATTTTTTAAAATTATATAATTAAAAAAAATATGATACTGAAATATTTGACTGACAAATGTTGCAATAAGACTAATCATTTAAAAAAATCAAAATTATAAATGCGTATTTTTTCAACCAGTCCTTTATTTCGATTAAAAAATTAGAACGAAAAAGTCTTCATTCAAGTTGCTTCATAATTTATAGTTAAAAATTTGATTTAAGAGTTGGTTTTGATGTATTTGGGATTTTTGTTTGAATAAAAATGATCCCATTTACAATTGTGCTTCCGACAGAACGTATTCGTTTGTTTTCCCGATCAACTTTTTGCAGCAAGTCATCCGATTTTTCAATTGCAAATAAACCGCTTGGCCCTTGTTTACCGTCCGTATCGTATCATGTTCTTCGCGGGGCCCAAGGCCGCCGGAAAACGCGCCTTAATGGCACAACAACTTAATCGTCCAGGGCCGTTTATCAAAATGGCGCCCGCTAAAAGCTTCTCGCTGTCAGCCGAACGGCGGTAGCTTCCTTGTTGATGTAATTAGCAAGTTCTAGTCGGTTGTTTTTCTCGCTCGCCACGCTTGAGCTGCCGACCATTTGCGTTTCCCGCGCCGTTTCTCCTGGTCGCTGCAAGGCGATGCGCACAATGCTGCCGTGCTTATGTTTTCCCATCCCGATGTATTTATTTGGGCCGCCGATTTTAATCATCCAGCGCGTCGCTTCCATTCAGTGTTGGCTGCCCAAAAAATAACATCGCTTCCATAAATATCCGTTTTACAACCTGTCACTTTTACGACCGGCTGACTGGCTCATCGTGTTGGCTGACCGCAATTTGGCCGCACCGCCAGGGAAACTACCGCAACCTTTGGCCGCAACAAGATGCACACCGAAGTGTGCTGCTGCACCCTTGTGAGCATACGCTACCTCGATAAGCCCTGAGAGACGATGTGCAGCATAAGACGCCGGGGCCAGGGAGAGACGGGGCCAGTGGATGCGTTGCGTTCCGTTGTCGTTTCTCAGCACGATTTGCTTCAACAATGTGGACGGCACGATTAAAATCGCTACTTTTGGGGTCAATGTTGCCCGTACATTAATGTTTCGCCGTTAGGGTGGTCGAACCTAGCGCCCATCGATTGATGAGTAGAAGGCGAGGGTTTGTGCTCATTTAGCTATGCTCGTTCGGGAAATTTCGATTGCATGCTTCTATTAGCACGCTCTTTTAAAATTAAAGGAATAAAAAAGTTAACAATATGCTGCTAAATATTTCTCTAACCTATTTTAATCTAACTATTTCTAAGACAAAATCTGGCTCTCGCACGTACCTGCCTTAATGACTCATTTGATTTGATATGTAAAAGGCGATAATTGGTCCTTTGGTTATTAGCTAAATTTCCCCCTTCAAGGCCGTACGCGTGGCCGGCCCTGTTTATGGGCGTAGGAAAAATTCAATTAGTGTTCGCCCTACAGTCCCAGTCCGGTGCAAAAAAAGAAAACTCAAACCTCTGTGGAGCCACCGTACGGACGAAACGGATCCACATTTGGTAGATCTGAAAACAGGTTGCAGGTCTGCGAGCTTTGGCAAACCACAGCTTCACCGATCGGACACCGTTGCAGCCGGTCATCGAATTGCAAACATCACCTATCGCCCACCCACCCTGCGCCCCACCCTGAGTAGCATTTTCACTATGATCCCCACGAAAGAAAAAAAGAAAACAACGCTGCACAACATATTTTCCTCCGTTGCTCCTTTTCCTTCCAGCGGGGGAAAATTTTGCTTTTACGGTAGATTTACCAGTTACGTTGCCTACGTAGGCTTCATGGGCTTTTATTTCTCTCTTTTTTTTCAAATTGATTGCTGTCTTGAGCCGCGACTCGGCACGTTCGTTCATGGCACATTAACACGGGGAGGAAGTGTAGGTCCGTGGCAATGCTGCGCCAGGAGCATTTTACCTGAATCAGATCAAATTAAAAAGAGAGCGCAACCAATGTGGCCAGCCAGGGGCTCGAAAAAGATACGTTGTTGTAGAGGCAATGGAGCAATGCAGTGAGAAAGAGACAGCGGAAGAGAAGGAGAGAGCCTCAATGAACAGTGAAAGCTGTATACCACGCCGTCCGTTGTTTATGTGGCTGAAGTTGTTGCACCTGGTTTGACCATGTTTTTTTTTTTGTAACTTGGCCTCACGGTTGTAGTGGTTTTTGTCTCTGCCTGGTAGTGGTAATAGGTCTCCCCGTGTACTAAACAACTAAGGCGAAGTAGTTGGAGTCCGATGATCGGCTGTTTACTTATGTTACAACCGGGCGGGAGGCATCCAACATAGGTGTCTATGGTCCATAATTCATAAACGCCTCGAACGACTGAGGCGAGGGTTGGCCAGGGGTTGGTGGAAGGAGGGCAGCGCTGCACCGTGAGCCAAGCTGACGTTTACACCTGCTCCGAAACAGGTGCCACTATATCCCACGCCGGGATGTCAAACTTCAAGCAGGGGAAACTCGACCTCCTCGTGCGCCTGAAGCCGGTCAAAGCAATAGACGGGTTTTGTCGGAACACACAGGCATGACAACATATATGACGGGTGGTACCTAGACCCAGACATGGGAGAGGGAGGCACAAGTGAAGCACTAGACGAAATGTGTACCCACGGTAAGATAAAGAGGCGATTGGCAAGAGAATGAACTCAACCGATATTACATAAGTCGGTAGAGTGCACTGCGTTAGACATTGTAGTAACTTTTGGATTAGATCTAGAACTTGGTTTCACGGAGTAGTTGGAAGGTATTTTGCGCCATTTGAAGGGGCTGATGTCAAATGAAAAGACATCGGTGGGATTCTGTTCACAAACAAGTAACTACTAGTGGGCTATTTTCACTTGGTGTTCCTAAGAAATGTTTTGACTCCTTTCCTTCTGGCCTCTTGATAATATTATCGTCGGTTTGCCAAAAGAGATATGTCAAAGTACTTACTCCAAATTTATTGAATCTCAGAAGAAGTAGTTCGGTTGCAATAAGAACCAGTTCTTACTGACCAGTCATCTTCAAGCAAAACTTGCTCACCTCCCAGCAATCGACCGCCCTTAGCTCGTATCTTTTTAGGTCCGACTCCCAAAACCGACTTCAACCAGAACCAGTCGACCTTGCCATTGGTCTCCTGACTGTCCCACACCCCAGTCCGGTTCAGTTATTCTGGATGTCCACAACGTTTCTCTCTTACGACTCGTGAAAGTACTTCGCAGGATAGTAACCTATTTTTTGGTTTGGTTTCTTCCCCAAAGACGACCGCAAAACTTTTGGTGAAAGGCGAACAAAGGTGCGTCTCCAGGACAAACCATCGGGTTGGTTGATATCGGTGGCGCGCGTTGACCTTCGACGTTGCATAAGATGCATTGCGCACGTATGCACGTTGGACATGGTATCTTGGAAGTGAGAGCCTTTTCCGGGCCTCCCGTGTGGACCTACAGGTTTCCTTCCCGCGAAAATCACACTCTAATCAGCTGGCGAGCGTTTAATGTTGGCCTTTGCCCGCCGGGTAAATGTGCTGGGTTTCTCCTGTAAACGATCGATTGAAGTTGATTCGCTTAGCTTTAACGCAGGCCGTTAAAAATCCGGATAGAAATGCGGAAGATCCATCTCTACGTGACGTTTTGAAATGTATCCTCTCAACATGCATTGCTAAATGTGCTTCGTTGGATTAATGAGGTGAAAAATGCGCAAAATCCTTATGGAAACGTTGATGCAACATCTGAGCCATCAACTGGAACTAACCGTATGCTATGGTTTCATCTTCTCCAATCTGCAATACTTGGCGAGGTATTAAGGGAAGCTCCCGCTGAGCCTTTTACACCGGTTGGAAGTTTCGCAAGCTTATTGGCTCCAGATCCTCTAAGGCATTGAAGTAAAATACCTTCACGGCAGTTTGACATAATCTTTGCAGTTTCTTGCGTGAGAGTTTCGCTGGGACACTGTCTGGAAAGCGATGACAACCTTAGTGACTCAGGATGTCTCATTGACTGTAGACAGTTGCCAATTCTTCACCGCCTCCCGAGGCTTCAAATTATCTAGATTTCGAAATGCATATGCAAGCTTTAATACGCTCCACGCATTAATAAATTTACGCTTTCCGTTCCACTTCGCCAATTGATTTTTCCTTCAGTCAACCGGGGTCCCACCTTTGGCCCCACTTGGGGAGATTCACACGGCTCGTTAGGGAGATTCCCCTTCCCCGCATCGGCATACCGTTCCCTTTCACCTGTCACAGCAGCAGCAGCACACGCGGGAAGCCTTCGCAAATGGCACGCTTTATTTTATGACGCCGGGAAATGCCATTGTAAGATTAGTGTTATGGTTTTATTTAACAAATGGTTCGCCCCCTGCTCGTGATTGTTGATTTGCGTGTTCGTTGCGCGCCCTTACGAAACGGTGGCTTGTTTTCGGGGGAGATTTACGGACGCTTTGGTTGTTTTGGTTTTGTGCATGTTTTATGGTTGTTTGTTTTTGGTTTTTTCTTTTGCGAACAAGCCTGTTGAGAACAATTTGTAACGGACTTCATAATTGCCGCAATATCGGCGGTCTTGCAGATCTTGCGTGCATCCGAACCCAGGCAAACAACCGCTGACGACAGTGGCGTGCAGCAAAAACGCAACGCACGAACTGTGACCACTCTGTGGTTTTGTGGTTCCTGTTGACATTTCTTACCAACTCGCGAAAATTCACGAGCGCACAAACGTGGTGGAGGGAAAGAAAGATTTTTTAAATCGCAAACAAACACACACAACTCCCCGCTGCAATCGCAAATAAAACCGAAAACATAAAACAAACAAAAAGCCTAACCTTCAAAATGGAGCAAATTTATGTGACGGATTGCTCGATCCGATAGTAAGAGCGCCGGGCAGGCGTGTGTCATTTTTATCGTCCCACGGAACGCAGTTTCGGAAGGCGCGTGGTCGAGCATGAAAACGGGCGCTTATCGCCGGTCTTCTCTTGACGAGGCTGCACATCTGTGGGGTTCGCCGGGCGTGGGCAGACAGCCGTGGCAGTTTAGATTGTGCGCCGTAAATCAATGCGCCAAGCGGGGTTTTTTTTCCTTTCCCTGCCAAATGTCACCTGATGGATGTTTTTGGCATTTGGCGGTGCGCGTCGGTAGATGGCAAAGATGGCGCTGGCAGACGGCGTTGATTCTGCAGCGTTCCTAGATAAGAGAAAGCGAGCCTACCTACGCAACGTAGAACGTTTGCTCGCGGCCTTTCGAATAGAGACAAGAAAACATTTCGAAGTCACTCGAGTGGAAAATACGATTTTCCGACAAAATCTGTCGAAAGTTAAGGCAATAAGTTCATCTTTCATAGGCATGAATTATCACGTTTGTTATCTTCCCCCGAGTACGAGCCAGGGAAAATGTTGAAACGGTCCCTCGTTAACATGCTTCACCGTGCGGAATGCGCCTTCCTCCCGTGTGTCTGGGTCGAAGACGCTCGTCTGCTGCTGGCCCAGCTTACATCACTCAAACGATGAAAACCTTACCCGAATGAATGCCACATCTTCCACGCATCGGCGTCATCGCCATCATCATGGTTTGTTAAAAAAAGAAACAACCAACTGGAAAGGCCAACGAGGGAGATTCATCAGCGCGACCCTTTAACCCTTCGCCATAGCGCCACGAGCAGCTAAAATGGCGATTAAAGTGGAGGAAAATGGTTGATACGAAATGAATTAATTATCCGAATCGCATTAGGGGCACACACATTCCAACTTCCAAACCGTTTAGTGACATTCCAAACAGCTGACAAACGCTGGTTTACCGGTTGCTGGACCAGTTCCTTGAGCTGAGGACAAGCGGATTGTTCACAATCATGTGTGTTTGTGTGTTCATTTGGGGAGTTTGATTTCGATTTCAATATTTCATTTCGAGTTAATAATGGGAAACTGGTTCCACGGTGGGTGCTATTTTCGCGACCGGTCGGTAGCTTCCAACTTCCTGCTTGTCGTGCATGCGTCATTTACACGTCGGTGGTACCTTCGAAGGTCTTCGAAGCCATCCGAGCCGATCGATCGATCGATCGTCGGTTCGATTTGGCGCCCGCTTGAGGTGGTGGAGACGAGGAGCGTTTGCTAAC
This sequence comes from Anopheles sinensis, assembly GCA_000441895.2. Classification (NCBI taxonomy): domain Eukaryota; kingdom Metazoa; phylum Arthropoda; class Insecta; order Diptera; family Culicidae; genus Anopheles; species Anopheles sinensis. Next base: position 109,728 of record KE525370.1, on the reverse strand, counting down.
ACGCAAACGCGTGCAATCTGAAGATGATCTCGCGCTTGATGGGAAAACCGGTTAGCATTTAGCCGAAAGTCATCGGTTCACAAGCGTGGGGCAGGAAGGGAAGGTTTGTGCAAGACACTCACACGTTGACAAACAAAAATAAAATAAGAAAAAGCCTCACATCTGTAGCTCTTCTTTTGAAGCTCCCCGAAGCGTTTGCTCGTTTGAAGTCCCTCGCTGGCTGATGCTGAGGTGGACGTCGGTAATGGGAAGAGCATAATTGGGTTGAGGGAGTTGATACTTTCGATTTCGTTGGTACTACCGACGAGGAATGTCAAAGAGAAGGAGGACTGGTACGAGGACAAGCACCCGTGGCGCGCGCACGCTCTAAGGGGGGGTTCGTCGCTGAGGCGCTCGTTGATGTCGTCTTCGGGGTTTTTTTGCCGTATGCCTAAACGCACCAGCCTACCTCGGAGGTACCCTTTAGCATCGTGAGAAATCGAAATAAAAACCGTCACCGACGGTCGGGGGAACGCAGAGGATGGTTGGCTATTAATAGCGAGGCGGCGATCTGCGGATGAGCAGACACTTCACTTCTCGCCGCTTCACTCGCTGGCGGCTATTCCGGTGCCCCCGGGGTTGTTTTTGGCACTGGGCCAAAAGGTCAGCTGCGCGTACTCGACGATGAGACGAGAGATGAGCAAACGTGGGCCACGGTGAAGGCTCCCTGGCTTAAGTGTGCCATTTTTTACTTCTTCTTTATAACCCTCCTCCAGCGGTCTCTTGAGACAGCCATATTGTGGATCCCGCTTGAGGTTCTAGTTCACATATGTCCGTATTTAAAGCACATTACGATGAGCACGTTTGATCGTTCCAAATTCTGCACCGACGTGGCCCATTTTGATCACGATGTCCGTTAACACCTTCGACACGCAAACCGTGCTTGCACGTGCACGATAAGGGAGCACACGCTCGTTCGTGAATGTGCATATTTTGCAGTCCAGTGCGAGGTTGCGTACGGATCTAGATTTTAAGTCTGAGTCGCCCAAGGTTGACTTACATTCACTCGTGGGTGACATTCGATACATACATTAAGGGGTCACTTTGCGATCGCTAAAGCAAACAGCGATGAACGTTGATTTAAATCGAATTATTCTTGACCTATCCTTAGTGAGCTGAAATGATAAATCTTTCTACCACTACATACTAAATACCACATGTTAGAGGATTTTTTCCTTTATTCAGTTCTTTTTAAACACGTAATTTGAGTTTGATGGTTGCAAATGGTGCAGTTACAAGCAATAACTTCTTACAAATGCTATGATTATAATTTATTCGTTCCTTAAAGTAACATATTCTACAGAAATAGTTTTTTATTTTTTTATTGTGAATTAAAGTTCGAAGATTTAAGTTTTTTTTTAATATAAAGCATAACTGTGCATACAATCTCTTATCAGTCGATTGTTTCAAATTTATCCGTTATTATTCCAACTCAGATTGTTAAGATTATTACTTGTTTTACATGTTTTACCCTTTGAATAAAATAGTAAACAGCTGTAGTCCTCCTTCAAAAGCAACCATTCGTAATGTAGAAGTTTTGTAAAAGCTTGGTCTCTTCGATATGATGAAAAATTATTTTGATTTTATTTTAATAACAATACCGAGTGATGATTATTTTAATACAACTACTACTTATTTTCTGATTAATGTTGTTCGTAGGAAGTCCTCGTCATTAAAATTGTAATTTATCTACATTTTTGAGTACTTTTCCACAAAAATCGTTCTTTTAAGTATTTTAAGGTTTAATTTAGTTTTGAAGGTTTTCATGCAGTACTATATCTATTTAAGTAGAGGTTAAACATACCGTTGGATAAATATCCTCGAAGGTATCCACTGGACATCCGTGGTCAGCATAGACTCCGAAGGTTATCACATCAGTCAAATGGAAGATCATACGAAATTCAGTCCGTTCGATAAGGAAAATTGCAAAAAACTCAGAGTCAGGGACTTTACGGTAAGAAATATCATAAAAGAAGATTGTGGAGCGAAGTCAAGGGCTCAAAAAATATTCAAACGCATCTAAAACTGGTTGCAGGAAAATCTCATGTTCCGGTTGAATGGTATGCAGCCACCATTCTTCCGGGTACCGGGAAAGTCAATATGGTGCATTATGAAGGCCAAGGCTTGCTCTAAACGCCATCCGTGTATGGCAAGCCTACGGAAAATATTTATCAGTTTTTACAAGAAAAATGGATTCAAGTTTCATTTTCAGACTTGCTTGCTTTTAAACATTGGCCAACATATCTCTTTTGAAAAGTTCATATAACTAGATTTTTAAATTTTTGATGATATTTAAGATTTTGTTACGGTTCATGTGTGTATAAATCAGGCAAACGGTATCACGCATACGGTACAAACATCCGTAAACCTTAAGCTAAGCTGAAATAATGCGACAAACCTAAGCCCTTAATCACGAAGCATTTTATTAAATATGACAGTGATGTTTAAACGGTACCAACCTATCTCTAGCTTACTTCCAACAAAGCTGACATGAGTTCGGGATAGTGCCGTTGATCTCGTTTTACCACAGACTCCGATTGTACGAAGAGCACTGCAACCTTTACCTAAACCTTTGGTAATAAAACCTTAGGCCGCAAGAAACGCGACCACAAAAAACTGAAGCTCAACAATAAAGCTCTGCAACATACGTTGCAACGTTACGTTCACGCCACCAACCAACACAGCTGCAGTAGCATAATGCGTCCCCTCGTCGGTGGCATTCTCAGGCGCCATTCTAACTCCAAGCTTCCACCCGCAGTGCAATCTATTCCCCGCGAGTAGGTGATCACGTGAACTCCGAGCGCACCGTGGGTGATTTGAATTAATTATGATCATTGTGGTCCCGCGTCTTGCCCAAGCAGTGCAACTGCAAGTGCAACAGTTAGTGCACTGGCGCCAAACGCTGCCCCGCCCGTATCGATATGAACTGCCCCCCTCCCCCTCCTCCCGCGTGGAAACGGCGTGGGAAATTACCCTCCTTCCCATCTCCAGCCGGTGGCCTTTGGCACCTCGTCCGCGCCACGCTTCCTTCTTGCGATGGTGTAGAAACCGGGAGCCAGCGCAAAGCGAACGAGAAGCGCTGGGAAACCGGCATGAGGAGTGCATTCTGGGGGCGATCTTGTGTGATACCGCGCGGTGCATGGGAAGAAGAGATTGCACCCGCCTTAATTGCAGCATCGCATTCAAGCACGCCGTGGATGGCCGTTTAATGGTCGATTACTAATCCGCACGGGCGGGGTTTCCGATTGGCCAAGCCGACGATATAATCACTCTATCAGCTTCTGGAGCTCGGGAGGACCTCCACCCCGCAACGTTTATGGCGCTCTCAGGTGCAATCTCAGGTGCTCACCACACATTGCGTCATCCGTCCATAATTGGGAGGAATTTTGTAAAAGCCCGAAGAAACCGACCGCATTAACTCTTTTGTGTTGGCGCGCTGGCGGCAGACAAGAATGAGGATTATTGGAATGGTTTCAAATCGATTACACTGACCTACTCTCCTTGCCGTAGGCGCGGGAAAAAAACGTGGTAACTCACGCCCGCACAATTGCCACAAGTCCTTTTTGGCTCAATGGCGCTCGCCCGGCTCGAGAACCGAACCAGCCCAGATAAGGAAGCCCAGATGGAAAAACGAGGCAATCGGTTTCGGGTGGGGAGGTGAACATTATGCCACCCAAACGGGCCGCACACGAGCATACTCGAATCTTGGTAACCTTACGATCGTTAAGACAGACACCGCTACCGACACGGTGAAGGATGGTGATGATGATGATGACGATAATGGTTGGAAGATTGCGTTGCCGAGATATCGCTCGTCATTTTTTGCGATTTATTTTGAGCGGCGTTGGGCAATGGTGTGTGCAAGTGCATACGAGAGGGTGATAATGTGTGGCTAAAAACCTGGCGATCATTAAAGCGAGGCCTCATCTCACCGATGGCGCTGTGATAACGATGCGCTTTTCTTCACCTAAAGACATCAGTGTGAAGCAAGCGTGTTCTAAATTTGAGCAGATAAACCGGCCAATCGTTATTTGAAGGCTTTTGCAACGTGGAACGATTTTTTGTAATTGAGTAGTCTTCTAAAATAGATGTTTGAATCTGTTATCTTTGTTTTCATGTTCGACATTTGGCGCTCATTGTAGGCTGACATTTTGTTAAATCTCAAGGCAAAACCGGGCGAGCTGGACATTCTCAATGAAACGATTTGTCAAAGATCGTAAGCGTTTGAGATAAACAAAAAAGTGTATTGAATATTTTTAACTTCTTTTTCAACCAACACCGTGCAGGAGAAGTCGGACGAACATTAGTGTAATTATGATAATTATGAGCACCACACCTTCATCGAGGCGCATGATTGTATGTTTTGACATCGGGGTGTCAAAAAAGTTTACCATCCAAAAAACTGGTTGCCATAAATAGAACAAAGCAGGTTCTCCGGAGGGGGAACTGCGTTGCTGAGCGAAGCCTTCTTCCCTTCGAACCATTCGTCCCCGGTCAGGACAGCCTTCAGAGTCATTAGAAAACTATTAACCATGCAGGTTTGCTGCCGACCATTTTCCATTCATCTATGTCATCATGGCTCCGGCGCGGACCTTCTGCTCCTTCAGTTTGCCAGCGTCGGCTGTCGCGTATCAATAGCAGCACTTTTCAAACTGATAAAAAAGCTACCCTACCGTCTCCGCCGTTTTGTTTCCTTCGCCTTGGCCGTTTTGAGGCTGCCACACGTTCAACTTGGATTGTGCCTGAGGCGAGAACCGCGCGGGGAGGTGAGACTTTGTCATGTGGCTTGTGCGCCAGGGCTGATGGACCTAATCTGAATGCTTAAGCAGCAGCACAAAGCAATCACTCTTTGTGAGACGCTCCTGGAATCAGGGTTCGATGGAGAGACCTGTCCTGGGAAGGTTGAAGATAACACTTGCATCGAGTTGCCCACGAGCGCTTCTAACAAGGAAGCATCATCAATCCTGGGAAGAAAGGAGCATTAGGCGAGCCACTCCGATGACGACTCTCGGCACCGGATCGAATGGCGCAGTACGTATGCAAAAGTGCACCGTCGAGCTCGAGGAAGGAGCTGCTGCACAAACAAGATTGATTTTCATAACCTCACCTCGTGCGGTCGGCGGTCATCAATGCCATATGGGCTTGTCCCAACTGTTCCATCATTGGCTTCCTCATCGAATTCCTTCGAAGGAGCAGCACAAGGGGAAGAGGATGGGGAGAACTACATTTTTTTCTCCATTCGCTAAACAACACATCTCTCGGGCACCGAACAGCGAAAAGGTTGGGCAAATACTTCGCCGTGGCAATCGTGGCCTGTTGGAGGACTCAGAATTGAAGGTTACTGGAGGAGGTGCACTTTTTTTTAGGGGGTAAGCAATATTTGAGCAACACACTGCGCAAAACTCCCATCAATTTCCGCTTGGCGTTGGCAGATATGCCAAATATTGATATTGATGCAATTATTGGTTTGACCTTTTCGTGCCGATGGAATGCTTGAGCCACGCCATCCATCCATCCATCCATCCAACCAAGCAGGCTATCCATCCGTCCATGCAACTTATCTCGTTTTGTTCTTTTCTTCTCGTTTCAGATTAATTTGGACCCAATAGAAAGGATCTGGCGACAGCGTAATGGGGAACCATGTTTGGGGCTTCAGCGCACAGCGGGGATAGAGCCGCCATTAGGTCCATTAGCGGGGCTGATCCCCAAGCCAAGACGTCGGGGCACGCGTACGACCAATACAGGCGGACGGCAAGGGAGTTAACACCAGCGAAATACCAACGATCAAGAAAAGGATGATACGGGTCCGCTGCTAAATGTCAGAACCTATAGCATTTTGGACTCATTTGGCCCAAAAACTCCTCCGCTGGAGATTGCCACAGACGACCTCACACATCTGAGGCCTTTTTTTATGCTTAAGTCGAACTGGGCGAGAGGGATTTCGATGGAATCAGTTCAATGACAAGATGCGACCGAGCGTCGATCCGGGAGTCCTTCGTGGAATTCGTCGCGTCGGTGTCGCCTCAGTCAGGTTCACGTCTACATTTGGGGAGGATTATGTGCTGCGGGATCATTGGCGATATTGGTAATTTCCACCGAAACCATTAAGCGCGCCATTGTGCGGCTCCGGTTCTGGCGAGTTAAATGTCAACCGCGAAATTCGTAATGAATTTTGCGTAATTAGTCAATTGAAGACGACCACCAACTGCTCGGGATTGGGGTCCGCCGTGACCTCGATCCATCGTGATCGTCGTCTCGAGGTCTGTGAATCGCTGCTCCGGAACATCCTGAAGCACCTGCGACCACACGGGTACAGTAACTACCGAGCTATACATCTGGTCACATCGGGCCTAGAGATTCCCATCCGCAGGGGGTTGTGATCCACCTTCACTTCGTTGGACCATTATTGACTTACCGTCGAACGGTGTCCGACCGCTTCGCAAATTGCCCGAATGTCCGACGAGCCGATCGCCGATCACTGTTCGAGAGCTCGATGGGAATAAATTACCACCCGGTGGATAACGAAAAAACACCTCACCCACCACTCCCCGTAGCCGGCGAGGTTGTGAGCAAAACTGGTCAGCATTCCTCCAGCATGGTGGCATCTCATCATCATCTTCGGCTGGCTGCACCGCATCCTCCAGCCGCATGTTGCATATGATTGATTGTGGGTCGGTCGATTGAATGCTCGTAACTTCCGCATGCCACACGAACAGTAGGAGCTGCATCAGTGAAGCCTGGCAAGGTTCTGCCAAAAAAAAAACACACACACACAGACAAATCAACAACCTCACCAAAGCCAGTTGCTTGCGCCTTGAACAACGAGTCACCTAATCCTAACCTCACATACGCCGCGTCATTGCGAACTTACGCAATCGTCGGGAACCGTTATAATTTTCCCCGCCACCACAGGGTCCGTACGCCTCCTACATCCCTAGACAACGGCGCGTTTTGCGTTTGCATTCGCTTATGTCACCGGTGGCGTCTTGTGTGCTTTTTTCTTCTTTGCTCCTATGACAAAGTGAATGCGCGAGATAGAGCGAGGTAGGATCCGTTTTGGAGCACTACTTTAGCTACACTTTTCGTTCCCCCCACCGTCAGACGATGTTGATGTCGGTTGTTGTACGACTGACCTTAAGCCAGGGACACCCGGCGTCGGCACCGACCACTTAGAACACATTCTACGCCTCTCCCTTCGCGTTTGCCGCGCCGCTTAGCAACAGGTTGGTCTGGTGCGTTCGTTCAAACAAGGTATTAATGTCAAAGCAATTAACGGTTAAATTGAATCACCGGCACCGATCGATTGTCAATGGTGCACTGGCCAAGTGCACATGTGTCATGTGTGTGTGTGTGTGTGTGTGTGAGGGTGTGTAATTATCTTCCCCCCTTTTTTTCTTCTTTGGCGCACAAGGATCGCTTTACAAGTCCCTCGAGCTGGCCCCGAACTTTACCGGTCGTTGGGTACGGTCGTTTGAATAGATGATGAGCACGAGCTGCGCTGGTGCCTGGAAGGCACGACGGAATGCATTTGCATGTGTTATGCGGTGGTAGTCGGTTGGCTTCGCTTCGGTTTTCAGGCAATAAAATTCCAAGAGCACACTCGAAATGGAAAGTGTTGCCGAGTGGCTCCTGTAGAGCTCTAGGTACATTTGCACTGGGGATTGTGTTTTCCGTGTCAATTTAATTAATGTCATTCGCTTGGAAATGACCGTAGCCTGAAACCGTAGCAATATTCATTTAGTCAAGCGATCGTTTGAGGATCCTGTTTTATTTCTTGTCCCACTCGGGAGGTTCTCATTTCAAGCCCAGCATCGCACTTCAGTCAAACAATTTTACAACGGTAATTATGTAAATTGAAATGTGTGTGCTGGACCGTCGCCACCCGCGGAGCGGAAAGTGCTCCACAATATGGCCGTCCCGTCCTTGGTGGGAGCCATTTTTCCCACCCAATTTGTTGGGCTGGGTCAGGCCCAAGCCGAGACCTCGACCCATTTCCGCTCGGTGACGGGAAAGCAATGGCACGAAAAAGGGCTGCAAAAATCACTAAACCTTCCCTCGCCACGTGCAGGCCAGCCTCTCCTTGGCCATGGATGGCCTGTTTAAATCATACCGCGGTACACGTTGCCGGGCGATTGTTTCACATAACGCATGTACAACCCCAGGTGGCGCATGTTAGCCGTCGGGTCATGTTATCAAAATGTGCTGCCGTGTTGCACTCGATGCTTTGAACCGCTGGTGGCTTGGAAATGCCTGTCGTACAATATGCCGCCATACAACACCACCACCACGAAAGACTGTCGGCGAGCGAATCGGAGCAAAACCGCAACCGACGGGCGTCTTGCGGGCGAGATTTGGTTGCGGCGACCCTTGCGGTGCTGGAGGCAAACCGATCCACTAACCCAGTAAGAAATGGAGCCGAAGGTGAAGGCAGAAACCAAAGAAAAGAGTGCAAGTGAACGCGAGTCGCGAAACAGTAAAAACGTAAAACGATGCAAAAGTAAAGCAGTAAGGCCATGGTGAACGAAAGTGAAAACTTAACGGTGGGCAAAGCGAAGAAACCGAAACGCACGATACGGCATCCCAGAACACAAGACAAGATAACAGGGAAAATGTGTAAAAGTATATCTTATCTCCCTGCCGATAAAGATGGCGAACGTGAAACGAAAGTGTGAAACAGTGGAGAAGAAAAAAACGGAATGTGATACTTGGCAACGAAGAAACTGCATAAACAGAACCTGTCTTCAATGTTTGAATATCATCAACAGGCTTGGCCGAGACGGTATCAGATTTCAATTCCGAAGATTCTCGTTGAAGGTATAAAATGTCACTAAGAATCTTCTGCTAGACGACAAAAAGTGTCATTTTAATATTTTTAATCAAGTTACCTTAGAATTTCTTCATCCAAGTGAACATATTTCTGCATACGCCAAGTTTTGTGTGATGGAAACAAATCCTCAATGTATCCTTTTTCTACTCCCCAGTAAAACCAGCCCTTTGTCGACGGAAAAGGAAAATGTGAAGTGTGTTTAGCGTTAGAAAAAGTTAGAGTGAAGTGAAAACCAAGATAGCATTACATGAACCGACCATTTCTGTGTGTTAAAAATAAAAAACTTGTGCTGTTTACATCGATGACGGAAGTCTCTCTTACTCTTGTTCTCCGTCCCCTTCTTCGCAGTCGATCGAGCTGGTGAATTATAAAATCATAGGAACCAGTAATTTTTGAGTGAAGTTTTACATAACACACCTGCGTATTCGCGAAGCAGTCGGTTTAAAGTTTTCGTCGACGATTGGAAACCCATTCCGTTTTCCTTACGCGCGGACAAGAATAGCAGGTAAAAGTGTCTCTCACCCTTTTAAAAAAAAGGACCCCCTCCGGGCCAGCCTAGAGCCACGACCATGAAACAGGCAAATGGTCGAGTGTTCGACAGGAATAAAGTCAGCGCGTCGCTCAACCGGAAGTGAGGGATCGGACGATTTTCGCACAGAGTAAGGCAGCGGCCCGTCGCCGAACGGACCGACGAAAGAAGTGCGGAAGTCGAACCGGGACGGGACGGGAGCCACTCTCGTTCACGCCAGCAGCCGTCCATCCTGCGCGAAGGTGAAGGCAGCTTCGGCGAACATCTTCTTCTAGCCTCGCTTCATGGCCAACTTATGCAAAAAGGTAGGTGACTTTGTTTTATCGGCAACCAACCAGATCATTTAAAGTGTGCGAAGGAAGCGAGTCTTTTGGGTTGTTTTTTTCTTATTTGTACAGCGATATTATAAAGTTGGTGAAGCGGCTGACCACGACCGTGGAGCCTGAGCAACTACTTACCTGGTTTCAGCAAAAGTCACATAATAACCTTTTCCCGACGACGGAAGAAGCGAGCTCCAGAAAGTGGACCATAGGAAGTCATTGGTTTTATCCTTTCGATTTTACAGTCGCCTGTTTTATTTTAGCTTTGCATTAAATTAAACCTGCTCACCTCTGTTAAACACCGGATACATCGAAAGAACCTACAGTCGAAAGGGAGACTCTTAGCGATGTTTAATGTCGGCCATTTTTTTCAAGGGTCGCTCAAATGTCAAATCGCTGATGACGATCGCGCGCTGATGCTCCACAATGTTTGATCAACTAAATTAACACATACTGACATTTGCACATACCCGACCGCGAATAATGGCAAATAAGTGAACCGTCCAGAACTCGCTCACATCCGGGATTGAAGGACTCTGGGTTCTAGATCCTCGCGAAGCCGATGACCGCGGAAAGCAGCTTGAAACGGAACCGGTTTGTTGGCAACGCCCGGCTAGGAGGAGAACATTTACAAACCGACCCGGCCAGGGTGAAGGAATATAAATCCGGTCCGGTAGGAAACAGTTCCCTCGCGAGACGGCGCCAGAGATTCCTTTCAGTTGCTTGGTTGGCGTACGGTTTATCTGTCTGGATCCGGAGAGGTTCGCTGACCTTTTAGCGAGACGCCCAAGGAGCAGAGTTTGCTGTGGTTGGGTGTTTTTTGCAGTGCGAAAATGGCGTTAGGTATAAATGTCAATGATTCCACCTCCCGAAACGCCTTCCCGCGGGACGGATGGCGATTGTTTCCTGTTGGGTGCGTCGGATCGTTGTGCAAATCGAATCTCTCGCCACGGAGGAGGAAATTATGATGATCATGTCCGCACGGTCCCCACGATCGCGCACTCCGATTCTCCGCGTCCAGATCAATATCCGATTGTTGCGTGTTGCGCAAAGCAAAAAAAAAAGAAACGCACACACACATACACAAACCGAGATTGAAAAAGAGACATCAGACGGCGGGCCAGACTCGAACTAATTGACCCCTGGGCAGGCGCGCATTTGGATGCGGACGTTCTTGCGCAAGCAGTTTCGCACCCGTAGTTACCGATTAGGCGAGGGGTATTCGCATCGCACGGCCGGATGGACGGCTCGGCCGTGCCTGACCTTTCCGAACCTTCCAAATCCAATTCCGATGCCCGCTGTCAGTTCCCGCCGCGGGAATCGAGGAGCAAGAAACAGGAGGCAACTAAAACGAACCGAAAAAAGAAAAAAGAAAACGAGAGTCAAACGCACCGCAAAGATGATCATCGGACTTTGCCGAAGCAAGCAGCAGCAGCAGAAGAAGAGAAGATTTATGCAACCGATGAACTGTTTCACTGCTTTTTCCCGGTCGCCATCGTTGCGCCCTCCGCCGGGTTTTCGGTGTGGCATGCGTGACGCCGGAGCGGCATGGCACGATTTAGGAGCCGACTTAGGACCACCACTACTGACCGACTGCCTTCGGGAAAAGATGAAATATGAGATGAACGGGCCCGGGCCCTCTACACTGAGAGACGATCAGTGTCGATTTCGATGTCGATGTCTTCGCCGATGCTAGTGCGGATTACGTAAGGTTATTACCAGCTCACGATCTGCTTTTCTTTTAGCCCCCGCTCGGTTCGTCTCCGCATCGCTCGCTCCCTGCGACCCGTATGGTCTTCTCCTGGAGTGTGTGGTTTTCTTTCTCTCCACCTCTCCGCGCGAGGGTGAGCTTCCAATCGTCGCTCCACGGTCTTTATCATCGGTTTTATGAGCTCCAAATCAAAGGCAAATCAGGCGGGCAGATGACGGATCGGCTCATCTTTCGGTCGGAATTCACCCGCAATCCGCGGGCCGGGAATATATCTCCGCCGTGGCGTCTCGGTTTGTCTTGCTTGCGTAAGCGGCGCTGGAAGGGAGAGACGCCTTAACGCTTTTCTTGCTGCGTCATTCTTGCCGTTGACCATTGACGTTTGCGAACGGCTCGCGAGAAGCTACGTAGTGCTGCCATGGCTTTGCCCTTTTTGTTTTGTTTATCCCCGTATAGAAACCCCTTTCCCAATGTCTTCGCTTTTGAAGAAGAAGCCTTCCCAGTCCTAAGACTTGCGCTGTTTGTTTCTTTGTGGCGATGCCTGCTTCATCCAGTCCTTGAACCCCGTGGCCAACCATCGTATCCCGTCTTCCCGAAGCCTTTCACTTGGCTGGCTAGGGAGTAGTCGCTCTAGCACTCCAGCACCCGGCATCGATCCAGAACCCGTCCCGAATCTGAGTCGATGGACTGGCAGAAATGTGGTTGACATTTGAGAGGACTCCTAGGCCGCAACGCAGACTTGCGAGGAACAGCAAATAATAACAAAAAAAAAACAACAACAAAACTGGTATCCCTGAACGAGAGAAGGTCGTCGGCTTTTGGTTCGGCAAGAACTTTAAAACGAAAGAGAGCCAAAGAACATCCCTCGCCGTGTCCTGTGGGTGGCAGCAGAATCGTTCTTGTGCGGCGGAATATTCGTTGTTGTGATGCGGAGTACGCCATACGTAGTGAAGAAAAGCATGTGTGCTCTTGTAAAAGAATAAAGCTTGGGTTAGCTCTCTGTGGAATGCGGTACGACCAGCTTGCTGAAGTGAAAGAGGTATTATGGTAGCCGAATTAAATGCACCTTCGCTTTGCCTAGCAAATGGGCGCAATTTCCTGCTTTAAGCCCCCCCTCCACGAGATGGACATTAGGAGTGACCGTACCGTGTACCGAGTGATACTGAATCAACTAATTGAATCTCATTTCCTTTGCAATCATCGTTGCCGGCCTTCTATTACGTGCGGGAACCCTCTAGTGCGCCTTCTCGATTTTACTGATCTCACAGACTGCCAGATTTCCTGTTGCACAATATTGCACCGAGGATCGTAACGCAGGGTACGCAATCGTAACACCTCTTCGTATCATATTCCGAACCTTGTCGAGTACGCGCATGTTCCGATTTAAAACATCAATTAAAAACAGTTCAAATAGAATCCAAGTTCGCGCACTCGCACGGTAAAAGGTTTGTCGAAAGTGAAAGAAAATGTACCAGACAGACATTTTCCATTTCCTAACCCCACGACTAGCGTCCCGCGGTATAGGAAACATAAATATGGTGTTTATATATATTTATATACGAACGTGAGACCAATCGAGGGCAGCAACAAAGTCCTTCCTGGACAAGCCCACTGCAATGTATCGAGCCTTTGGGGTTGGAATGCAACGACCGACACCTTTTCCTGTGGTTGGGTGTTGAAAGTGAAGTATGTTCTCGCGGTGTTTTTCTCCCTTTTTTTGAGTTGCGTGTGTGTATGTGTTCAGGCTAAATAGACACCTGCAGAACTTAACGTGGTCGTACGAAAACGAGGAAAACATGGCCACGATCGCGAAAGTCTATCGATCGATGATTGTGTTCCAATCGAAATCAGTACTCGTACAGTGCTAGTGATTGTCGGGGAGGTTTTCCTTTTTTATTACACTTGCGGGACATAAAACCTGCAAACAGGGTATTTTTGGTTTGCCTGTTTTTTTTGTTTTGTCGTGTTCTCAAACTCGCGAACAACTACCGTCGGTAGTAGTTTCGAGCTGACAGCAAAAACCAACATCTGATCGATAACAATTTCCTGTGCCCGTAACGAAAGGCAAACAAAAGCGCCTGTGCGAAAATGTACCACGCTGCTCGTTGTCCATCATTCCCTGCGTTGTACAACATAAAGTTGTTAGGGTTTTTTAGTTGATTTTCTTACGAAGCGATACACGGAATTATTTTTGCGGTGTAAAAGTCAGTCGTAACGAAGGTCTACACACACCTTTGTGTGTTACATTTAAGTGGCATTTTTTTTACTGCTAACGATATCCTTTAAAACCTTGCGTGAGCCTGGAACCAGACGCGTCGGTGTACCTTTTTCTTTTTAACAGCCCATTTGCGTCATGCCGCTAATGGGCAACACAACTGACGGATGGCTCGTTTATCGAACGGTGAAAATAGTAAATTTTCGCACACCAGGTATCATTTACATACCGTGCCTACCTTTCCGGCATAAATGTGTGACAAATGATTTTGGCTACCGTTTTGGTTTGCGGTGTCGACTTTGAAGGTGCCGCACGCAGGACGAGAGAAGACCTGCGGGATGTCCTTACGTGTCGAGTGGCAGAGTGAGTGAGTGAGAGAGAGAGAGAGAGAGAGAGAAAGAGAATGAAGGCAAAAAACGTCTCAAAGTGAACCGCTCGGCTTATAACAAGCAAAAATCGGTACTTTATCACAAAAGACTTCAACGCCAACACGGGGGCAGCGACGAACCTTTCGGACGGTGGTCGGTGGTGCGACATTCGCCATCTAAATTCCACGCACATGAAGCAAAAAGCACTTCTCTTATATTCACCAACGACTTGCCGGCCAACAGTGTGGAGGCCATTGGATGGGACATTGGGTTTATTGCCTGCGTTGGGCATCGTTTGCTTGCTGCCTCGCTGGCTACCACCGACGCCTCGACGGTACACCGTGGGCTCGCGTTTGTTATTATTAGTATTTTGCGATGCGAATTTCTCCATTGAACCGTGAAATGACACACACACACACACAAAGTCAGCCCGTTTCGCGAGCGGGATTCCCCTCCAACAGGTTGGCGCGGACAGGGCGCGTCAAAACAAGTTGTTTTATGCCCGGCCACTTGGTGATATGCGCGATGTGTGGAATATATGTATGGCCGGTTTTTTTTATCTCCGCGCTGTCTGCTTATGCTTATACAGTCATGCCGATGCAGCCGCGTGTGCTTCTTTTTTTGCACTTGCCTTCGAACCGCCCAAGCGTCGTCCCAGCAGGTTGCGTAGGAGGCGATCGTCGGCGAAATGTGTTATGTTCAAGTGCAGAAGTGAAATTACTTTCCATTTTTGTTGTTTCATTGTTTGCATTATATGTATGTATGTGGGTGTGTGTGTGTAGATGTTGGCGGGTGCTCGCGCATTTCATTCGTTTTCTTTCAATTTCATCATAAAAATTGGCTCCCGTTTGGCATTTATTTCGATCGAGCGCTCGCAAACAACCGGCGGCGGTCGATGATGTCTCGCTTGTCAATGATTGAGTTTCGGTTGCACCTTGCTCCTTTTTTATTGCCTCATTTAATAGCCTGTCAGGCGCAGTGTGGTTATTTTTTTTTTTCTTGTCGACGTCTTTGAAATACATTTCGAAGGAATTAACGACTTCCTGGATGACGAAACGATTTCGTCCAAAGTCACCAAACATGCCGTTACGGTGATGGCTTTCCGACTCTTGCGATGAAGTAGCAACTTCCACCGATCCTGACTAGGCACGCACCAGAGAAAAAATGGGGGAAAAATAAGACAACCGTTCCGCCCCTTTAATAAACACCATTTGTATCGAATTCAAATCGCAACCACTTCCTCGTTCCAAACGATCAATGTCGACGGCGACGTCGGCGTCGTCGTAGTTAGCTGGTGGCCTTCATTACGAAGCAAAACGCAGCTGTGCGTTTGACCGACGCAAGACATCACGTTCTGGCACCACCTTCCCCTTCGCCGGGTTGTAGGGCAGAACCAAAAAAAAAAATTCTCGTTAGCCGCCCCGGTGGAAGACTCCCCGGAGGGCGAATTTTGCGCGATCTCACGGATCCGCCTCGAACGGGTGGGGCTTGAGACGGCCAAGAATTTATTCAACATTGGAGTTCTGTTTTTCTTTAACTTTATTTTGCGCGCAGGCCTTCCCAAAGTCCGCCTTTGTTGTCAATGGGCAGAAGGCGCTACGGTTCTAAGTGGTGAATTACTAAGATCCGTGTTTTTTCATCTCGTGTCCCCGTTTTCGAACGGTCCCATTCGAATTCTTCGTTGACGTTCGCGCCCCGGCGTGGTTAACCTCGGCCTCCATAGCGTCGGGTGCCCCCTCGTGTTTAAGATTAAGAACAGGAATTAACGCGCACCCCGCCGTCATGCTGGCGGCGAACGCCTGTTTACGTGTGAACGCCTCTAGCCGTCGCTCTGGAACAGCAGCAACATCCACATGGAAGGGCAGTTCAAGGCGATCGGTCGGTTTTTATTTTACTCTGTTATTTTTTAGCAGCTCCGCTTGGGAAAGTTTGTAACAGGATCGGGGCTAGGTCGGCAAAAATAAATAAAAAATAAGCTCAGCAGAGGTCCAGGGCGGGTAGCAACAGCCAAGGCCGTAGCCCTAGCAGCGATCCCGAAGACAACGGTTCGGTTGCACGACTTGCGGGTGACGCCAGCTCGGGCTGGATCCTTGGCGTACGTTCTGCATGAGCGTATGATTTGAACCGGTAAATCCCTTTGATCCGGGAGTGAATGGTTGCCGTAAGTATGGGCGTTGTTCAATTGCGAAAAGAAGGAAAAGGTGCTTATTTGACATGATCATTTTAAACTTCTTTCTATTGGTTTGCCTTATTGTTTTACCTACTAACTTTAGCATGTCAAACTATCATGAAAAGTGTGTTTGATAAAATGCAATTCCACATTCAATTGGAGGGATTTATTACACTTTTAAAAATATCGCTTATTATTAAAGGAATTATGTATCGATTTTTATATAAGCAAAATTAAAGTTTATGTAGCGGAATTTAGGGAAAGTGAGCCACCTGGCATTTTTTCAGTAAAAATTTAATTAAATGACCTAATGAGTATACAGATAAGTTTATCCCTCTTACTAGATAATGTGTACCGAATCCCAAGAAGAATAGTCCACTTTTCACTTTTTTTCCGTCACTTTTATGTTGCTCAACCAAATTGAGTGT
Source organism: Anopheles sinensis (assembly GCA_000441895.2). Lineage (NCBI taxonomy): Eukaryota > Metazoa > Arthropoda > Insecta > Diptera > Culicidae > Anopheles > Anopheles sinensis. Next base: position 93,124 of record KE525370.1, on the reverse strand, counting down.
TATCTTATAATATAACCACCAAATGAAATAAATTTTCAAAACCCACAGAAACTAAAAATAGGGAAGGTTTGTGTCACTAAGCAAAGATAAGTAAAAGACAAAGTGGTTCGTGGGGATTTTAAACATTTTTAAATGCTTAATAAATAGTTGTTTTGCGTTTGTATTTCTGGAATTAAACGATAAGTGAAAAAATTAGTGTGAAATTATATTAAAAATAAAGCCAGCGTTTATCAAACAGATTTCAGTATGTTACTGAACGAATCGCTTAAGGTGATACATTTGCCCCAAATTCCGCTACTTTTGCAAAATAGTTTACATGCCATTGAGATTGGGTGTTACATACGTTCATTTTTTTTTACGATAAAAGCACTATTTTCGGAATTGCCTTAAGTTTCACATCGTACCGAACAAGTAACGTTAAGAGCGAAAGTGAAAACTTATTACTACCACAATATTAATAATAAAATACCTTAGTAAAAAGATATTAATTATTTTAAAAAATTAAACAATTTTTCATTATGCTTTATATGTTTCATTTATTCTCAAAAGTATGAAGAAAAACCAAGTTTACTTAAAAATTTTAAATATTACGAATCGTGATCTGTGAAAAAAATCCACTGTCATTATTCCAAAAAAATGCTACAGCAATGAAAATTAAACTTATTTTGTGCTTTTAAAAAGATTTGAAACATTTAAAGAGTGTTTTAAAAAGGGGTTTATTATTATTATTTAAATCTTTAATTAATTATTTTCTCTGATGAAAATCATACTACCCATAGTCCAAATCTCCATAATCAACTAAAATACTCAAAGCAAACAGTGATGAAACTGCAAACCACCGGATGTCCATGAAATTCAATTATGCGACTAAGCCTTTAACAACTTTCAATTAGTTTTATGGTCCGTTTAGCTTGCTTTGTTTCTTCTCAACAATTTCTTTTTCTTCTTTGTGTCACGCACAGTCACATCAACACCTCCCTAACCATGTGCTCCCATCGAACGTTTCGCGAACTGACGGCTCTAACACCGTTTTGCTTATTTTTCTTTCCGTTTTCCCCGGGATGCCGCCCTGTCGCGTTAAGGGTAATGGTTTAATTTCCTTTCGGCAGCCAGGTGACCCAATCGGCGGACGGTCGTTCGATTGACACACAACCGTTTTGCCACCCATCAATCACCCGCGGTGTGTCCTCGTTCGGTTCCATCCCGTGCTCGGGACGGTGGCGCGACTTCAACGAACACCGCGCCTCCAGGCACGAAACGTCCGCTCCACCTTTGACCCCTGCTACCGCCAAATGGTGTAGCATCGTCGGAAATGGTGTAGCTCACCAATCGGCTCCGTTGAATGAGATGCATTTCGGGCGCCGTATTTACTTTTCGGCACGGAGGCTGACCAACTGCTAACTCCGTCTGTCAACCGTTGAGGCCCTTACTCAATTGACCCGGTGCTGGACCATCACCACCACCTTCACGACCCTCTCATCGGCCTCTCAACGAACGCGAGTGAAGTGATCGGAGCTCCAAAGGGCCTAGGAATCGAGCCAACATGTGCTCGAAACCGTTTAATTACCTCCCTTCTCGCGTTCGTGTGCATAATGAACTACCGGATTTGCGCGGTCTCAAGTCAGCTGGTACCCTTCCCACCGTCCTACCTGTCCGCACCGTTCGAATTAATCCAATCTATAAACACTTGGTTGGGTCAACGAGAGGCAAAGAGATCTCATGACTACTTTAAAGGGCGAAACGAAATGCGGCGAGCTTCCGTGGGTTCCGCGAGGCGTAGGCGATCGTCCAGGAAGGGCGTACAAGTTCGTAAATAATGAACGTCTAGGGCAGTGTGTGATCGATTGGATCGGTTCTAGACTAGGCACGTTCTCTCTCTCACACACACATCGGTCCGCGTTAAGTGCTGCTGGTTTCGTTGCATAAGCTTATTTAAATGCTGGAAATACGTGACACTGGCAGTTCATGACCCACTCGAGCTCGTTCCCGTTTACTTCATAGGATTGTTTCGAAAGGACTCCTTTAGGTGGAGATTACATTCTGTCAGGTTTTTGTTTTGTTTTTTGTCATCGCCAGCATCCTCAAGTAATTGTAATTGGATCACTACAACCACACCTGGGAAGGACCCCGTGTTGCGCGTGTGGACACTATTGTCCACATGCTGGTTTGTATTAATTGACACCAGTTGACGCCTCCCACCGTCTCCCTTTTCTCGGCCCTATCGTTCCCTTCCCTTGCGACTGTTCAGAGACCACTAGGACGCAACGATGGCGACCGCTTCAGAGTGACCATGGGCTAATTTAATAGGCATCCGTTCTGCAGACCGTGCCAGCGAGCTCTAAGCCCGCCAACCGTTCGTTTAGGATTATTGGGCGTTGCACGTAAGGCACGACTCTAAGCTCGGCTCGGTGGACACACTGCGAACTTTCACTAATCTCTCGGGCGCATGCTTTGCATGAAACTGGGCCGGGTTGGCATTTTGGGTTCGCTTTAGGACAGGCCTCACAACGGCCCAATTAGAAGGTCCAATCGGGTAAACGATGTTGAGCTATGATACGATAATTACGTCGATGTGAACCACACATAAGTTCAGAAAGAAAGAAAAAAACAGCAAATAGCCCTCCGGTTGCGTTTATTCAACGCTTTGTGTGTTTAATGCTGACCGGTGGAGTATGCTTTTCCAAAGAAGGCGGAAAAGCTGCACCACCGTTGAGGTCCAGAATTAATGCAAAGACTTAAATTAATCAGGTTTTTTTATTTCTTAAAAGGGTTCAATCGAAGGAAAAGTTAAACCCACCCCCGTTGAGGGAACGATGGAAAACGCTACCCAGGCCGGTGCCACGCCATGCCTGTTATGATATTGGTTTCGATACTATATTATATCATCAAGTGCAGTGAAAAATTGCCCTGAAACGTCGTACAATTCAATTAGCGTTTCACTTCGCTCGATATATCAGCCACAAGGCGGGAAGATTTATTGGCCACGATTAGAGTCATTGTGTGTTTTCTATCCGGCTCGCGGGATTGCGAGCGGGTGGTTTCCTTCGTTTTGCGTTTAATTTTTTTGTTTCGTTTTGCTCGTGAATTATGACCCACGAAACGATCCGCTACGGGAAAACGGATCGAATGATCGATGGTTCTATATGCGGTTCGGTAAGAAAAAGGAAACTACTGACTGATCAATAGACGGCTTCCTCCTAACCTAACTTGGACTAACACGTTGGAGGGTAAGGGTTGTTCCACCGGAAACTCCATTTTGTTCCTACGAACAGGTATGGGACGGCCGATCGCCTGCAGCGGTGCGATAATAATACACCTACAAGGTAGGGTAATTGTACGGCTTATGTAATTGAAAGTGATCCGATTCTAACTGGAAAGTCAAGCAACTGGCTCTCAGAGTGTCGATATTGGCAAGGGTGTAGATGCTTTATTTTATTACATAAAAAACAAACATTTGTGACGATAGTTTGCCATCGGAAAATGTTTTCAAAATATAAACATCTTTTCTTTAAGGCATACAAGTTTTATTTTCCTCCGAAACTAGCATGATTTATGGTACTTGGGAAGGTGTCGGTTTGGTCGTAAAATTTTACGTTCACCGAAATTTCTTCAATTCCTTTGATGAAGACTTTCACCTTTTCCCATACACTCTGCTAGCGTTCCAATGAGCTGGTAAATCATCGGTTAACCACCAACCAAGCGACTCGCCGGAGATCGCCTCACAGCAGCAGGTGGTTAAAGAAAACGAAACTGTGTAAATGTGCAAATCTTCGTTTTTTTCCTACGACAAGTGCAAAATTCACCCGCCGTGTGTGATTCGATCTTTACGGCGCGTATGTTTTTCGCACGCTTTTCTTTGCAGCTTCCGGTATCGGTGGAAAAAAATTAAATAAAGCTAGCTCCGGTATCAATCCATCAATATATTCGATCGCTGCGCGCACTCGAATCAACAGTGAACGTAATAGGTCGTAATCGTTTTTCTTTCTGTCCATTTCACTTTACAATCCATTTCATTGCCACGCGGTGAGATGTGAAAGTGATATAATAAAAATGAATGATGCGTTGCTGAAGCTGGGCGTTGTGGATTCGTGGGGCCTATCAATTAATCATTAAATCGATCATATGTGAACCGATCGACCTTAGGGGAACTATTCTTTGTTGAAAGATAAAATCGAAAATACTTACGCTTTGGCAGTGACATTTTCGAAAAAATATCTCTCCGAAGGATACGATCGTGAATCTAACCTTTCTCGACTATCCGGCTCGAACGTTACCCTTCGGGAAGCTGGGTCTTTTGGTGACTTTTGCTTTCGCTTCGTGTACGTTTCGCCAAGCGTTCTAGAGCGCGTCGGGACCGGATGGAGAATGATATTTAAGACACCGTATCGGCCATATCGGACGCTTGGCGGTAACCTTAGCCGCGGCCGCCCGCCGACGCTATTAAGTTCGCCATTTTATTTCTGCTCTCCGATTTGATGGCTCATTTTCACTTTATCGCTGTTATGGTCGAAGCGGTGAACTGGTTCAGCGCTCACTCACTATCAAAGCGCTGGCGGTCGCGAGAAGAAGAAAAAAAAAGGTCAACCGCTAACCTTCATCGAGAGCTGGCAGTTTTGCTTCGGATTCTGGTCCACTTTGCGTGGGTGATTTATCGTTCGCCTTCTCCCTGAGCTGACCATTATCGCTTGGCAAGGGTCAAAGATAGTTCAGTTGAATATGGTCTATACCACCATATTCGGATGTTTGTTTTCATCTTTCGAGGACTTTATTTTGCAATAACACATAAAATTAGGTTAAGTTGGGATGCTTTTCCCTTTATTATTTTATTTTATTTCAAAATGAACTATCTCCTTCTGCATAGTTCTGCATAGATCCATAGGTTTTTTCATTATCCAACCAATCCTTTGTATCTACCTCGCTGGTGGTGGACCTTTCTCGCAAGCCTCATGCAGCGAGAAAATCCCAGACCACCAGCGAACCGTCGAATGTTGAGGTGGGCCATGGTTCGGACGAAGCGGAGTATCGAAAGCAGGACACCAAGTGCGCAAAACCGAGTGCGATTGCAAATATCGTGCGCGATCGAATATGCCTGACCGGTCCGATATGGCCGATACGTCGTGGCCCCGTTTGTCACGCTTTGAATATTGTCGCCAATGCTTTCGGGGTGCGAAGGGAAGGAGGAGAAGGGAGTAAGTACAGCGGGTCATACCAAGCTTACACCCTTTCGCACCCAGGAAGCCCGAAAAATAAGCAAACACCCAAGTCCCTGTCGACATTTTCAAATAGGACAATAATATTTAGAAAAAAAAATCTAGCCGAGTACAAAGTGTGGCGCCATCTTGGGTTAAAGAAAATGGCCAACTTGTACGCTCCCCTTAGAAAAATAGAAAAATAAAACAAAACGATGGCGAGTAGAAAGGATAGGAAACTGCACCGTTTCGAATGTGTATCAGAAAAAACCGGCAGCGACGCGAAAGAAACCCAAACCACCACGGGGCGGTTTTATGGCGGGCGCAAGGGGATGGTGTGGGGGCAGCCGATAGTGGAGGAGGAACTCGACCAACTTAACAGACAGCGCGACAAGCGCGACAAACTGCCCGAACAGCTGAGACCGGCTTAAGACACACAATCAATATGTATAATCACGTTTATATTATTTATATTTTCACTCAACTTCACTCACTTTTCAAAGCGTGGGGCAGGGCGAGGAGGAACGTGCGGTGTATACTAACGACTAGAGGGTAAAAAGTGGCTAGTATCGGAGCAGCAGCGGGCCGGAATGGGAGGCGCAGAACAGCTTCTGCGGTGGGCAAAAGAAGTTCATTACATAAATATGCTATTACGCTACATGTGTTTCATTATTATTATTTCTTTTGCGTACGGTTGCGATCGGGCAGACATCATCGTTTCACGAGGTGATGGCGTTTTGAGGGAACGGAAAATGGGCAAAAGTAGAAGGGTGGCAGAGCAGATAAGCAGATTCGATTTAACATCACGCGATTAGGTGGTGGACATCACGCAATTAGATTTATCAATGCAGCATGAAGAGTAAGTTGAAGGATAATTCAAATTCAACTAAATCACTTCCAATAATTGCAAGCATTTTAATCGTATTATTTTCGCTTGATCATTTCCGCTTTTGAATTTAAACAGAACAAGAACAGCATTTCTTTATAACCTTGTACGGAAGTTAACCAGAACCTTATCCTACTCTTTGACTTAGTTTATACGTTTCCTTTAACCCTCAATCAAGTTAAACCACCAATAAAATGAATTGTAATGGAGGGGAAGAAAGGTTAATCCTTTGAAATGCCCTGCGCGCAGAGGCGGATCAATCCATTGCGGGGCCCCACGCGGTGGGTTTATCGAGGGCCCTCGAGACCGCTCCATTACACTAAATGTTTCAGTTCCATAAAATTTTGTAATTTTTCAAATATCAGAAATAAACTCCAACATTTATGAGAAACTGTACTTAACTTAACTTAATTTATTTTAGTTCATAAACTTAATACATTTTATTTAACTAACTTATATAAATTTTCTTGCAAACTCTTGAATAATTTCATCGGTATTCATTTGATTAAGAAATTCATGCTCAATGTAAATTATAGATAAATTATTTAGCCTACTTTCTCCTAACGTACTTCTAAGATAATTTTTTATTCTTTTCATCGAAGAAAATGATCTCTCTCCAGTGGCGTTAGATATGGGAAGAGTTAAAAATATTTTTAACAACGTTTCTACGCTAGGGGAATGTGCACGTACATTTCCTTAGCAATTTTATATAATGTGCTTATATTAGTATTGGTTCTCTCATCGTCATTATTTTCTTTTATAAACATAATGAACTGTTCTATTTCATCATGCAAATTCAACTCATCGATGTCACTTTTATACATGCTCTGTAACGTCTCAGACAAACTTCTTCTTTCATCTATTGTCATGTTCAGATCCAAAAAGATTCGGAATGGATCCACGACAGATTTATACACTTCCAATTTTTGTTTAAGTTGTTCTCTTATCGAGTCACATATAACATAAAAACTGTTTATTTTAAATTCTTCTTTGAATGAAAAATCAGGTTCTTGCTGTTCTACTTCAGAAAAAAATGTTTCCTTTTTCTTTTTCGTGTTTTTTCCTCTTCAATGGTATACGATAACCCAGAAAGTTGCGTAGCTTCTGCTTCTATATGTGTAAAGTCTTCTCTTAAACATTGCACAAACGAAACTAGCGAGCGTAGCAAATTAGTACCTTTGGATATAGTACACTCCACAGATTGTAGGGATTTGCTTGTGGCATTTATGCGTTTCAGTATACTATTCCAGGATGCCGTCATTAATGCAGTTTCAAACTTATTCATTTTTTTAATAAGAGAGTTTGCTTCTACCACTGTAATTTTTTTTCTGTGCTACTTGCCATTATTTCCTGCAATGCCATTCTAATTTGGTCATACCCAACGTTTAATGCATGAACAGCATCTGCCCTGGCCGACCACCTAGTATTCGAAATATTTTTCAACGATACGGACTGTTTAGCACATGTTTTTAACTGTTCGTTTAAAACTTTCCATCTGTTAGTGGAAACAGAAAAAAATTAAAAAGATTTTGTACAAATGAAAAGTAATGAACCGCTGCGGTACAATTTTCAGCTGCGAAATTTCCAACTAGATTTAGAGAATGACTGGCACAAGGAACATAAATTGCAGTTGGGCTTTTTTGCTTTATGAGCGCCTGCAATCCGTTATACTTCCCAGACATGTTTGCGGCATTGTCATATGCTTGACCACGACAATTTTGTATATCCAACCCAAGTTTTTCTAATAATGTTAGTACTTCTTTTTCTAAATGCAATCCATGATGTTTAACAATAGGAATAAACTCTATGAACCGTTCTGATATTTTCCCTGACTCAGTTACATATCTTATGACGAATGTCAGCTGATCCATATGGGAAATGTCAGGAGAAGAATCTAACACTATGCTATAGTAAGCAGCCGTTTTAATTTCTTTAACAATTTCCATCCGTATACGATTTCCGATTATTTCGATGAATTCATCTACAACATGATGTGACAAGTAATTCGTGTTTCCCTTTCCGCTATTTCCATATTGTTCTAAATGTAGCTTCAAAAATTCATCATATTCACTGAGATAATCCAAACAAGTCAAAAAATTTCCCTTTCGTTCTGAATCTTGGTGTTCATTATGGCCTCTAAATCCTAACCCAAGGCGGCCTAGTAATTTTATGGTAGAAACTACTCTTCTTAAAACCTCTCTCCAATAAAGTTCATACTTTTCTTCTTCTTTTAACAAATTGGAATCTATTCTACCTTTACCAGAAGATCTTTTATACAGCGTACACATAGCTTTCATGTGATCTTTTGATTTTTCGTGATCGCACAAAACATTCGAAATTGCTCTCCAATTATTGAATCCTTTAATCAATTTTGACTGTGATGTCGAAAATAATTTGCATGGATAACAGTACGCACTTTTGCTCGTTTCCGAAAATATTAACCACGTTCTCTCTTCTTTGGATCCATTCAGTTTTTTTCTATAAAAGTGATCAATGTGCAGTCCTCTATAGTACGATTCTCCGTTGTCCGTGTACAAACTTTTCAAACTTTGCATACTACCCTGATTTTTTGGTTTATTTTCTACTGCATACTCTCTTAATTCTTCTGTGATAATAATCGGCCAAAGGGCCATATCCTCCATCCATTTATTGTCTATACTCCTTCGCTGATTATTGACGATGGCATTCTCATCTGGTTGTTGCTGTGTGCTATTGTTGTTAAAATCATCACTCTGGTCTTTACGTTCGAATACTTGCAGCTCGACACTAGGGTGGAAAAATTTATGCAGAGCATTTTTTTGTTTTTCAGCTGCTTCCAGCTCTTGTTTAGCTTTTTTCCGTTTCTCGGCACCACTTGGATATTGCCGTTTCATTATATTATACAATATTGTATGACAATTTGTATCACAGCAACAATTAACTCCTATGAATATTAAACAAAACCGTTAGAAATCTTGCTAATTAAATCAGACAAAAAACACTTACAGTGAGAAGTAGTTTATAGCACACACCAAAAATAAAAT